>VWPU01012154.1:0-10347 GCA_013398955.1 Callaeas wilsoni
TCGGAAAACTGAATTGCCCTGGGATCCTCAAAATAATTACAAATTGGCCTGAAGGTGAAAGTTTTGGTGTCACTGATGAAGAGGAGCAAGAACAAGTGACATGTGCCGAGGAAGCTCCACCGTACAATCAATTGCCAGCAGAAGACACGCGTTACACTCTTTTCACCGATGGTTCCTGTCGCATGGTAGGGATGAACCGGAAGTGGAAAACAGCCATATGGAGCCCCACACAACGAGTTGCAGAAACTACTGAAGGAGAAGGTGGATCAAGTCACCTTGTTGAACTCAAAGCCATTCAATTGGCCTTGGACATTACAGAAAGAAAGAAGTGGCTAAAGCTCTACCTCTACACTGATTCATGGATGGTAGCCAGTGCTCTGTGAGGATGGCTGGAAAAGTGGAAAAAAGCAAATTGGCAGCATAGGGGAAAACCAATCTGGGCTGCTGATGAGTGGAAAGACATCGCCACTAGGGTAGAAAAGCTACATGTGAAAGTTCACCACGTAGCTGCCCACATCCCCAAGAGGTGAGCTAATGAGGAACACCAAAACAAGGAACAGGTAGATCAGGCTGCAAGAATAGAGGTGTCACAGATCGATTTGGATTGGCAACACAAGGGGGAGTTGTTTCTAGCTCGATGGGCCCGTGATGCTTCCGGCCATCAGGGCAGAGATGCCACCTATAAGGGGGCACAAGACCGAGGGGTGGATCTAACCATGGAAGTATCTCTCAAATCAGCCACGCGTGTGAGACGTGTGCTGCGATCAAACAGGCCAAGTAGGTGAAACCCCTGTGGTATGGTGGGTGATGGTCCAAATATAAGTATGGAGAGGCCTGGCAGATTGATTACATCACACTGCCTCAAACCCGCCAAGGCAAGCGCTACGTGCTCACAATGGTAGAAGCCACCACTGGATGGCTGGAGACCTACCCTATGCCTCATGCTACTGCCTGGAACACCATCCTAGGCCTTGAAAAGCAAGTCCTTTGGAGACATGGCACCCCTGAAAGCATTGCATCCGACAATGGAACTCATTGCGAAAACAGCCCTATAAACACCTGGGCTAGGGAACATGGCATTGAGTGGGGGTACCATATTCCGTACCATGCACCAGCTGCAGGCAAAGTGGAACGGTGCAATGGATTGTTAAAAACCACCTTGAAGGCACTAGGTGGGGGAAATTTTAAAAATTTGGAACAGCATTTAGCAAAAGCCACCTGGTTAGTTAACACCTGAGGTTCCACCACCCAAGCTGGCCCTGCCCAATCTGAACTTCTGCACACAGTAGATGGAGTCAAGGTCCCAGTAGGACATCTTAGAGGTCTGGTAGGGAATACTGTTTGGATTAATTCTGCCTCAAGTAAAGACAAACCCATTCGTGGGGATGTCTTTGTTCAGGGACCAGGTCGTACATGGTGGGTAATGCAGAAGGATGAAGTAACACCTTGTGTACCCCAGGGAGATTTGATTTTGGGTGAGAACCTTGTGTAATGTTGGAATGCCTATATATCATTGCTTGCTGAATGTCACTACCACCATTTGTGTATATATATATATGTGTGTGTGTGTGTGTGTGTGTGTGTGTGTAGAGTTAGAATATATTAGTCTAGGCATCAAGCTGGCGATATGGNGTTAGAATATATTAGTCTAGGCATCAAGCTGGCGATATGGAATAAGGAGTGGAATGTCTTGGGGTGATTCTATGACATACTGTATTCCCCATCGCCCGCTTGATCTCTAGCCTACCTTTAAATTGAAAAGGGGGAGAGAGAAGCCGAGAGAACTCTTCAAAGGGGCTAGCTTGACCTTGCAATTAGAATGTTCACATTCTTTTCTCTCTTGGATTTGACAACTTTGGCTAGTTAGAAGAGTCTGCTCTCTAGTTTCTTCTTGCTTTCAGCTGAGAATGAACTGCGATCTGCCTCAGCGGCTTCTGTTCCTTTTTGGGCTGTTTTTGGCTTGTTTCTTCATCCAAGACCAGCTATCATCTCCGGGACTTGCTCAGCGGGACCCTCCAAGGGGGACTGTCGGACCCTGCCTGGCCCAGTGTAGGACTGCAGGTTTTACCTACAGAAAGAACTCTAAAATCCACCAGCCTCCTTTAGGAGACGGGGGAGGGGGTTTCAAAATCCTTTTCTGCCCCATGACAGCGGGGGACTCTGTTTGTTAAATAAATAGGTTTTTTCACTTTCATTTGAGAAATTATTTTCCCGAACCCGTGGTGGAGGGGCTGTCAGGGCCTGCTTGCCTGGCAGGCAGGAGAGAGACAGAGAGATGCCCCTTTCAGGCTGTTTCCTCCTGGATTTGTGTCCAAATCAGCACACCCATATAGAAACTAAAAAGGTTTTGTTTTCTCATGTTTGATGTTGTGATGGATTCTAGTGAGCAAGCCGAAATTCTGGTGCCTTCAGAGAGCATTTCCAAGCAGAAGGTTAGGCTTCACTGCCATGCAGCAGCTGCTTTGTATTAGAACCCAGCAAATACTACTGGCAAGAGAGAAGTCACTTTCAGAATTTCAGTAAATCACAAGTACTGTCATCTTCTGGTTGCTGACGGCTGCCTCACTGCTGCTCTTGCCAGCAGCACTGATCAACAAAGAGCGTAAGTTATGTAACAACATCATCCACAGAAGATCAAGGAATATCCTCTCAGATTATCACTGGTGTGTAACAGTGCACTGACTGCTCAGATTACTCTTCACCAGGATGTACAGCCCTGTTACTAATGCTAAACTAGTACAGATTCATGCAAAATATGAGATCACATGGACACTTCTTGACATGGGTACATACGGGTACAACTGTGAAGTCTGTTTCCACTAAGAAACTCAGACAGTAATGTGCATTAACTGCGTTTAAAACAACAAATGGAGGGAAGAAAAATGCGCATTCCTACCCAAGCAGCAGGGGCTTTCTCCTCACCTTGAGCACCTCCAAGCCTGTTTTGAACTGGTAGCTCACATCTCTGTTCATAAGTAGGTAAATGGCTTGGTTGACATGGTTTCTAGCATCCTGGATCTGCAAAGGTAAAAATGCAGCCCTATGAAAGAAACACTCCATAATAACATATGCTGGGAAGTAAAGGTTTCCCCAGTTATCTCACTGACCTTAAGAATGGTGTCTTCTCAAATCTTAATGACATGTCTAAATGTCAGACACTCTCTAACACAAACCTACCACTGCTGCCCAGAAGCATTACTGGGCTCTCCACTCATGGACTGGAGATACAGAACAGTTTGACAGCTACAACCTGGATTGTCAGTACAGGTATTGCTGCTGTTCTGAAGTGACATCAGGCACTCATCCTGGGAGCGCTCTGACCATGACCACTTGGTAGGAATTCTCACTGCTAATGGCATACATGAACACCATGAACAATGATTTCATCCTATCAGAGCTAAAACCAACAACAGCAATGAGCAGCAATGAGCAGCAAGCACTGATTTCTAATACAGTGTCTCTGGCAGTATCCCAGAGTCCTTCTAGAGTAAAATTGTTGGGATTGAGTTATCTCCAGCATGAAGAAGCTGTGCCATTGTGCAGGACTGGACCAGACTCAGGACACAGCTGGATCGAGTTCCTCTCAAGCAACAAGAACACAGTTATAAAAGCAAGGTTGATAGGTGTATCCTTGCTTTCATGAGAGCAAGGACTAACCAGAGGAAGACAATGGCCCTGGGAGAAACTGACTTGTGTTCAATTTCAGGCAGCAGCACAAAAATTGAAAAACAAGACCGAGAAGTAAATTGGAGGGTGCAAATGGAAGAGCTAAGCAGAGAAGCTTGTATGGGAAGTGCCTGCTGTAGTTTAATATATCTACAGTGTCCTCCAGCAATTTCAGCTCCCAGCTCTACATCCTTGTGGAAGCCTCCCTGGCATAGATCTGGCTTTGCGTCCTTCTAATGCAGAGCTCAGAGAACACAGAACAGCCCTGCTCTTAAAAAGCTCTTGCATTGGAGGCCACAAAGAGAAGAGTGAGAATGGTAAGTCAGACTGCAGAGAGACTGCAGGTACTTGGGCATCTCCAAACATCACCACCTCCAGCCTTTACATCTCCCAGAGGCTTCTGAGCAAGCTAAACTGTTCCTGGCAGCATTACCCAACCAAGCAAAGCCAATGCTGCTGTTATGGTTTGCTTAATTCATATTCCCCCTTGATTTTGCTCCATTTTCTAATCAACTTCCTCAAAATTTATGTGCCTGCACTTGTGTTTCTCAAAAACATGCCCATGCTACAACTTCTCACCCATGACTTCACTTTGTACAAAGAAACAAAACTCTAACTGACATCAGTCATTAAGGGAAGACACTCCTTTGAGATGTTAATTTTTAATTCAGACAGGCCAAAGATCACCACATAACCACTTTAAATGCTTTTGCACTCAGTCCTTTAGGCACTCACATGCCATATCTGAACAACATTAGAACACATAATGCAAATAAATAAAGAAAGGTGTTTTCCATAAAAGCTGGTATGAATCAGGCAGCAGTACAAAACAGCCACAAAAGAGGAGGCACTGCTGAGTGTTGTCACAAAAATTTCCTTGCTTTGTAGCAAGGCATAAACAAACTCAGTCAAGTATGGCATTAACATCCCAAGGACACAATTTTCTAGATTACCACAAAGTTACTAGGTAGATCTTTCACTGCTAAAGCAAGTGTTTAGAACTGCACTCAGTGCCAAATGCACTCATCATCTAGAAAAACCTGAGCTATGGCACAGGGAAGCACACTGAATATATTTTCCTCCAACCTACTCAGCTGTGACAAAGTCACTGAGGAAAACCATGTCTTCAGACACTACGTCAGGTCCTGAAATCAGGTATCTCCCAGCAAAATTATGAGAAAGAGATTCTGGTTCTGGAGAGCTGTATTCTTTTAACCCCTTACCTGAGGGAACTCAGACATGCTACTGGAGCACAGTAATTTGTTCTCAGTGTAAACAAATGCATCTGTAAGAGAGTGAGAGCAAGCTACTCAAAGCCTCTGAAAGCTGCTCTTTGCCCTGCTAGCCTGGGGTGACATGGTCCTGCACAGGCACCTCAGGCACTCTTTTAAAGGATCATGACTGCTATGCAGACAGCCTTCAGATCAACTGGTGTGTCTGGAATGAGCCCACACAGGCACCCCAACTGAATTTAACTGATTTAATTGCACCTGCTTCTTCCCTTAGCTTTTATCACTGTAGCTCACATGGAATGGACATAACAGTCTCTCTTGAAAGACTGAAGTTACTGCTCAGAGAGCACTAAGGCTATGGATGGGTGAGCATCTAGAGACAAGAGGTACCTGCTGCAATTTCCACTGCTTGTCCTCCCGGAATGCAAAATGCAGGAGTTGATTGTTTCTGGGCATTTTCAGATTAACATCCTTGAAGAAAGAAACAAACACATGAGAGCAAGAAATGCCTGTATGCAGAAGATGCGGGCTGGCAGTCACATTTCCTTCTTGCAGACCATTCTGGAAAATTGCCTTCTGCAGTCCTGGCACAGTCAGAACCTCAGTGCTCCCATAGGATGATATTAATACAAAGAATAGATTGAAAGGCATTGAGTGAATCAGGATCCAGGCAAGACACACGACCTCAGCCCAGAAGGTCCCCAAGGAAACTTGGAAACCACACAACAAAGGTGGTATAGGCAAGGAATCCCCATGGAAGTTGACTCCAGCACTCATCACCGCATGGTGGTGGTAGGAGATAGTAGGGATTTGTCAGATGCTGGATCTTGACAAATTTCAACGGTTGATGAAACATCTAGGCCAATTAGGGAGGACTGACAAAGAACACTGATCACTGGTAAGACATAACCAGGGTGACCTCCCTCCCCGAGGTGATCAAAGGGTGATGACACCTACCCCTTGTAGCACAAAGCAAGAAGTATGGCAAGTACTCACAGCTTGACACAGTGCATCTCCCTGCAGCGTCATCACACCTTTCACCTGGTCTGTGCTGGAATGAGAGGAAACATCTGGGCAACACATGTCACAGGAGGCACCTATCAACTGCCAACCTAACACCTTCCCTCCTCGTCCTGTGTAGCCAGCTTGGTTCCTCCTGCCCAGGGTCTAAACACTACTCCTGCCCGGTACCTGAACACTACCACACACCTTCAAGTTCTCACTTCTTGGCCCGTGGTCAACTCCTGTCATACTCTTTATGGGCCACCTCATCCTAACTGCTTTGCCTAAAACACTACCTTCATTTCTGATCCCATTCTTATTCCATTCATCACCTGTCAACAATTTGGTTGCTGTTACGAACAGCTCTAGCAGGCACAAGCACAAGACAATAAATTAATTACTGACATCAGAGTGGTAGGTGATTCCTACAGGAGATGAACGCTACAAACCACACTCCATTCCAAGAAAAAAGACCCTAAATAAGTAAAACCCCACAACCTTAAATAAATAAAAACCCCACATCCCAAACCCTTTGAAAGGTCCTGCAAGATGACTCACATCTACAATGAACAGTGTGAGGAGTAGACTGAAGCAGCTGGTTGGGCCATACCTTACACTTTACTGTATTAGAGACCCTTTAGATCAACACTGCAAGATCCACCTTACAACAACAATAAATGAAAACTAAATTAAGTTTAACTAAGATCTGAAGAAGACAACCTTCAAACTTAGTACAGAATTACTGCATGATTCCTTGCAACGCTGCAACATTCCTAACAACTAAGGTTAACTGCTTTATGATAAGCTTGTGACCTCTGCCAGAGCAGCTATTGAGACCAAGGGCCACACTGAAGATCAAGAAATGGCTATCAGTTTCAGAAGAACTGCACGTCTATAGCACCTTTCGCACAAGCCTCAGTTTGCTTTGTGTGAAGGAGATTTACTATTGCTATTTTAGGGAGATTAGGACAAAGGTTAAGATTTCTCCACAGTCACGGTCAGAAACAGCCAAGAACAGAATTCAGGTCTTGTAACTGCAACTCCCTGTATCCTAATAAGAAAAATGCCTCTTGGCAAACTGCCTGCAGCACTGAGGCAACACACAAGCATGTGGTGAGGAATCAGTGACTACCTTATAGATGTCAGCAGGAAATGGCACAAGGCTGGCTCAGGTAGCCCTGGAACACAGCCATAGACTATTACCTCCACCTGCCCTGAAAATTACTTTGTTTTCCCAAGGCAAAATCTCCTATTAAAGAAAACCCATTACTCCAGGGCTTCTGCAAAGCCCTTCACCACAGATCTGCCAAGACCTGCACTCTTTGCTGCAGAGGGAAGTGACCCACTGACCACCACCACTTACCCTGATGTGCTTAGTACAAAGTTCTCCTGCTTGATAGCTCCTCCTGAACCACCGGTGGGCAGGGCGAAGCGGTGGGAGGCCTCCTGCCCGAGAGAGGACACAGTGAGTGCTGGAGCATCCGCCTGGGCCCAGCACACCATGAGCCAGGAACAAAGATAATGCGGACACCAGCAAGTGGCTGAATATGTAGCAGTCACCTCTGCCAGCCTCCTGAAGTCCACCAAGCAGAGCACCTGGATTTCATCCTACTGCAGGACTGATGCAGCCCAGGAGAAGGCTCAGTGCATGCAACCCATAGTGAAAGGCATTTCGAAATCCCACACCCTGGAGCTGGGCAGTGCCAGCAGGATCCCCAAGCTGCCCACAGAAGGAGCAGCACCCAACAGCTCAGCTCTGCACACCCTCAGGCACCATGGTGATGCACCTTATCACAGCTGGTCCTTAAACATGAAGTAAGTTTGGAGTGAAAATCAGCCCTCCCAAGCCCTCCACCTGATTATATTGCCTGGTGACTGCTCTTTACAGTCTTCACCCTTAAAACTGTAGCAAATTCTTCAAAATGAGTACTATATATACAGGTATTGCAGTCTATTGTCACCTGCTACTGACTCCAGTCCTGGGGTTCTGAGTCAGCACTACGGCACTCTTACCTCCTCTGGCACTTGCCCCCACCTCCACATTTTTGGCCCTGCTCTTCCATCACTCCATAACCCCACAAAACCAGAGAGTGTTAAGGGGCTGGGCCTGTCAAACACTGACCCAGCACACACACGGTGCATTCTCGGTGCACACAAGTCCCTTTGGCCAGTTCCCCACTGGCTGCTCAGAAAGAGTCGACCCTGCAGCGCATGCTCATGCTGGAGAAGGTGAGAAAAGTACTGCCCCTCTGCTTCAGCTGAACACATCAGGCCTCTGAAAGGCTCCAGCAGAGGAGTGGGCATGTTGAGGAAAGGAAGATTTTGAACAAGGACAGTGAATGCTAGTAATTACTGTACAAGTAGCAGCTGTCAGCTAAAGGTCATGTTGCTTGCTTCCGCCAGCACATGTCTGTTACTGGCAGATCCAGATTCTCTATTCCAGAAAATATTCGTATCTCAGGCAAATGCCTAGCAGACAGGTCTGGCTGCCTCCATGTGCCTTTTCAAAGCAGCTCTCAGCAGAGGGTCAAGAACAGAGCAATCTTGGGAAATCGGCTTTACTGGGAGTTCTCGGGAGTAAAGGGCAAGCAAGCACTACAAACAGAACTGGACATGCATGGATGACCTTTCTGTGCAGCATTTACCAAAAATTTTTTCCTCCAGGGGAAATGTATCACCATTCCTTACATGGAAGGTCAAATAAAGCCACAACACAAAAACCGGACAAAATTAACCTCACCTTCAAAATATCCTGCAGCTGTCTCAAAACAGCATGGACCTCTTCTTGTAAAAGCCATTTAAATTCTTCTTCCTAGGTTGTAGGAAGATAGCAGTGGAATTATTAGACATCAAACATTGGAAGCAAATCTCTCAAACACATGCAAAAATTATTTAAGTTCTGAGTGTACTGCTGTTTCCACGCTGTTTAAATAAAGGAAGAGAATAAAAGATTTCTTCCTGATTCATTGAAACACCTCAGTCTCCACATCTCCACTTCTCCACCCCAGTCCAATGAACTGTCCTCATTCCTGCCCTGACTTTGTTTAAGAAAGCAACATTCACACAAATCACTGTACCAAAAAACCTAGAATTGAATGAGACTTTCAGAGCAAAGTAAAAATCCTGCTGCTTCAAAAAGTGGGGCATCTTTTTAAGCTGTTGGGATGGACTCACTTGGCTGCCAGACACGCACCCAGCCTCCCTCACTGCCCCTTCCTCAACGGGTCAGGGGAGGAAATAAGATCATGGGCCAAGGTAAAGCTAGGGAAATCCATTACCAACTCCTGGCACAGGCAAAACTGAATTAACTTGCAGAAAAATTCGTTGCCAATTAGGTGGTAAGAAACAAAGATAAAAACTAAATGAGCATCCCCCGCCCCCTGCATTTCCCTAAGCAATAGCAGCCTAAAACCAAAACAAGTTAAACTGAAAAGGGGGTGGGGGGAGACACAGGCTGGGGACTCCCAAACATTGGGGCAAATTCAGTAACGAACAAATTTGGATCTGATGACTCACTGCCTTGAGCCTCCATCGGTTGCTGCCACAGAGAAGCCTGTATAAAGTAGACCCTCAAGGCACAGCTAATGGTCCTGTTAAACCATGAGACCTCACGAAGATCATCAAAGAAGTGGGGAACAGAAGCAAGCATGGGACAAATAAAAGATTGCCACTTGTCATCCTGTAAGAAAAGAGAAACTTTCCATGGTGAGAGCTCTGAGCAGGTTGCCCACAGAAAAATAGGCAAGGTATGGTCAACTCAGAACTTTAAGCTTGTGGTTTCTCTGCTAGATGGTTCCTGTTCACCATAAGGAACACAACCCCCCACTGATGTGTCATCACCTTATGCAAGAGTTATCCCAACAACCAGTAGGACAAAGTCAGGTTTGTTTCAGCAAACACTTATCCAAGGCAGGCACACACAACAAAGCCAGGCAGGATTCCCTGTTATCCTTCAAGCAGTTTGGTTGCAGGACCACTGATTTCAAGCCTTTAATCCTGTTTTGAGTTTCAGGGAATTATATTCATCATAGAATGTTCTTAACTGGAAGAGACTCACAAGGATCATCAAGTCCAAGTGTGGGCTCTGCATAGGACAGCCCCAAGAATTCTACCATGTGCTTGAGAGTGTTGTCAAAACACTCCCTGAACTTTGTCAGGCAGGGTGCTGTGACCACTATCCTGGGGAGCCTATTCCAGTGCCTGACCACCCTCTGGGTGAAGAACCTTTTCCAAATATCCAGCCTAAACCTCCCCTGACAGAGCTCCATGCTGTTCCCTCAGATCCCGTCACTGATAACCAGAGAGAAGATGGACCTGCAACTCTTTCACTCTGTAATGTTTGCCCTCCTCCAGGTTCCTAAAGAAACAGTGATCCCATGAGTGCAGCAGAAGCCTTTAGGAGCTCCAACACCCACCAGCACCATGCAGGTGTTATAGATATATATTA
>VWPU01012155.1:0-16550 GCA_013398955.1 Callaeas wilsoni
CGGGCGGGGGCGCGGGGCGGCGGAGGTGCGGATGCTTCGGGAACGTGTTTGGGACAGCGTGAGTGACCCGGAGCTGTTTGGGACCTTGGTCGCTTTTCGGGTGCTGATGGCTTTGCTGCGGTTTTTGTCAGAAATACGTGCCTTCGGGCAGGGGTGAGGCCGGTTTTGCTCTCGCCGGGCGGGAGCAGGTGGAGGTGGAGAGAGCCCAACCTCTCCCGGCAGCATCTGCCGTGCTGGGAGCAGCGCTCGGAGCCTTCCCCGCCACCCCTCCATTCAGGGATGAATTGCGGCGGCCGCTGGCTGTGATTTGGTGATGGAGAAATAAAACGCTGTGCAGCGGCTCAGCCAGGGATGCTCCTCGTCCTGCTTGCGCGGCGGGAGGTGCCTGCACCTGGATCTGCTCATTTCCACCGGGGATGCCCTTTTTGCCAGCAGAACCTCATTCCTGCTGGTGGTTTCTCCCGGTGGAACGAGCTGTGTGAGCAGAGGGAGTTTGGTGCCGCTGTAACCATCCCTGCTGCACGCCCTGGCCAGGTTTACCTGAGCCTCTGCTTGCTTTTGCTGGAGCCAGGTGTATCCTCGGACAGGAGAGGCCTGGAGAAGGTGTAGGAACCACCAATACCCGTCTCTGTGCTCGCCCAGCCCAGTGTGGCTGGAGGCTCCAGCTGCAGGCAGTCTTTCCAGCTACCTAGAGACGCTCCTGCTATCAATTAGTTCAGTTACCCCTTGATCTTACAGATATTTTGGTATCCACAGCTGCCTGGAGCACAGTGTTGTGGCTCAGGATAATGGTTGCTTAGATGAGGTGCTGGGTTTTCCAAACAAGAAATTTGTTTGGGTTCAGAACTGATTTAGTCTCTAAATTTCCAGACTTACCTTTGTATTGATGGTGTTTTTGTACTGTTTTCTCCTATAAATTGTGTTCCTTAGGCACGTTATTGCAGCGCTGGAATGTGTCCCCAGACCTGCAGCTGAGCAGACAAGTGGCTAGCACAGGCGTGCCTGGGGAAAAGGGCAGTAATTCGGTTTTTGTCCTTATTGTGGGCTTGTCCACCTTAGGAGCAGGTGCCTATGTAAGTAGAAAGGTGGTTCCTGGGAAGAAGCCGCAATCCATCTCTCCTGTCGAGCATTTGCTGTATTCCAGCTCTCTTTACTCAGCTTTGATCTCTGTAGCTTTCTCTCTTTTTCCTCCTTCAGAAAACTTCAAGGGGAGCTAAATGGAAATTAACTTCTTATGATTACTTGTGTTTTAACTGTAATTTCAGTTACCTTTTAAGTTTTTTACCTTAAAGGCGCGCTTGGGGTTTTTTTTTGTCATGACCAGCCACAGCTCTGTCTGTTGTCTTGTATGGGACAAACCATTCCTTGCCAAATCTCAGTTCAGAACATTTGTTTAACTTGTGTAAGTATACCAAATCAACCCCCAGCTGGGGACCACTTACGTCCTACTAGAGAAGAATAAAGGTTTTCAGCCTGACTTAAAGAGTAAATTACATGCCCAGAGAGCTGAAGAGTATTAGCATTGCCTGGGAGTGGATAGATCCCAAGTTTACATCACACAAATCTTTGTTTCCAAGCTCTTTCTCTTGGAGGATCATATTCACTAAAAGTTCCAAATCCCATTTTTCTCTTAAGGAAGCTCCTGGGAAAGGGGAAAAAAATTCGAAACAGAGCATGTAAGAAAAATACGTTCCTATTTCCTTTAAATGTAATTCTTTCCTGTGCCCTGCTGCCCTTTTTTTTTTGGCAGACAAGGTAGCTGAAATTACAAAGCACACTCTGCTTTTCCCAAGACCTTTTTAATCAAGAATCCTTTCTAATATTCAGCTCTTTCCCTCTTGTCTTCCCTTGCCTGTCTTCCCCTGCAGTTTTGCAATGCCATCAGCTAAGATGCCCTTCTAGATCCCTGACGTCTTCAGGTGTTCCTGGCAAAGCTGGCAGCAACCTCTTGTTATACTTAATAGTGGGAGGAACAGTCACTGGGACAGGAGCTTATGTAAGATGCTTCGCTAAAGGTGTTTGTGGGGTGGGAGGGTGGAGGGAGGGGCACCTGTCTGTACCTCTCACCCTGTAACCCTTCACTTCCAGCCCTCTTCGTGCTCCCTGGCCTCAGGTGCTTCATTTTTAAGAGACATTGCCAAATAATTTAAAATTACAAATTGGATATTCTCAAGTGGTGCAGTTTTTAGTGGGGGAAACCTGCCTTAGAATTAACCTTTCCACATTAAGTAAATCTAAACCCAAACTGGCCATCTTTGGTTTGTGGCTGTATAAGGACACAAATTATTAATTAATGCACCTCTCCTGATATCAGTAATGTTGGCATGCAGAGAAGGAAATAATATCTGAATATGTGTGCTAAAGGGAGGGGAAGAAAACTTGTCCAACTTGGTGATTTCCTCAGGGAAGAGCACTGAAACATCACTCTGTGTCCTGGCAAAGTATAGTTCTGTTTCTGACTAGAAAGAACTTGACATTGCCCCGTTTGAAATATTTATCCTCAAGGCCTGAACTGATGTTTTGCCTGTGCATAATAGTGTTTTTTCCTAAAGGATCAGATTTACTTGGCTGTATGCTGCCCTTTGGACTGGCTTAAAACCTTCCTGGTTCTGCTCGTAAAGGGAGGAGTGGTTTGTTAACCTTGGCTTTTCTGTCTTTAAATAAAAAGGCTTTAAAAATACCTTTATCATAATTCTTCTCAACACTGACAAGTTTTTGTTTTCTAATATTTCTGACATTTTTCTAGTTCCCCAGACAGGCTTTTGTCCCGTGCTGTTTTGTGCCTGGCATTAAATTTCTCCACTCTTGTTTGAGACTATTTGCTATAAAACACCAACTTGTGAGGATTGGCAAATGAAATTCGATGTCATGCACATGATAGAGATTATTAGCAAGGCTGGGTTTTGCCTTAAAGAAAGGTTTGCTTCCCTCTAATTTTTTACCCTCGGGGAAAAATACTGGACTCTGACCTGCTCCCAGCACTCCCAGTGTCTTCAGCTCCTGTCCATTACCAGTTTTTCTTGGAAAAAGAGATGTTCTCTCCTTGTCTGTACCAGTAAATTGTACATGCAGGCTCTGCTTATGCTGTATCCTGAGTTTCACAGTCAAATAAACAGGTCAGCATTCAGCTGGAAGAGATTCCATGTCCAAGGGCCAATACCTGGAGCAGCCCTGCTCCTGTGGCTCAAGGCCCTGCCAATGTCAGGGGTGTCCTGCCACCACCATGCCTGTATCACCTGGCCTAGAGAAAGGAAGTGAGGCTGTTGGCTCTGCCCAGCTGCTCTGGGCTTTGGAAGCTAGGAGATGCTTTTTCTTTGGATTTGTCTTCCATTTCTGCAGCCTTGTGTTCTGTCATGGCCCAGTTTGCATGTGGTCTTGGGGCTGGTTTGGCTGCATTTCCTTCATTGGAGCTGGTTTCCCTTGGAACAAGTATGCAGCCAAACACCTGCAGGAAGGTTCATTGCTTCTGGGAAGCAGACAGACATCCAAGGCTCACCACACCAGGTGGAGCAGGTCATTTTCTGAGCACATTCTCAATGGGCACCTTGTCCAGGGACGTGTATTTTCCCCCATGTATTGTCACTGGCTTTTCCAGCACATGGGGTGGACAAAAGCCTGTCGGGGCAGCAGCAGGATGGTGCCTTGGTGCTGTAAAGTGTACAAGGTAAATGTCTTCTGTCTCTCTGCAGGTGTACAAAACACTGAGGGATAGCAAAGAGCGATTCACCAGCCGAGTCTCGACGGTAACCACGCAATCCCAAGACGATGAGTCCTCTGCCTCGAGTGAGTACCAGCCTGCCAGTTTGGGAGTCGGCTCTGTTCTTCATGAGCTTGAGGCCTCCAAAACAAATGGAACAGAGCCTCTCTGGAGTCACAGGTGTGCCTTCATAGGATTGCACCTCTCAGTGTGTGCAGTTGTTTCGGAATTCCCATTCAAGGCCAGGTTGGACAGCCCTTGGAGCAACCTGGTCTAGTGGAAGGTGTCCCTGCCGATGGCAGGGGGGTGGAACTGGATGAGCTTTAAGGTCTCTCCCAACCCAGCCCATTCTGGGATTCTGTTCTGTGACTTCCCAGCACAGAAGACAGTGCTGGCTCCATGACCCAGAACAGGCTGTTTGACAGACCATCCTGAGGATGAAGTAGGATGTCTCCTGGGGCTGATTTCTGTCATTTACTCCTTCTGTGACAAAAAGAGAAAAGAGCAAGCCTTCCTTCTGGCCTTTACCTTTGCACAGTCTGGCAAGGACACTGATTCCAGAGGGCCTCTTTCCCTGGCTGGTGGAGAGCCTGTTCATCCCGGAGTCAGCCCTGAACTGCAGCTCCCAAACTGCAGCCTGTGCTTCGCTGACTTAAGCTGTGTCTTTCTTCCCTTTCAGGTGCAGGTGCTACTCCTGAGGACACAGCAGGTGAGTTCTGGTTCTAATACTAAACTGCCTGGTTTGTCCCTGCCTGCGGATTAACGGCATGTTGCTCAGCAACAGGACCTGCCTGTGCGAGGAGGTGCCTTCTGCAGGAACTCAAAAGTTGTCTTCGTGAACAAAATTACAGAAAAACATGCCTTGGGCTTTTGGGGAACTTCCCTTTCTTATAAACTGTTCACTGGTTGGCCAATGCAGAGTTTTGGGCTTGCTTAGAAGAAACATTTTGCTGAAATCTGACTGATTCCTGCAGGGAGCAGCTTTGGGAGAAGCAGCAGTGGGGTTCTTGGGAAGGGTACTGGGGCAGAAGGAGGACAGTTTCCAAAGGAAGTCTGGATGTGGAAGGCCCCTGGTGATGTACTCTGTGCCCTGGGGCTGGGCCATTTGCCTGTATTTGCAGTAAGTTGTGCCATTTGTCACCTGCAGCTCCGGGCACTGATCTCAAGGTCCCATCCCATGTCCCTTTCCTGCTCATTGGTGGAGGAACTGCTGCTTTCGCTGCTGCCAGATCCATCCGGGCCCGCGACCCCGGAGCCCGGGTAAGAGCTGTCCTGCTCCAGAGCGTCTGTGTGTACTTCCATTTGCCTGCTCTTGCTCCAGCTGTTCTGTTTTCTGGCCAATTAAAGGTGCTGATTGTGTCTGAAGATCCTGCCCTGCCCTACATGCGTCCACCCCTTTCCAAGGAACTGTGGTTTTCCGATGATCCCGACGTGACAGAGACGTTGCGGTTCAAGCAGTGGAATGGCAAGGAGAGGAGGTATATGGCACTGCAGGTGACAGGGCAAAGGAGAGTGTTTAGTGACAAGGTGACAATGACGAAACTGTTCTTGGGAGAGAGCCACCAGCCAGTAGAGCACTGAGGAGCAGGGAAGGGTGTGTCAGTGCTGGCAGGGGCTGAGGAATTCTGCTTCCCACCGGAGTTCGCTCAGTGCTTGATACCTCTCAAACTTTGCTATGATTCCCCTTAGACATGTCCCTCTATGGGTGGAAGTCCTGGGAAATAATAAAGATGAAGGTTAGAGCAGAGGTCCAGGCACACGGGATCACACTTGATTTTTGTGACTTCTGTGACTAAGCCTTACTTGGTGGTTGGACTTGATGATCTTTTCCAACCTGACCAAATCTATGATTCTGTGATCCAAACCCTCGAACTTCACCAGGGTGAAGACCCTAATTCTTAAAAATAGATAAATAATTGTGGAGCTTGTTATGGATGCAGAGCTGTCTTTGTCTCATTGGAGTTTCTGAACAGCTGGATTTCTGGTATCCCAGAGCGAGGGGAACCTGTTTGATAATGGAGCTTTTCTCAGTATCTATTTCCAGCCGCCGTCTTTCTACGTGCCTGTCCAGGACCTGCCTTTTGTGGAAAACGGTGGGGTGGCAGTTCTGCCTGGCAAGAAGGTGGGTACAGCACTGGCTGTTGTTCCTACAGCTCTTCCTGAGCAGAGCCTGCACTCTAAGCTGGTACTGAACCACTGGAGTTGGAGGGGGAGTTGGCTGGGAAGGGGAATTTGTATGAGTTTGGGAAAAGTGTGATGGAGCAGAGATCATATTAATCTGAAATGAAGTTTGAAAACGGAAGAAGCCAAGAGGAAAGCAGTGAGCTGAGGGAAGATGATGAGGAAGAGAGAAGGATAAGTTTGGAGTCTGGGCATGGGACAAAAATACGTAGACCTTAGAGATGGGGTGTGACAAGTGGGAGCTGGGCTGTGTGGGCTGCAGGGTGAGGTGAGGAGAGCACAGAGATGGAGGTAGTGGGTGATGAGGTGAGCAGGAGCACTGTGCCAAAGCAGCAGGAAGGTGGAGAAATTTATGGTGAACCTTCTAATATATTTATATCCTCAGTTGTTTGTATGTTGCTATGATATATGTCAATGATTCCTCTTCCTGCTAAGCTGTGCTGTATCTGAGCTCATTTCAGACTCAGACCCTGGGAAGATCAACCTAAGCTATGGTGATTCCCAAAGAAGTTGTCTCAATTCCCACTTCCAGTCCTCTCACTTCCCCACTCCTGCCCCCACCCTAAACCTAAAGGTGGGAGAATGTTATTTCCAGGTTTGCATCTCTGATCAGTAGTCCATGAAGTGAAGAGCTGGAGCTCAGCTGGGTTCATCTTGCAGGTTGTGCACATGGATGTCAGAGGGAACACGGTGAAGCTCAGTGATGGGACCCAGATATCTTACGACAAATGTCTCATTGCCACTGGTAAGTGTTGGGTTTTTTCTCTTGTTCCTGGTCTTGTGCCAGGCTTTTTATTTCAGTGACATTTAACTAGAGATAAATTCTAGAGTACCTCCCCTGTGGAGCCAAGCTGGGAGAGCTGGGGGAGTCCAGCCTGGAAGAGAGAAGGCTTTGGGGAGATCTTAAAGCCTTGCAGTGCCTAAAGGGGCTCCAAGAGAGCTGGAGAGGGACTTTGGACAAGGGCCTGGGGTGACAAGGCAATGGGGAATGCCAGAGGACAGGGTTAGGTGGGATGCTGGGAAGGAATTATTCCCTGTGAGGGTCTGGCACAGGTTGTCCAGAGCATCTCTGGCTGTCCCATCCCTGAAAGTGTCCAAGGCCAGGTTGGATGGGGCTAGGAGCAACCTGGGATAGTGGAAGGTGTCCCTGCCCATGGCAGGGGGTGGAATTGGATGAGCTTTAAGGTCCCTGCCAGCCCAAACCATTCCATGATTCTTTGGTTCTGTTTGGGAAGAAGTTCCTGCAGTGTCAAACATGATGTGGAGCAGTCACATGAAGGACAGTTGTGCAGACAGCCATGCTGGGTTTTTACCTGCCTCGCATCATCAGATTTTCTTCAGAGTTTTGCCCAGTGAAGACTGGGAAGAAGGAAAAGGTGACTTCCCTAAAAACTCAATACAGGAAGTCCTGTACAGGCCAGCTTCTTCAAATCCTGCCTGAGGCAGCAGCAAGCAGAACCAGCAGCTCTTGCTCGGGCAGAGCACTGCTCCAGCATCTGGAGTTCTGGAGCCGTTCAAGTGGCACTGGCTGTCTCCAGGGTGTGGGTATTGGGTCACCTGCTGCTCACACAGGTCTTCCATGGTAAAAACACAGGCAGCAACAGGGATACTGGGATATTCCCATACTGGAACAGCTTGGGAAGCACAGTTGAGATCCAAGATGGCTTTGCATTGTCTGGATATCCAGTGCCATGGCCGTGGTGTCATTAGTCTCCTTTCTCTCCTCCGTGTGTCCAGGGGGATCCCCGAGGAACCTGCCTGCCCTTGAAAGAGCAGGAAAGGACGTGCAGAAACGGCTGACCCTGTTCCGAAAGGTAACCTCCAGGTGCTGCCCGCCCGGGGTGAGGCTGAATAAATCAGAGCCACTTACCACTATTTTTGGTTTTTAACTCTTCTGCTTTGGGTCGGGACAGTCCTGCCTTGGCACTGCTTCCCTCAGATGGGGCCCAGGAATCCATTGGCTGCTTATTCCTTTTCCCAGGCAGGAAACCAGGGTAGAGTCTACTCAACCACTCACCTGCTTGCCTCAGCCTGAGAACTGTAACAGGGTATGGGATTATAGGGTTTAGGTATTTTTTTAAAGTTTCCCTCCTGTGTGACTTTGCTGCACCTTCCAAAGTGAATAAAAGCCATTGAATATGGCCAAAATCTTCTGGAATTTGCTGCAGAGTTGCCTTTTTTTTTTTTTTTTGGCAAACTCCACTTTTCTTGACAATATGGGATTTGGAAGAAGAAGCATGCAGCCTTCTCCTTAGTTTAGTTCAGGGAATGAATTAAGAATAAGAAGGCATATGGGAGTCTTGTGTTTTGTGCTGCACATGCCCTGAGGTGTGGTCTGCTCGGTGGGGAAAGGAGGGATGGATGATGCGAGCTGTGGCATCCCTGTACTGGATGTGCTGTGGGACATTTGAGTCTAGAAGTTTTATTGTAGTTGCCCTTGAAATGTAGGGGAAGATGCAGGTATTTGAGATTTCCTGGACAGGAAAGAGCTTGCACAGACAAGGACTCCAGGGAGGTTTCTCTGCGCAACAGGCAAACAGGAGGAAGGAGCAACACATCTCCTTTTCCAAGCTGGGGAGGGTCACTCTTATTTCAAAGGGAGAGACTGGAGAAAAATGCTTTCTGCTGCCATTCCTGATAGAGAGGATTGGAAATGGGGCTAAATGTTCTTTCAGATCGAGGACTTCCGAAGGCTGGAGAAGATTTCCAGGGAAGTCAAGTCCATCACAGTTATTGGTGGTGGTTTCCTTGGCAGCGAGCTGGCCTGCGCTCTGGGAAGGAGAGGTGAGCGTGTTTCCCCAGCTGTGACAGACACTGAGTGGCAGCAGCCTCACTTTAGAAACTTATTTTCAGTTCCCAACTGCTCAGTTGTTGCACAGACTCTGTGTTTGCCTGAAGGAAACAACGCACGGCTGTTCTGTGGCCAAGCTTTTCCCAGTTTTTCCCTCATTAGCTGCGCAGCAGCCCCTGACCACAGAGGTGGGAGCTCTGCAGGCCAGTGCAACCTGTAAAGTCATTCCACCCTCTGAAAAGTCACATTTGTTCTCTGCTCAACACCACCCTCAAACTGTTTTTGGGGTTGGAACTGGATGATCTTTAAGGTCCCTTCCAACCCAAAGCATGCCATAATTCTGCGATTTCAAAGAGGTGGTGAGCAGCTGGATTCTGACTTTCAGTGTGTGAGTAGTGCCTTTATGGTAATTTTTTAAAGTTTTTGCCAAAATACCAAGCATTTTCCCTAGAAGTCTGTAATCTAGAGTTTGCAGGTGTATGTGAAACAGAAGTCAGTCACTTTGTGACTCCTTGGGAGTCAGAACTCCCAGATTTGGAAGCTTCTGTCAAGCTCCTTGTGTAAAGTAAAGCGTTTGTGTCCTGACATCTGCTGCTGCTCTTTATCCTGCTGCTCTGTGCTTCCCTTCCAGCACGAACCGGAGGCCTGGAGGTGATCCAGCTGTTTCCAGAGAACGGCAACATGGGCAAAGTCCTGCCCGAATACCTGAGCAACTGGACCACGGAGAAAGTCAGAAGAGGTGAAGCTGCTGAGCGGGTTTGGGCTGGTGGCTGCTGGACAGCTGCTCCTGGGGACATCCAGCTCCCTTATGTCCTTGGAGCTTTGAGAAGGCTGGGCCCTGCAAAGTGGCCCAAGTGCAGCACAGAGGAAGCTGCAGTTCAGGCAGCTTGGGCAGCACAGTGCTGCCATGAATCCCTGGCTTCTTGGCAGTTCCTCTGGGAAAGCTGAGCAAACAGGCTTGCTGATGCCAGAGAGCTTTCCTTTCCTGTGGCTGTTTCCCTGGAATGATCTCTCTGCCCATACACACACCTGGGTCAGGCCAGGTGCTCTAGTGTTTAGCTGATAAAGTCAGTAAGATCCAAGACATGTTTTTCCATTTGCTGCATTAAGTGCAAAATAATCCTGTGCATTGGGAAATGGAGAGGGAGAGAGGGAGGAGGAATGTCATTGGAGTGTGGATTACAGGGCCTGATGACCCACAGGTCTGAGTTACTTTCTTTTTTGGAAGCTGCTTTGTTGGACCTCTGGGTCTGGCTGTGGCACAAAAATAGGTAATTGAGTGTCCTTAGTTCCTGAACACCTGTTTCAGGAAATTGTTTTGGATGTGGCCTTGTCATCATGTGAGATGTACTTTGGATTGTCAGTTAAGCAGCTTTCAGACTTTCTAGAGGGGTTTCTCCTCATACTTCCCCCAGAAGCACATGCAGCTAAGCTCGGGTGGGCTCTGTCTTGGTTCCTCACCTGGCATCTGTCCGCACCAACCACCTGCTGCAGGTGGGATCTGCCCAGCCCTGAGCAGACAGTGAGGTGTCCTGTGCTCGTTTCCAGAGGGGGTCAACGTCCTGCCCAATGCCGTGGTCAAATCCGTCTCTGTCTCTGGCAACCGGCTGGTGATTAAACTGAAGGACGGCCGGAAGGTAAATGGAAAAGCAGGGAGAGGGTCATGTTTGGAGGGGCACGCAGGGCATTAACATCCTAATTATGCATTCCCAAACAGGTGGAGACAGATCACATCGTGGCTGCGGTGGGGCTGGAGCCCAGTGTGGAACTGGCCAAGTCAGCGGGGCTGGAGGTGGACTCGGACTTCGGGGGGTTCCGGGTGAACGCAGAGCTGCAGGCGCGCTCCAACATCTGGGTGGTGAGTGTGGGCATGGCTCGCCGCTGCTGCTGCTGCAGGGGGACACACAAGGGACAGGAGGAGGTGAAGGGGCTGAAAGGGAGCGAGTAAGGAGAGTAAGGAGAGCAGTTGTAGCGCAGGCCCAGAGCCTGGTCAGGCGCTGCAACTGCCTCGTTGCCGTGGTAACCACGGCGGGTTTGGAATATTTATGCTGTGTAAGAGGAGTTGGGGTAACCTAAAGATAGCCTGGATCACTTGCTTGCATAAGAGTCCCTTGGTGGGCGTTGAGACTTTGATTCCTCTGGAAAGCGTACCTCATGCTGGCTTATTTTTCCAAAGACTGGTGAAAAGTGCTGAGAAACTGGGAGTTATGTAGTCCAGGGAGTGGGATGAGGTAGTGGTGGTGTTTGGGGTTTGTCAGAAAAACTCAGTTCCTTGTTCCACTTGTTCTCTTCCCGGTGTTTTTTTGTTTGGGCACTGAAGGAAGCTTTCCCTGTCTTGATGCTCATGGGATGGTTCTCTCCAAGGCAGGGGATGCTGCCTGCTTTTATGACATCAAACTGGGCCGGAGGCGTGTGGAGCACCACGATCACGCCGTGGTGAGCGGGAGACTGGCTGGAGAAAACATGACAGGAGCTGCAAAGCCCTACTGGCACCAGTCCATGTTCTGGTAACGGTCCTTTCCTCTTTGGCAGTTCCTTGTTCGGCCATGTTGCAGGAACTTGAACAAGATACACCTTGGGAAGTGTCTGTTTCCCAAGAGGAGTGAAGCCACCTCAGCAAACACCTCTTACAGCTTCATGTTCCTAAAGCTCAGGGCGGGGGAGGTGTTTGAGCATTTGCTGCTCTGCCCTCACCTCCCTCAAGTGTTTTTCCTTCCTGCAGATCCCAGTTTCTCCCTGAATGAGTCCCATTCCACAGAGCAAGGAGCAATACAGCATATCCCTTTCCTTAGAGCAGACTGATTTACAGGTTGAATTTAGCAGCAGCTTTTCTGTTACGATTATCTGAAGTTCCCCAGCCCAGTCTGTGGGTCTGAGTGTTGCACTTTGCTGAACTGATGTCTTAGTGGCAAAGCATTGCTGCATCCAGGTGTACCTGAAAAGTTGTTTTCCAGAGGGAGGTATCAGGAAAATGGGCAATTTTGCTATATTTTCTTGAAGTTCTTTTTTAAAACAAAATGAATGAAAACAGAGGAATGAAACAAAAGAAATCCCCACAAAAAATTAAAATCCAAAAGGCTGTTAGCTCAGCCCAGTTAAAAATCCCAAATCCCGTTTGTTAAGAGGATTTCAAATATGGGTAAAAGAGTTCTAGTTTTCTCATGGAAATCCCCACAGAAATAGTTATGTATGACGTGCTGTCATTTACCTGAACTCCTGGTCTGTCCTGCCTGGACTCGGGACCCAGAGCATTTCTCACTTCACTTTTAAACAAGAAACACAGAGCCACAGAATCCTTGAGATTGGGAAAAACTTCAGAGGTCATCAAGCTAAGGACACAGAGACAGCCATGTCCCAGGGGTGCTTTCCCTCAGGATACTTTCAGCCATGACCAGATGCAGGTGAAGGAGGGCTGTGAGTTGCAGCCCTGTGTTTGTTGGCAGGTGTCACACCGTGCCAGCCCTCACAGAGTGACACTTCCTTCCCCCGTGCTGAAAAGCTGGGAAATTACAGGAATTCCTCATGCATTTTGTCGGCATGCTCAGGATCCTGATCGTCTTGGAGAGAAGGTTGTGGGGAGACCTCACAGCTTCTTCCAGTGTCTGAAGGGGCTGCAAGGAAGCCGGAGAGGGACTGGAGTGACAAGACAAGAGAGAGTGGCTCCAAACTGACAGAGGGGAAATTGAGGTTCAATATATGGAATAAATCCTTCCCTCTGAGGGTGATGAGACACATCACCCTCACATCAACCTGGCACAGGTTGCCCGGAGAAGCTGTGGCTGCCCCTGGGTCCCTGGAAGTGTCCACAGCCAGCTTGGAGCGGGATTGGAGCAATCTGGGATAGTGGAAGGTGTCCCTGCCCATGGTAGAAGAGTGGAATAAAATGGGTTTTGAGGTCCCTTCCAACCCAAATCATTCCATGATCCCTCCTGAGCTCCAGCTGATCACAGCTGGCATGTTACTGGTGTTCCTTGCAGTAACCTCAGTCTGTGCTGGAGGATTCTGTCTGGAAAGGTTGTGTTGTACATAGATCCAAACTGGTTTGTGATGCATCTGTTTCCTTAGCATCCTGGGAAACACTTCAGACACCTGGTACTTACTGGTGCCAAACCACAGCTGCTTTGTCTCCTATCAGCACCCCAGTTCAGATCCAGGTGCCCAGTTCAAGGAGGTGTTGGGGCAAGGTGTTGTTCTCTTTAGCCTTTTCTAAATGCTCTCTGAAATACTCACCGAACGATTTCCATGCCGCCAAGCCTCATGTGGATAACAGTGCTGCCAGAAGCTGGGAAGCCTCCAGCTGCCTCCCAGGGAGCAGGCCTGAAGGATTTCAAAGTTTGGGTCAGTGGGCTGTTCTTTCTGAAGCGCGTGGCCATGGGCTTGTCATGTCTTGACTCCTTGTTCCACCTGTGAGTGCAGAGGAGACTCCGTGTATCAGTCAGTGTGTCAGTGTCCAGCATCACCCACGCCACGCTGGAGTAAGGAGTGGAGGATGGACGGATGGAATTGCCTTGGATTTGTCTCACTACTGCTACAAATTACTTTATTCTCACTTCATTCCTAGGAGTGATCTGGGCCCCAATGTGGGGTATGAAGCCATCGGCCTCGTGGACAGCAGTTTGCCCACAGTGGGAGTGTTCGCCAAGGCGACAGAGAAGGACACACCAAAAAGTGCAACAGAACAGTCAGGTAAGGGACTGAGGAGCTCCTGCACATGCTGGTGTGGGGACCACAGAGTCACCCTGACCTCTGAAAGCACAAGGACACAGCAATCTGCTGTCTTGTTGCTGGACCAAGCTTTAAAGGCGGGCTTTGATATTAAAATGTGATTAAAACACAACATTCCTCCAAGAAGCTATCAGGGAACGCCTCTACTGTCATGCAGACTTTCCCAGGGAAGTTTGATCTCCTCCATGGCAATAAAATGATCTGTTTGGGACAACAGAAACTCTGGATCCAAGCATGTTTATTTTGTATCCACTGCCTGGAGGAAGCAGACTCTGTGTCCTTTGCATTTGGGGGTGGAAGTTGGGAATTGTCGGTGTTGTGCTCCGTGTTGGGATTATTTCATCCTTGTATTAATGAAACTTAACTTTTGTGGAACACAACTCAAAGGGAAACACATCTGGCTCCTGCAGAACACCCTCTTGAGTCTGCTCCCATCATCACATGTCCTGCACTGGGTGTGTCACTCCTCCTATTTCTGCCTTAGGGACTGGGATTCGATCCGAGAGTGAAACGGAAGCGGAAGCCTCAGAAGTTCAGATCTCTCAAAGTTCTTCACCAACGCCTCAAGTTCCAAAGCAAGGAGAAGATTACGGCAAAGGTGTCATTTTCTACCTCAGGGATAAAGTCGTGGTGGGAATCGTGTTGTGGAACATCTTCAACAGGATGCCCATTGCTCGGAAGGTCAGTGCAGGGCGAGGATGACGGACAGGGGGGTTTGCTAGAGCGGGGCTTTTCTTGTGGAAAAATCAATCTGCCAATTCAAAGTCAGGATAAATAAAGGCAGATGCTCTGTCTAGTGCAGAGCTTGGCAGTATCCAGTGGGAGCACTGTTCCGGGTGAATTAAGAGAGCTGTCCCTGTGGTTTTTTGTATGTTTGTGCAAAATTTTTACAGAAATAACTTGAATCAGGTGTGTGCTGCAAGTCTTGCCTTGGCATGGCTGAAATTCCAGGTCTATAGTAAGTACAAGCCAGAGTCACAGTGATGGCACAGGAGTGAAATGTCCCATCTTTCTGCTGCTTTGTCCCATGTCTAAGCATCTGAAACAGTCTCAGATGTCACCATCCCAGAAACAGCCACCGTGGCAGGCCTGGAGCAGCCCTGAGCAGGGACTTGGTGTGTCCCCACCCCTGTGGTCTGTCCTGGACCTCCCAGGTCAGCTGAGCCAGACCCAAGCCAGGTTTTAACACCTTTGAAGAATTTCAGTTGTTTAAACTGTGGGAGTGATCCCACACTACTGTCAGGTGATCTGTCTCAAGACAAACTATTCATGGTGGAAGTCTTTGTTGATATCTAATCTGAAGATGCAGTTGAACCATGTTGCTTCTGCCATCCCTGTGGAAGGAAGATCCTGCCTTCCCTGCCTTCCTGCCTGCCTCCTTTCCTCCCTCCCATCCTTCCTTCCCTCCCTCAGCAGCCCTTATCCTAATCCACGGTCTCTTCATCTTGTCTAGAAGTTGCAGGTTCAAGCCAGGTATCCTGGCTCCAAGTCAGTGCCAGGCTCACCTTTGCAGAGCTGAATCACTTTTTAAAACACTTGTTCACCCTGGCTGTAAAGGGAAACCCAGAAAAAAATCCCACAGGGACAGGAGGTTGGTTTTCCTGCTGTTCCTGTAGGCAGGTGATGGTACATTTAAGACTCCCATGTGAATTTGGGTGTAGAAAGTGCTGTCGTGTTGTGGCTGTCTCAGTCTGCTGCTTCAGAGAGGATCCAAGGAGTTCCTGGCATTGGCTGTGACAGTCCTGCAGCACTGGCTCTTTATGGGACGTGCAGGATTTCATGTGTTCTCCTTCCTCCAGATCATCAAAGACGGGGAGGAGCACGAGGACCTCAATGAAGTAGCAAAGCTCTTCAACATCCACGAAGACTGAACTCTGCAGCTGGAACACCCGGAGGGAGTGGGCTGCTGGCTGTGTGCACCCCTTCACCTTGGGCAGCTTCCTGGGGAGCACTTGGGAATATTCCACTCTCCTGAGACCAGTGTTTGCACCAATAAAGTTAGATTGTTCTAATCACCTGCTCCTTCCTGCACTGCTGCCTGGCTGGTGAGGAAAGAGGAACGTGCTGCCCACTGGGGTCAGTTTTCCCTTGTGTCAGCCTTGGAGAAGCCTGCAGAACTCCCTCTTTCCTTGCAGGAATTCCCACTGGGGAGTGAGCAGGCCTGCAGGGTCTTTGCCTGTTCTCCACCCTGTCGAAACAGACTAAGCTTGGGGAAATCCATTACCAATCACAATCAAAGCAGGATGATGAGAAGTAAAACAAATCTTAAAAACACTTTCCCCCCTCCCTTTCGTTCCTGGGCTTTCCATCCTCCCTCCCATTGTCACAAGGAGACAGGGAATGAGGGCCATGGTCAGTTCATCACACATTGTTTCTGTCCCTGCTCAGGGAGAGGGGTCATAGTCCTTCCCCTGCTCCAGCACGGGGTCCCTCCCACGGGAGCCAGTGCTCCATGAACTTCTCCACCATGAGTCCTTCCCATGGGCTGCAGTTGAATCTTTTATCCCCGAGGTGTCACCACCGTTTCTGCTGGGCTCAGCCTTGGCCAGCAGTGGGTGCGTCCTGGAGCCGGTGGCGTTGGCTCTGCCACACACGGGAGAAGGTTCTGGCAACTTCTCACAGAAGCCACCCCTGTAACCCCCTCGCTGCCAAAACCTGGCCATGCAAACCCAAGACACCTGACAACTGCCATGAGGTAGGGCCTCACTGTGCCCTTGGGCCATTGTGACACTGCAGGGCCTCATGACACCAAGGGGCCATTGTGACAGCAGGGCCAGACCCTGCCCATGGCGTTTTTAAAGAGCCCCCCTGGGGTACCCACTCAAGCAGAACACCTTGCTCAGGAAGTAGCAGCTTCCCAAGACACCTGTGGAGAAGGAGCCATGGAGGAGCAGAACCCCACCCCCCAGAACGCCAAGGAGAGGCACCAGCTGAGAGATGGAGGGAGAGGCCAACGGGAGGATTGTACCAGGCATACCAGCACCCTGCCCAGGCAGCTGCCTCCATCCCACACCTCTTCTTCCTCCCGCCCACAGCTGCGGCAGCCTCAGAGCAGCCAGGGCCGATCCCTGCCCCGGCTGACATCACCCCGCAGCACCCAGAGTCGGTCCCTGCACCGGCTGACATCGCCCCGCAGCACCCAGGGCACCCAGAGTC
>VWPU01012155.1:16869-35892 GCA_013398955.1 Callaeas wilsoni
GCAGCACCCTGAGCTCCAGGGGCCCTGGGAGCTGTCTCAGCCCGGACGAGGGGGCACGGGGCCAAGGCCCACAGGGGCGCAGTTCCCGTCCTGGTGGCTCCTCGCAGCCGGCCATCCTGGCCAGCAGAGCCACAGCCCGTGGCCAGCACCGGCCGGTGAGAAGCTGTCGGGCCTGCAGCGGCCTGGTGGGGCCGGAACCGCTGAGGGCCCAGCATCTCCTGCACCCCTGTCCCAGTGGCTGCTGCTGCTGAGGCAAGCCAGGTGACCTCTGCAAATCCCCCACTCTCTTTCCAGGCCTCCACGAAGAAACCATCTCCTGACCCACAGAGAGAGGCCTCTCACCATGTCGAGCAGGAAACCCAGACTGAGACCTGGGCACAAGAGGCGGCTTCGGCCGTTCAATATGCTGAGCAGGAGACACAGACAGATACTGTGGCAGAAGAGGAGAAAAATTCAGCTGCTCCCCTCATGGTTGACCAGGAGACAGAGACTCCAACACAAGAGGAGAATTCAGCTTCTCCTCAAATCACTGACGAGGAGACACAGACCAAGGCCCACAGCTCTGCCCCCACCACAGGCATTGATGCTCTGACTCGCCAGCAGTGGCCCTCTCTGTTCCGCAGGGCATTCTGGTGCTCCTGCATCGCTGGACAGCCCGAGAAGGCACCTCATGCTGCCAGCGCCCTGCAGGATCCCAGGGACAGTTGCTGCTCCAAGCGGCCACAGCGTCCTGAGCGTGGCACACCAGAGAAGGGGGGATGG
This sequence comes from Callaeas wilsoni, assembly GCA_013398955.1. Lineage (NCBI taxonomy): Eukaryota > Metazoa > Chordata > Aves > Passeriformes > Callaeidae > Callaeas > Callaeas wilsoni. The sequence goes on from VWPU01012155.1 coordinate 17,632, forward strand.
ACGGCACTGCCGCCCTACTCTTGGCCATGGCTTGTTGAGATGAGTCAGTTTTAATAAAATATTTCGTTTCTCTAATTGTGCCCACCTGTGCCTGGTCCATCAGGAGAAAGATGGCTGCAGGTAAGGCCCATGCAGAGCAGGAGAGTCCCTGTGCTCCTCCAGCCAAGCAGAGCCTGTGCCCTCAGCCTCTCCCAGGCTTCAGGTACTCCAGCTCCTCTGGTTCAGATCCCTGTGCTGCTGCTGGTGGCCAGCCCTCAGCTGAACCCTGTCATCTCCCTCCCACCCACCTGCTTCCAAGTGAACATTTCAGATCATAAATTTGTTGAGTTTTCCCTAAGGCTGCTCCTCCCTGCATCTCCTTAGGCTCACGAGGAACCTCCCCAGCATGGGAGTAGGAACACCTGCATGAGCCCCTCTCCCCTCTCCTTCTAAGACCTGCCTTGACTGCTCCTTTACCACTTTGGGGAGTTCCTCCTTGGTGGTGTGTGGGCAAAGCTTTCCTCCTAGTCCTACCATCGGGGCATTCCTGCTGCACTTTGTAAGGAAACAACAAAACCACAGCACTGTCCTGAGCTCCCTCTGCTCCCACAGGGGTGAGTAAAGCCAGCCAGGGACCAGCTGCCCACGACAGGCTGGGGGGTGCTGGGACCAGACACGGCTACCCCGACATCTGTGTTTGGGGATGGCTGCGCTTTGCTACAGAGTTCCCAGCGCTAGGGTCAGGCAGGAAGCTGGGAGGAGCAGTGGAGTCTCCCTGTTTTTCCAGCTGTGCAGACACATGGGCCCTGCAGGTCCCAGAGGCCACTTCCCCTTCTCCCTTCCCTGAGCCACAGACTCAGGCTGACACGCACAGAAATCTGGCTGGACACAAAAAAAAAGGCAGGAGCCAGGGAGCCTGATGCAGGTTTTTTCTGTACATCAGTGTTTTTGACACCACAGCCTGTTGCTGCATATAATAAAACATAAATCAGAAAGAGCAACCAGAATACACACCCAAAGGCAAAAAACCCTCGGCTTAAAGAAGGTGCTGCCGGGCCCCCGGGGGAAGGCTGGCAGCAGGGCTTCAAGGGGGGAAACGCCTGCCCTGGCTGGGGAGAAACACAACACAAAGAAAAAACGAACCAACAAAAAACCTCACCCGAGGCTCCCGCTGCGGAGCGGGGAGAGCCAGAAATCCCCCGATTGTCCCGACCTCAGTTCTGTTAGCACCTGTACAATAAAACTGTACCGGCCCCAAGGCGGAGCAGCCCGCCCGCACCCGCTCCCGCACAGAGAGCTGCACCCGAGACACCGGCGGGGCGCAGGGAGCGGACCAAGGAGGAGGCTTCTGCCCTGCGGACAGAGCCTGGGGCGGGGCACAAGCTGCCGAAGCGGCGGATGCGCTGGGGTTCTCGGGCTGCGCCTGCCCGCGCGGCAGCCGCCGGGGACAGGGAGCAGCAGCACGAATGAAATGGAGGAAGGAGCCCGGGAGAGGATGGAGCAGTGGGGCTGGCTCCCGGCTGGGGCTGAGCGCTGGCAGCAGGAGCCAGCTCCAAAGGCAAGGGAAGGGGCTGTCCCCTGCCTTTGGGGCTGAGCGCTGGCAGCAGGAGCCAGCTCCAAAGGCAAGGGAAGGGGCTGTCCCCTGGCTTGCTGCCAGGGAGGGACGGGAACCCCTGGGCCTGGCTGGCCTCGGGGCACGCTGGAGAGGGGCGGGGGCGGCCGCATCCCATAGCCCGGAGCTCACCATCACAGTGATACAGACTCAGCAAAAACAAAGAAAACATTACAAATTAAATACTAATTAAATAAATACTATGGAAGACATTGGGAGGGGGAGGGCAAACGGAGAGGCGCAGTTCCATAGGGTCCGGTGGGGAGGGGCGGCGGCTCCCACCCCTCGATGCTCCATTGAGCCCCGTGGAGGGGGTTCCATCACCCACCAGAGCTGGATGAGGCAGAGACCGCCACTGCTCGTGGCCGAGGGACCTCGGGAAGTCCTTGGAGGCAAGGGTCCTCCCTCCCCAGCTGGCGGAGACCCTGAGGAGAGGAGGAGAGCCTGCTCAAAGACTCGGGTCCCTGCTGCTGGCGCTTAGAGAGCTGCTTCCCCTTGGTCCGTATTATTGCCTCGTGATGCCAGGAGTGGCCTTTCCCCGTCAGCTGCTCCAGGCCTGGTACTCCACCGCCGAGCCCAGCAGCTGCAGCAGCTCGGGCTCGTAGTGCACCAGCTCCACAGTCTCCGCAGTGCCCGGCGCCAGCTCGGGGCTTGCCGGCACCTCCTCCTGTGCCAGCACCTGGCTGAGGGACACCTGGCGCTGGAACTCTGCCCGGGGCAGCGTGGCCACCTCGAAGTGCGGGAAGCGGGCCTGGAATATGCGGGAGGACAGCTTCAGCCGCTTGAGCACATCAGAGAACAGGAACCAGTTGCAGGGCCTGCGAAGATGGCAAGAGCACAGTGGGTTACAGGGACGGAGGGGCTGCGGGCACGCCTCCCACCTCCTGGCACGCTAGCCCTCCCCTCTGGCCCTGGCACTGTTCTTCACATGCTGCTTCCCCTCAGCAGCCCATGGACTGCGGTTTGATCACAGCCTCCCAGGTCACAGCTTTTTAAAACACTCACAGCCAGGCAGGGACAGCAACATGAAAGTCCTGCCTTCAACAAGGTCCTGGCAGCTTCCCTGCCAGGAATAAGCCACATGGTCAGGAAATGGAGCTTCTGGTGTGGTTTATTGCTGGAGGGCATGCTGCATGTGTCCCTCTGCAATGGACAAACACTGTCAGGCACAGAAATTTGCTGAACAGAAGAGTGGTGCTTTGGTTGCTGCCTCTTCTAAGTCACCCTTCTGCCCCAGCAAGAGCCACTGTGTCACAGGGGCTGCAGGTGGGAGTGTTGTTCCAGTGCTGGGACTGATCTAGCCATGATGGAAGGGAAACAATCTTCTCAGAGCCATCAGTGTGAGCTGCTACTGAAGGAAAATGGGGCTAGGAGCAGCATCACAGGGATGAGAGAGGGGAGCTTCCTGACAGGTATGGCACAGGGACACGCAGGGCAGCAGGGTGTGCCTGGCCACGGAGGGTAGAGGGAGCCCTGATGAGCCTTTCCTGCTCCCTAAGAACATTCCAGGCTGTGCCAAGCCAGGCGCTGTTTCCCCAACTTCCCCAGTGCCACAGCCACAACTTGCCCTCTGCTGCCCAGAGCAGCTGTGGCTGCCCCTGGCTCCCTGGAAGTGCTCAAGGCCAGCTTGGATGGGGCTTGGAGCACCCTGGTCTAATGGAAGGTGTCCCTGCCTATGGCAGGGGGGTGGAATGGGATGAGCCGTAAGGCCCTTCCCAGCCCAAACCATTCTGGGATTCTGTGATGATTCTATGAAAAAAACCACCTGAGATACGCAAGCAGCTCTTCACCCAGCTGTAACAACCAATGTGCTGCCGCCCATGCCAGGGCTGCAGCCCCCTCTGGTCCTGCTCTGTGCTCCAGGGAAAGGCACTCACCCCCGGGAGACGGACACTTGGAGGTTGTAGCTGGGAAGCAGCGGCTTGTCTGAGAACTCAAACACGAAGTTATCTGCTTCTTGCTCCTCTTCCTCCTGGTCTGAGCTCCCTGGAGGGTTGAGCAGCAGGTCGCAGCCAATGCTGTCCTTTCCCTCTGAAACAGGACAGAGGTTGGCACTGCTCAGTCACACACCAGTCAGTGCTGGCACTCCCTGGCCGCCGCCACGACTCCACAGGCACCTTCCCTCAACATTCCCGCAGCCGTGTGAGAACTGCGCCCCTCCTGCTCCTCTCCAGCCCCTCGTCCCAGAGGAACATGGAGCAAGCGCTGGCTGCTCTGCATAGAGAGAACGCTCACTGACCAGGTGAGGTGGAAAGAACATCCCAAGTCATGGCAGGAAGCTCAGGTGTGCTCTGGTCCCACAGGTGGCACGGGGCACAGCCTGCACCATGAGCCACTCCACTGGCAGACCCCAGACTCTCTCCAAAATGACCTTGGCCCCTCTCCTATGCCAGCATAGACCTCCTCAGCCTGGAAGACCCTGGAACAGCAAGGTGGAAGGTGGATGTAGAGAGGCTTTGCCTGCACAGGCCCTACCAAGGAAGGCACAGTGAGCACTCTGCTCCTTCAGAGCTTCTCCACCCAGATCCCACCCTCAGAACCTCCAACAGGTGATACAGGGGAGCCAGCACCTGTCCTAGTGAGGACAGCAAGGCTGTGCCACCAGAGACTAATCCAACGAAGCAACGAGCATGAGGGGAAATTTAAGGTGGATATACAGAAGAAGTTATTCCCTGTGAGGGTGGGGAGGCCCTGGCGCAAGGTGCCCAGAGAGGCTGTGGCTGCCCCATCCCTGGAAGTGTCCAAGGCCAGGTTGAACAGGGCTTGGAGCAACTTGGGATAGTGGAAGGTGTCCCTGCTCATGGTAGAAGAGTGGAATAAGATGGTCTTAAGGTCCCTTTCAACTCAAACTGTTCCATGATTCTATGACTTAAGAGAATTTGCCTGGGTGTTCCAGGATGCATCTGAGCACCAGCAGGATCTGTATCTGGAGGGGATGTAGAACAGCAGGCTGGATCCAAAACCATTTAAAACCAGGTAATTTTCCTATTTACCAATCTGAAAAGCTCCTGTTGAAGAGAAGCTTGCTGCCTGGATTTTATTATGAAGAGGTGTGAATAGTCTTAAGTTTGCAGAGTGGTGTTGTCCCACTGAGATAATACAGGAGAACTCCAAAAACTTCGAGATAAGAGAGTTTAGATTCTACAGAGAGCAGCGAGACCCAATGTGTCCCTGAGCAAATAAACCAATCATGCAAAAGTTCAACCCCATGCACAAGAGAAAAGGCTGAAAAAGAAATCTTCTGCTGTGCTGCACGAGGAAGCCTCACACACCCAGCTGCTCACCCAGCACAAGTGGGATTCCAACAGAGGAACAACAGCAGATGACAGGAGACACTGGCTCAGGCAGGGTCTTGGGGAAAAATAGTTATTTCCTAGTGCTGCCAAGGGAAAAAAATTCTCTAAGAAGCAGGGTGCTGAAATCATCCAAACTTGCTGTAGAGTAAGACAAAAATAAGTGACGTGGTTGTTGATCCAATGTTGCTGCTGGCAAAGCTCAGATGCCATCACTGAAAAACCTCAGGTTTCCTGAGCAACTCAGAAAAAAATAATTAAATGCATTTAATGTGGCAAAAATGGGGCCCAATGTCTGTCCTGAAAGCCCAGTCCTGTCCGTCTGCCCATGCAAAGGCTGAGACAAGGACAGGAACATTCTGTACCACCGAGGGAGACAATCAGGCACAACAATGCCTGTCCCAGGTGGAGACAAACCCTGGACTGGGACTTTGTGTGTGGAGTTCCAGCAGCACCAAGTGCAGGACACTGATGACTTTTCCATACCTCAAAGATCCCACACCCTGGCTTCCTTCATTATCCTTCTGCCCCCAGAGACTTGCAGACCTCAAGGAAAATATGGACAGCATTCCTGCCTCAAAGAACAGGAACAGCTCAAGCAGGGCCTGGGATTTCTCCTGTATCCTGAGGGATGTACAGTGCTTCAGCTGGTAGAGCTGATGGAAAGGGAGATTTCGAAGGACTGATCCACTAGAGGAGGAGAGTTGTTTGCTGCCTGTGATGATTGAGAGCAGCTCGGTTATTCCAGAGCAGAACCAGGTACTTCCCTCCCCTGGGCTGTACCTGTTGCAGGTGACCCGAGGCAACTGCTGAGGTACCTGGGCCAGAAAGGGACACCTCAGGACACACAGTAAACAGGCTGTAAAGAAACCAGCGCCATGTCCCAGGCTTGGGCATCCTGCTTTTTCTGTGGCTCTGGCAGTGTCCAGCAGTGCCTGGCACAGCACAGGTGACACGGGGCTGGCACCGCAGCAGCTGCTCCTGTAAACTGATCCCAGGAGGATGGGGAGGAGGGTCCCTGCCTGTGCCTGCTGGAAACAGACCTGGCAGGGTAAGGGATCATTTCCCAGCTGGGTTAGCTCCTGCCTTGCCAGGCAGCCTCCCAAAGGCAGCACCAGCAATGCCGTGTGGATGGGGCAGCAGGGGGGATGGTGTGCCCTGCCCTCAGACAGCACCTCCAACTTGGGATCTCCCTGAGCCAAAGTTGGAAATATCCCACAAGCAACATCAAAGCCACAGGGCTCCAGAACCTTTTGTGCAGCTGCCATTTCTCCAGGGATCATCATTCCAGGTCTGGAAGAACCTCTGTCCTCCCCAGAGGTACCTGTTAAAGTCTGGAGCACCTGAGGTGGGAACATCAGCCCAACCAACACTGGACCTCTGCACGACAGCAAGGATGAAATGATGCTTCCAGGGAAGGGTAGACGAAGATCAGTGTGGGATTGTCTGACTTGTTAACAGCTTCAGGTTGCCCAGGAGAGAAGAAAAACCTTACAGATGGCATCATTTGAGTGACAGAGACCCAGCAGACATACATCTCCAATGGCCAGAACTCGGTATGAAGTAGAAGGGCAAGAGGCTGGATATGTTTCATCTGGAAAGATGTGTTTCAACTGGAAGAGGCTGGGTTTGTTTCACAGAGGTGGTGGTCTTTCCTCACCCTCAAATGCAGAAATGCTCTGAAAAGCTCAACTAAGGTCCAGAGGCAGGAAAAGAAGAGCAATGCCCAGCTCTCCCTGTGGAGATTTTCCATGTGTTAGCCAAGGGTCCAAGTAAGGCCCTTTGTGTGTAGTGAACTGCCATCACTGTGGCATTGCAGTCCCCCTCCACCCCCAAAGAACACCTGAAAGAGTCAGTGATGGTTTGCTTACTGAAAAAACAATCCTTTTCTTTTGGCCTATAGGGATGGAAGACTGAAATGAGGGAATACGGCAGCCTACATTCCAGCCAGCAGCTTCCAGAGGGAAGGGACACTGATAAAATGGGGCATAGAGAGACACCAGAACTCAGGCAGAAGGCTCTCTGGTCAACCAGGAACTCAGTAGTGACCAAAGAGAGCCAAACTCTTTTGCCCACAAATTCACACACCATCTTTCTTCCTTGTTTATCAGAGAAATCCAAGTGGGAATCAGTGATAAATCAAAAGGGGTAGTATCTTCAAAAATATCGCAAAGAACAGCTATTTTTCTTTGTAAAGGCTTGTGACAGCTTCAAGAGTGAGAAATTCTGAGGAAGAAGGCTGAGGTTTGAACTGTTCCCTTGGCAGGGCTGAGGTGCAGCAGCCTACAAACAGCACTCTCAGGAGTGCAGAATTTCTCCTATTCTGGAATGGAAAGACATCAGGGTCCTCCAAGGACAAGTCCTCTACCAAAGGCACCCTCCTGAATGTATCAATTTTTTTTGTTTCTAGAAGGATGTTGGAAGTTATGGAGGTGAGCAACTACAATCAACAAGCAGCCTCTCAGCCTGCCAGCATAAATACTCCGAGTCCTTACGGAGCGCTCAGGAGTAGCTGAACTTGGAAGAGGCTGGAGGGACTCCAGTGTGCCACAGGCCCACACCAGGTCCAGAACGTCTTCCATTGTAACCACAGTTGTGAGGAAGTGACAGCAGAGGCAGGAGTCAGCCCTTTACAGGGAAAAATGCCTGGTGTTGTGGGAACAGGACCTCCCCTAGATCAACATCTCCCCTCCAAAACAGAGGAGAGGGACGGGCAGCTCTAGGAACCTGGAAGTTCAAGACTTCTACACACTGAAAGAATGAGTATGTCCTTCACCTTCCTTGGTGACCAGTTAGCAGGGGAGCAACAAGAACTGCTAAAAGAATGACATGCTTGGGATTGACAACCAAAGACCCTTGGGAATCACCAGCAGCACCTGGAGCCCAGTCTTGCACTTGAAGGGATGCACATATTCAGCTTCCCAAAGAAGTCCCTTCCAGGAGCAACTCCCAGCATGTATCACCACAGCAAGGTCTCTACCCAAAGCATGAGTGAGGAAGGATGTGGCCAAACCCGAGGGAATGATGTGTTTTACACGGCATCACCTCCTGCTCTGCTGCCGCTGACCTGGCCCGCGCTGCACTCACCGAGCACGGAGCTGCTGTAGAAATCCCAGGCTGTTCGAGGGTCTCCGTCACTGCGGCCCTGCAGATCTGACAGGTAATCTAGAGAGGGGAAATTGAGAGGGTTAATGGCTCAAAGCATCATCCCAGTGTGCATATCCACAGATCCAGGGCGAGCTGCTTCACCCCTGCTGCTTTTCCCACTTGGGCATTATGGCTAAAGCTGAACCACGGCTGCAGGAAGGGTGTCCCCACTCAGGAGTGGGCATCAGCCCAGGCCCCCGACCAGGAAATGGGAGCTGAAAAGGGAAAACAACAGACAGTGTGAAGTGGCTTGGAGAGAAAGATTCATAGAGCAATCCTGAGCTCCAATCACCACTCCCAAAACCTGTGTGAGTAGCTGAGTCTGGAGGAGCTCACACAGGCAGTGGGCAAACGGAGTTTTTTCAACACTGGGGATTTTCTGTCTTGTCTCTGTCTGGGAACCACCTCTGGCTGTCCCTTCCTTGCTGTTGTGGAGAAGCCACAATACTCGTCTTGCACGTACACAAATGGCACTGAATGCGGCCATAGGAATCTAAAATGGCCCTTTCTGCCAGCAGCAGCATTTGGGCAGGGCTCTTCTGCCAACAAAAGTGTGTTCCCTTAGGTTAGGCAGTATAACCAGGGCCTGTGGAACAGTGTCTCCAAGCAGAGCACTGTCTTTAGTTGTGTGACTACAGTGCAGCCGTCTCCTGGCACACTGAAAACCGAAAAGTGATTTGTATCTTATACAGGAAACAGATACAATTCTAGAACTAAAGTTTGGGTGGTAAACATGCTTGTGTTACAGGACAGAGCTAAAGATTGAGTCATTTTCTGCTCAAGCCCTTTGACACCCAGATTTGGCCCTGCATGCTGCTAAAGGGGAAGGACCGGAGCACTGTGACCCCAGGCCTGGCACCTACCACAGAGGAAGCGCTTCATCACATCGCTGGAGGCCAACTTCACTGCTGTCTGCCCAGAGTATGTGGCCAGAGTGGGATCAGCACCATAGGAAAGGAGAAGCCACATGGTTTCCAGGTTGTCATTCGCTACTGCATCATGCACAGGCCTGCAAAGGCAGAAGCAGAAAAGGACTAGGAGTTCACTAAGGAAATGCTCTGGTTTGGGTTAAGATCAATTTAGTGATGACCAACCCAAAGAACCCACCCTGCTCCCTGCTCCACACTGCCTCGGGCATGCTTCCCGGCTCACCTGGTGCCATCCTGGGCGCTGCAGTTGACGTTTGCGCCGTGCTGGAGCAGGATGTGCAGGATGTCGATCCAGCCGCGCGCGCAGGCCTCGTGCAGGGCCGTGTACCCCGCGTTGTCGTGGTGGTTCACATCACTGCTCTTCTTCTGCAGGCAGTACAGCACCACGTCCTGCACAGCAAGAGCATGGTTGTGACAAGCAGCCCAGGTGGGGCAGCAGGGGCAGATGCAGGAGGGCACGGCACCCACCTTGTAGCCCAGGCGAGCTGCTCGCTGCAGGAGTGTCTCCCCTGCGTTCTTGTTCACAATCAGACGCCGAGCTCCGGGAGGAACGTTCTGGGCTGGGGGCAACTCAGGGGAACTCCCTGGGCTGGCCCGATGGGACTTACAAAGTGTCCACAAGTCCTGGGGCTTCTTCAGAGAGCACATTTTGGGCTGGTTGCAGCAGCCTTTCCCCTGTGAAAGAAAGAAATACAACTCCTTGGCACATGTGGCCATGACTTACGGGAGTCCCCTTCTCCCCTTTCTCCCTCTTCTCCTCTCATGTGCTCCCCTCATTTGTTCAAGCCATACCTTCCCCTCGTCACAGATCCCTGCCAGGTGTTTGGTTTTACATTTGCGTTTTCCTGATGGTTTTTCCAGCTCTTCTTGGACAGGAGAGCTGTCAGAGTGCTCCAGGAAGAAGCCATTCCGAAAGTCTGTGCGTCCTTGAGATTTCCGGGGGGATGGGGATAGCCTGCTCCTCAGCTGTAGCTCCGTGCCTTTGCCCTTCCCAGACTCCTTCTGCTTCCGGTGCCTACAATCTAAAGGAGAAATGTGAATGAGGAGCTTCTGTAGGTACCACACTGAAGGTCACCCAGACTTCTGCAACCAGGCAAGACAAACTGCCCATCTCTGAGAGCTAAACAGAAATCAGAGAAGTTGTGGCTGCCCCTGAATCCCTGGAAGTGTCCAAGGCCAGGCTGGGAAGATGTGAGAAGGCAAGGCAGGGCCTGTTTGTTTAGGCAGCAAGCACTGAATGTTCACAGAGAGCTCCTGCTCGTCCTGCCTCTCTAAGACATATCCCGATGAATCCCGCTCCCATCTCTCCTTGGGTGTCCCATATACATGCTGAGTTCACCCAGATGGGAGAATCTATGTGTTCTCTCTGCTTCTTCTCGCAGTGCCCCTGCCCTGGGGCTGGATTTAGAATCATGGAACCCCAGAAAAGTCTGGGCTGGAAGAGACCTTAAAGCTCATCCCATTCCACCCCCTGTCTTGGGCAGGAACACCTTCCACTGTCCCAGGCTGCTCCAAGCCTTATCCAACCTGGCCCAGAACACTGCCAAGGATGGGGCAGCTACAGCTTCTCTGGGCAACCTGTGCCAGGGCCTCCCCACCTGCACAGTGAAGAATTTCTTCCTTATATCTACGAAATGGAGTCCCTCAAGTCCAGCTCTCTCTGCAGCTTTGGGCATTTTGTTTGGAAAAAACCATTTCCTTTCTGGGTGTGGATCTGGGAGATATCCAGTGGGTTGGTTCAAGGGACCTAGAAGATAAACTCCAGGAACAAAACTTTCCATCTCTTAGGGACACTGCTGCCTCCAGTGCCATGGCAAGTTTTGTAGATCTCCAGGAGCAGCATCTTCAGACTCCATGCTATACTGAGACTGGATTCTCCATGTCAAGTACCACACATAACTTCCACTTATGTCCAATTATTGCTACAAAGTGGCAATGGATGCAGTGGACCATGGATCTTGTACAGAAGAATGAGTTTAGCCAAGATACCAAGGCAGAACCACAAATAAAATCTCAAAGCCAGCACAACTCAAGTACTGTCGTGCTGTTCTGGTTTTCATACCCCAGGAAAAATTGAGTGGGAATGGGAAAGGCAACCAAAATGGTGCAGGGTTGGAGATGCCGCCCTACAAGAGAAACTGGGAATCTTCAGTCTGGAGAGGTGAAGGTGGAGAAGGATGTGACTAAAATTTGGAAAAATCCTGAAAGAGTGGATCAGCTGAATGGAGGAATCCTGCTCACCCAATCCTGCAGCACAAGACTTACAGGGACTCCATGAAATGAGTAAGAAATCTCAAAAGAGACAGAGGAAAGGACTTCACACAGCATAGAGAGAACTTCAGGACTCCACTGCCACTGGAGGTGGCTCCAGGCCACAACTTCTGAATCCAAACTACAGCAGATCCCCTATACAAGGGCTGAGTGAGCAGCTCCTGAGGGAAACTGGACAGACAGGTACTCTTAACATATGTGGTAAAGCTGCTGGGCAAACCCTCCTGAATGCTGCTGCACTCAAAGCTCCTTCCAGGCTCCTGTTCCGAACAGAAGGCATCCTGAGAGTGCCTGTGAATTGCCAAGACATGGGGAAGCCGACTTGAAACTTTGTTCCTGGTCTGACTGAGGCTCCCAGACACTGCAAGATAGTGTAACGCTGTGCTGGAGCAGATACCAGCTGCTGGGAGGACAGCAGCCACCTCTGCTCCCCACAGCATCTCAGCAGCACCTCCGCCTCTCCCGAGGAGTGCCGGTCTGAGCTCCGATGTGGCAGAAGGAAAAAGGGCCATGTCCGCTTCATGCCCTCCATGAGCACAGCTCAAGCATGCAGAGGGCTGGCAAAGTGCTGCCCATGACAACTTTCCCCCCGAAGTCACCTGTGTGACTCTGGACACAGCTACGAGCCACAGCCAAACGCCAGCTCACACCGAGCCATCGTGCACCATTGGACAGATCCCACAGCCTCAACCGTCCCTGCACAGGGAAAGGGGACCACAGGGACTGCTGCCCTCAGGGATGTGCTCATCATGGATCTAGGTTTCACAGAGGGCCTGGCAGTGGCAGGGGAAGGTGCAGGAACAGTGGCAGAGTGGAGGTGGGCACAGGCGGGCATGGCGTGTTCCTCACACCTACAAACCACACAGGGGGTTCCCCCATCATTCCCCCCTTGCTAATCCTCTCACCCTTGCGCTCCCTGGTGCAAGTCTGCAAGTGGCCCTCACAAAGCAAGACAAAGCCAAGAGCAGCCTAGTTGGATTGGGATGGCTCCGCAGCCCCCTGCATTAGCACAGACTGCTGAGCACGGCTCCCAGGGGCCCTGCTTGGCCAGAAATATTCCACTGTGCTACCTCGTCCCATTCTCATTTTCCCATGCCCTCTGTCTTAATCCGAGGGTAACATCAGTGTCTAATTAGCTGACACAAATTGCTGTTTACTGCTCTGGAATTTACTGTAAATGTTTTTGAAAGAAGAGCTGATCAATTGAAGCAACCCATGCTGCAGCCACCAAGTCATTAAAAGTGAGGGAGTTTCATCATTATAAAAAAAATCATGAAAACCAAATCCCCCCCCAAAATTCCACACATAACAAAACAAAAAATTCACATGCTGGTCCCCAGTTTAGTACCAGAACTCCCTTCTCAGGTCGTACCTGCTTTGGATTTCCGCCTCCGGTGGGGATATCCCACTTGCTCCTCCTCCCGCTCAGTCAGGTATTCCCCTGTCTGGTATTTCCGACTTTTCTGCCGTCTCCTTTTCTTCCTTTTGATGTGGCCATCCTCCTCCTCCTCCTCCTCGTTGGGCTCCCACAGCTGCCTGGGTGATTCCGCTTTCCAGGGCAGCTCCCGGGTCCTCCTCGTGTGACAGCTGCTCCTCTCAGACACAGACCTGTCCCTGTCCCTGCGGCTGTGGCAGCGGGATGTCCTGTGGGATTTGCGCAGCTTGCAATGTTTCAAGGATGTCTCCTCCTCCTCCTCTTCCTCCTCCTCCTCTTCTTCCTGATCCTCCTCCAGCAATGGTAAAATCTCCTGACCACTCACATCGCACTCTCCCGTCACACCAGCAGAAGAGCCAGCAATGCTTCCTGCAAAAAAGTGGGATTTCTAACTCACAAAAAAGCCAAGAGGATCCACAAGGCAAAGCCTCAAAGCAGGATAAAATCCCTTGTCACAGAGACAAGGCCACGTGAAAAGGGAACGCTCCCAGTCCAACCAGGACTGTCACCAAGAGCCCGGGCACCAACTCACCCGACTGACTGCGTGTCCGACTGCTCAGCACCACCGGAATGAAATCCCGGAAGTTGTTCTTGGGCTTCTTCTCCAAGTAACCTGTGAGGAAAACAGCCTTGAGAAAACAGATCACAGACCTGTGTTGTGGGAAGGGCAGTGCAGTGTCACCATAGCAGGGGCTGCTGCGAGCTTTAAACGAGCGGAGGCTGGTTTAGATTGGATACAGGGAACAAGTTTTTGACAATGAGGATGGTAAAACACTGGCACAGGTTCTCCAGAGAGGTGGGAAATACGCCATCCCTGGAAACATCCAAGGCCAGACTCAACCAGGAGCAACCTGGTCTAGTGGAAGGTGCCCCTGCCCACGGCAGCAGGGTGGAACAAGAAGAGCTTTAAAGTTCCTCCCAACCTCCTCCATTCTGAGCGTCTGATCATGCTGCAGCTCTGTTTTGGATCCCAACCCAGCTTCAGAGACCATTTGGTTTCAGGAGTCTAGCGGTTTGGCCCGTAGGGCAGCCTGACCCCGCAGGAACCCACTGCCATTCCCAAGAGTACCTTCCTCGTGGCTGTCTCCACGGTGAGCTGGAGATGGGCACTCCGTCTTCGCTGGCCTCCTACGCTTGCGCTTTACCCTGAGGCTGTTGTGATCCGTGATGGCAACCAGGCTGCCTCGGCCTTCCCGGCCTTCCTGCTTGCCAAGCTCATGTGCATTGTCGTGGTGTTTTTGCCACTGTGAAGGGAGGACACAGGATGAAACTGGAGCTTCCCACTGACTGAGCTGAAGCAGCACAGAGAGGTCAAAACTCCATCCCCACTGATTACACTGGTGCCCTTCGGCTTTTTTGACATTCCAGATACATTTTTGCCCTGGACAACCTGCAGCACAGGTACATTCCCCACAGCCAGGCAATGCCCAGGAGCACAGGTAGAAAGCCCTGTGCCCTCAGCTGTCCCCCCCATGAGAGCTCCCTCCTCTCCCCTAGCCCCACCGTTGCCCTGAGCCAGCAGTCCCAGCCCATCCTACATACCTTCCGGCCATGCACGCTCCGGCTTCCCGACTTGCTTGGGGACTCCTCACTGTCCTTGCCTTGGCATTTCAGTCTCTTGTGGCTCTGCCTGGTGTCCCCGTCATGCTGCCGCTTGGCCTTGCAGCGTGTGCCACCCTCCTGCTTGATTTGCCCTGTTCCTTTGAGCTTGGCCTCGGTGAAGGCCTGGGGAGCTGCCCCAGCCCGCAGGCAGGTCACTGATGGAAAGGACACATCACACTCCACTCGCTCCTTCTTGACCCTGCACAGATCCACCTGCTGCACACATGGCAGAGGCTCCACGGCCGGCGGCTCCTGGGAGTCCTCGCAGCCCGGCTCCTTGTGCTGGCCATCCGTGGGCACCTCCGGCACCATCTGCAGGCCCTGCTGCCCAGCCGTTGGCAAGTCATGTGACAAATATGCCGCTAACACTTGGTTTTTGGGTTTTGCATCCGACTGTTTGAGGCTACAGCTCCCCTGGGGAGCCTCAGTCTGTGCGTTGCCCTCCTGACCAAAGTCAACCTCCGGCTGAGTGCACTCCTGACTCTTCGGAGCATTGTCCAGCTTCCCCTTCCCCCCTTTCCCATCCAAAGCACTGGTCTGGAGAGCTGGACCTGCCTCCAGCGGGGCTGGGTTGGCTGGCTCCTCGTAGGGCTTCGGCAAGGCCCGGCAGCTCTTGCTCTTGGCTGCAGCATCCTGTTCCTGAGGCGGGAGCCGGGGCAGTCCCTCTGGCAGGCTCTGGGCGGCCGCACTGGGCTCTGCGGGCTGCACGCTCGGGAATGCTGGGAGCTCACCCACCCCGGCTGGCTTGCAGGGGCTGCTCTGGTTCGGGGGCAGCTGTCCTGCTGTGGAGATGCCAATGGAAAGCAGCGGAGTTTGATGGTAAGGAGACCAGCCCAGAGGCAGAAGCTGAGGATTGGAAGGTTTTCCATTGACAGGGCATCGCGGGTACACACTTCCCTGGACAGGATTCCAGGTGGCGATGTCCTTAGACTGACACAAAGGAGCTCCTGGAGCAACTCTGCTATGAAGAAGTCTCCTGGCAGGATCCTGCTGTCCTTCCGCGATGACCTGGTTGGCTTTCTTCCCACAGGGAATGCCAGCACTACGAGGCTCGCCCTGGTCGATGATGGAGATGGGCTCCTGCTTGGGCAGGTGGCGTGGGTCCCTGCTGAGGCTCACGCTGGCGTCCTTGCTGAGCAGCAGTGAGGCCGGCACAGGGTTGGCGACACCGACATAAGTGCCGGGAATGGTGCTGATGAGCGTGGTGTTCTTCACCCAGGAGCCCTGCTCACCGTTGCGCAGGAACTCGGGAAAGATGACCAAGGGCGGGGTGGTGCCGAGGCACGAGGTGACGCTGCTGCCCGTGGTCTGTGCCGCACGCTGGGACTTGGAGAGGACGGTGGTGAGCAGTGCTTTGCCGCTGGTGTGCACGGGGGTGAGGATGGGCATAGGGGGAGTCTTGCGCTGGCTGGGCGGAGGCAGTTTCTGGCGGTTGGACTTGGAGGAGAGATCAAGAGGCATCTCGCTGCACTCCGGGGATGAGACCATCTCACGCTCCAGCTGGGGAGGGGACTTCAGAGGAGACAGGGAAGTGGCAGCCCCCGGTGCATGTGGCTCAGGAGCTGCCGGGGCTCTGGCCTGCACCGCGGTGCCAGAGGAGGGAGCAGCGCTCCCGCCTGGTGCTGCCGGGGGAGCCTGGCTAGAGGGCAGGGCCAGCCCGGTGCTGGACAGGGGAGCGCTCTCAGCCACAGCCTGGGCACTGCTTCCACCCGAGGGTGGGGGGCAGCTGAGCTGATTCACCTCCACAGACACCACTTTGGCATCCGAAGCCAAGGGCCTGGTGACAGAGAAGGTGCAGGGGTAGGAACGCAGCTCTGGGGAAGCGATAATGCCCGGCAAGCAACGCTCGTGCAGGTAGGAAGGCAGGACGGGGAGGGTGAGTGTGGAGGAGACCCCCAGGGTGGCCGGAAGCGTGGCCACGCTGAGTGGCTGCCCGCAGCTGGGCGGGGGGATGTACACCAGTGACTGGCTTGGGCTCAGCACAGCCCCAGCCTGGAAGGACAGGGGCAGCTTTTGCATAGCAGGGGCCTGAGACGGGGGAAAGCAAACCCTGTTCAGTGTGAAGGTGGCGGGAGTGGAGGCAGAGGTGTTGCAGCTGGAGACAACCACAGACAATGTCCCTTCTGCCAGCATGCCTGGCCCTTGTGCTGCAGTACTCGAGGGGGCTTTCTCATTCCCAGCAGGCTCACTCTCTGGACCCACGGAGCAGGCTGGGGCAGCATCAGCCTGCTTGTCGCTGGGAGGATCTGCTGGTGTCCAGGCAGTGTCAGCACCACTGCTCTCCTGCTCCACAGCTCTGGGGGTTGCTGGCTCCTGCCCTCTGCCATCCCCCTGGCCTGCCAGAGGGCCCAGGGCATCATCTGTCACAGTCTTTCCCGCACACTCCAGGTTTGGGTTGGGGTCAGGTGGCTGCTCCTCCAGTTTGGGTCCAAGCTTTTCCTCCACCTTGCCATCAGCATCCAGCCCCTGGACACTGCTGCCACCACTGCTGACTGCTGTGAGCTCCACCTGCAACAAGAAGGGAGAAGGTATTCTTGGGAGCTGTGCAAGTGGTGCTCCGGGAAGCAGGAAGGATCTGCCCACCCAGGACACAGAGGGCGAAGTAGCAAACAGCTCTGCCCAAATGACAGCATGGCTTTGCCTCACTGCATCCCTCTCAAGAAGGAGTCCATGGAATCCATTAGGGAAAATGCTCCTGCTTGGCCTATTCCATCAGAAAATGGCCTTCTTGGACCCAGCTGTGCAGGCAAAGAACTCACCTCGGAAAGGCTGCTGCTGACACAAAACTCTTGAGACCCCAAGTGCTGGGAGCTGCTCGTTTTAGACTCCTCATCAGAAATGGGGGCTCTCCTAGGTGAGGAAGAAGACAAAGCATTACAAAACCCCAAAATACCTTCCCAGCATCGCTCCCCTCCCTGTCCAGGTGTGGGACAGTGGAGCAGCTGTACACCTTCCTTACCCACGGCCACCCGGCCTCATTATGGGCCAGCTCAGCCTTCCCCAGTGTCACAGCCTGGCGCCACACACCTGTTCCTGGCTCTGGGCTGCCCCATTCTGTCCCACCACACCTTTCCATCCTCTCCTGAGTCTCATCCTGCATGTCTCTTCCCCCACAGGCACCTCCTCATTCCTGTTCCTCCTGCTTCCTCCCTGCCCTGGGAACTCCCAGCCCAGCCTAGCTGCCAATGGGGATCTCCCTGTGGTGCCAAAGCTCTCTGGGCTCAGGAGGCCTGGACAGGAGCAAGGGGTGTCCGCAGCCATCTCGATGTGCCATGTTTTGCTGGCTAACATGTCTGGACCCTTTGTCCCTGGAACATGATTCCTCAGTGGAAAGTCTGGATTCAGAACAAGGATTGTGACTTCCTTGGGACACTCCTTCCCCAGTGGTATTCACCGGACAGCACTCCCCTGGTGTTTGGCTTGGGACAAGCTGCTAGTGCCAGAACAAAACAGATAAAGTTTGGATTCTGTTGATGACAAAATTCCAGCTGGATTTGCTCCCTACATCCTGAGCTTTCACAGCACGAGGACATGAGCTATGGGCACACCATTTGTCTTTAGACTTGGTACTCCCAGTGCTGGGGCCCCATTACATACCCCTAGCACCAGGATCCCACTCTAGGCTGCCTCAGCCCTGGGACTCTGCTTCGTACCCCCAGTGCCAGGAGCCTTCTCTGTACCCCTTGCAGCAGGACCTTGCTCTGTTCCCCTGCCACTGGCAGCTCTGGGCTGCCTCAACCCCAGGACGCTGCTCTGTAGCCCCAGTGCAGGCATCCTGCTTGGGGCTGTTTCCGTGCCGTCTCCATCGACCTTCGCGTCAATGTCAGCCCGGTCGGTCCCTCCAGGGGCTCCCGCGTTCTCAGGGCTCCCCGGCCCGCCCGTCACAGGCCGCGAGGCGGGGATGGCGGCCGGGGCCGAGCCGCCTCAGCGCAGCCGGCGGCGGGGGTTGAGCGGCCCGAGAGGCCGGTGCGGGCGGGGGTCCCGGAGGTCGCG
>VWPU01012156.1:0-125669 GCA_013398955.1 Callaeas wilsoni
GAGCCGCGCCCTAAGGCTGAGCTCCGGAGCGGACTGGTGAGCGGGGACAGCGCAGAATCCTTAGAGATGGAAGGGACCTCTGGAGATCATCTGGTCCAGCTCTCCTGCCAAGGCAGAGTCGCCTAAAGCAGGTGACGCAGGAACATGTCCAGGTGGGTTTTCAATGTCTCCAGAGAGGGAGACTCCACGACCTGCCTGGACAGCCTATTCCAGCGCTCTGCCACCCTCAGCGTAAAGAAATTCTTCCTCGTGTTGAGGTGAAACTTCATGTGTTTCAGTTTATGGTCATTGCTCCTCATCCTGTCACTGGGAACCACTTAAAAGAGCCTGGCACCATCCTCTTGGCACCTGCCTTGGAGATACTTCTATGTATTAATGAGATCCCCTTCAGTCTTTTCTGAGGCCCAGAGTCTCTCCTCATAAGAGAGATGCTCCAGACCCCTAATAATCTTTGTGTCCCTCCATTGGACCCCGTCCTGGAGCTCCTCATCTTTCTTGTACTGCTGGGTAAATATTTGCTGTTGTGAGAAAAACAGTCTGTGAGAGACGGCATCCTGCAGGGGGCTGTGCATATGCTTAGTCCTACACACCATGTGCTGGGCGAGGCACGGGATGGGGACTGCTCTGGTTGTGAACCATCTGAATCCATCTCCTTCTTCTTTTTGTTTTGTTTTTTTTTCCCTCAAGCTTTTCTTGCTATGTGCAGAAATCATTGAAAATAGTAACTCGATTTTTTACCCAATCCCAGTAACACACACCCAATTTGGATTAAAATAGTCAACCTCAGAGTAGTAGTAAGGTTGCACCCCACACGTCAAATGCCAAATTTAAGTTAAGCTCATCAGCTTAAGGCTAGTCCTCTGAAATCAGTGAAGAAGGAGTCTTAACCACTCTGCTCTTGGTATCCAATGTTCTAGAATTTATGGAGAAGGATTGCACACTATAACCTCAGAAAAGCAGAAGAGCATCATTCATCAGATATTTTAAATCAGAGCCTCTGTTCTACTTACAGTTTTATTTTGCCTTTTTTTTTCCTGTACTAATTTATCAGGTAAAATTGCTAAAGGGAATTGAAGAAAATCTTGATTAGTCATTGCGAGATTATTGCCAGGTCATTAGATGCTTCCTGGCAATAAACTGTTGTGGCATTCATATAAAACTAATTAGTTCCACATGGAGTCCAGCACTCACACCAATAGGCTGGATGGAGATGTTTGCCCTCTTTCTGAGATCCCAAATCCTAGGCCAAGGAAATGCCTGGAGCAGAGCAGTTGTCATTCCCATGGAGGAAAGCACGAAGTATTGCTAGTGGAGTATTCACAGCCTGTCATGAGAGAGATAATCAAAAGAGAGAGATCAAAGGAGAGGCTCATCAGAGAGATGTTTTTGATTTAATTAAGCTTTTTTGGTTTTTTTAGAAGAATTTAGCAGAGAAACAAAACACAGCAGGTTTTCAGACAACCAGTACAGAATATTGCAAGGATTCTGGCTGCTCATTGCCTTTCCACAAGAATGCATTATACACTAAAGTATTTCAATAAGCAAATGGGATACACTCCTTGATGTAGAAAAATTACAGTTTGCACTAAGGACATTCAGTTTAAAGCAGTTTATACTTAGTTTTACAAATTTCAGCCAGCAATTAGTTATAAAAATTCACAGGAGATATAAATTTTTAAGGTTTTACACCATTCCACTCTGTTCTTTCACAGGCAGTGTTGTGGTTCAGGATCACCTTTCCATAGATTCTTTTGGGGGTTTTGTGATTTTTTAAAAATTTCTGTGTCTTTCATGTACCCTATTAGTCATCTGTCTGTTTCCTTTGGTCCAGATTTTGTAATTCTTGGAGTCTGGGATTTTTTCATTACTGTATATGTAAAACATTATGCCATCTGAATTAATTTCAGCAAGACACACTGGAATTACATTATCATAGAATCATAGAATGGCTTGGGTTGGAATGGTCCTAAAAGATCATCGAGTCCCAACCCCTCTGCCATGGGCAGGGACACTTGTCCATTTTTCAGACAGTAATATATCTCACTGACTTCAAAGCCATATAAATACATGTCCAATTGCCATCTTGACTCAGTACCACCAAAATACGAAACAGTGCCTGAGAAATTTGCCTGGAGAAAGCAAGTCAGATTCCCATCTTTCATCTTATCTGGGGAAATTTCTCAAATACACACTAGTGAAACAGGAGCTCTCACTAGAAGAAGCTACAGCCCAGACCTCAAAAGTTTCTTGTTGAATAGAACAAATCACTAATTAGCTACTTACAAACAAGCTAACTGTTTAAAACAGTAGCATAAAGATGACCCAGTGAAAGCTGTTCGAGCTTAAACAGCAGAAGAGAGGTTGTTAAGGGCAATTTTATTGTACAGGCATAAAATCTGAAGAGCCAAACGAAAACGAACAACCAGAAGAAAAAGTAACATATAATACTTGTTTAAACAAAGAGGCTATGAACAAAAAAACAACAAAAAAAGTATCCCCAAAATTAGGGAGATGAGAAGAGAGAATAACAACAATACAAACAGACGTGTTCCGGTATTAAAAAAAGCTACTGACGCTCATTCTTCCAGGAACTGGCATAATCCTTGTGTTTGTCTGCATGCAAGACGCTGTGGTCAGGAAAACATTTTTGCAGAATTGGTCATGTTGCAGTGTTTTCGAATGGCTGGTTAAAAGTAAAGGAAAACAAGTCTTTGCATCCCAGAAGTTTTCTTTCTTTTTTTTTTATTTCTTTTTGTAGCATCTTATTTGATGAATAATTGGAAGTTTTGAAGCAAGTGTACCTCACTTCTTTCTACCAAACTGTATTTTGGTTTTGGGAAGTACAAAGACAAGTGGCTTTGGTTTTCAGCAGCCTTCCTTTAGACCTTCAAGTCCCGGCATGGTGTCCTCCAGTGGTCTGGAGCAATGGCAGCTGGGGTTGCTGCTGCCCTTCTCTTTGCCCCTGCTCCCATGTTTCTGCCCCAATGTGGCTCATGCTGGTAGAAAACTAGTCCTATGTTTAAAAGTTTTCTATAACCTCAGTCTCTTCCTCTCTAGAAGTGGTGTAGTGGTATTTAGCTAGCCTGTATTGGTAGGAAACTGGATGTTTTTGAGGTTCTGGTGGTGTTTGTAAGTTTATGAAAGCATCTACATTTCCTCCTCCTGCTTTCTTTCTCTGCAAGTGACGTAGGTAGAGAAAGATCCATCCAAGACCCTGATGTGTACCCAGATCCTGAAATGGCTGTTGTCTGTCCCAAACACTGATGAGTTACTTCCTTTCTCCCATGTTACTTCCCCTCTCCATTTCTTGGCAAGCATCTTTCTCACACAAAAATGTTATCCCTCCTCTTCACTGGTGAATTCAATCCAGATCCTCCTGCTATGGGCTGCCATCCCAGCTCTTATTCCCAAGGCAGGGAACAGGAGGCAAGTTAACTCCCTGCTGCCCGGGGAGAAATGCCTCTGCATCCCTTGGATGACACAAACTTGCAGTACAGTAATGACCGCCACCACAGAAATCTTTCTGGTGCTTGCCCAAGAAACTGCAAAAATCTCTTAAAAGGAAAGCAGCTCCTGCTGAGCAAGCTGTTCCTTGAGTGGGAGGAGCAGCTTCCAGCTCCTAGATCCCATGCAAAATCCAGTGGTTACGAAATGGCTAAAATTATGGGAGACGCTATTTTTGTTTGTTTGTTTACTTGATCGAAGTAAATGTTTACTTAATCAAAGTTTGCTTGCTTAAACAAAGGCTAGAAAAGAACTGCCCTTGAAAAGCATCATGAGAGTCCTGAGACATGAAAACCAGACAAGTACAGGAATGACCTGGTGAAAATAAGAGCATGATCCTGATTTCAGCTACACAGGTCTTAAGCCACTGCAATTTTTTTTTAGCTTGAGAAAGGTTATTCCACTTCATTGCACATGCAAAAAGCGAATTAGGTTCTTTATAAACCACTGGTTCCAGCATTCATGCCAGGAGACTATGTAGCTGCCTGCTACTTCATTTTATTGTAGTGTTGCTTCATGTTTTAACATAAGTTGGATGGTCCAGTCACTCCCTGCTGAAGAGAAAAATCTGCTGGAAAAGGTTAGAGGGGAGTAAACCTCTGCAAGATCCTACTTGCAGCTTGACTGCCAAGAACTTCGAAAAGCAGCATTATTGCAGTTGAGTGAAACCTGGGAGTTGTTTGTGTAAAGCTTACCAGCATGCTTCTTGTTGGACCTTGTAAGTGATGCACTGTTCCTGAAGCGCTTGGGAAATGTTTCTGGCTGTAGAGATGTATGTTTGTCAAGAGGGTCACGTTTACTCTGCTTATTCACTGCTTGATTCACACTTGATTCACCCAAGGCAATCTCCTATCGAAGGAGTGAAAAGTGATGCAAGAATTCTCCTTTTTTGCAAGTGATGTCCCATAGCCTCAAGCTGGTGATAGTGCAACATTTCTCCACTGTTAGATGGGGAAAGAATTAAAAAAAAAGCTTTTTGCTTACACTGGAAAAACAGAAGCTGAGGTACAACTTGAGAACACTGCAAATACCATAGCAAATTAAGCACCAAGAAGGGACCTTCACTAGCTAAAGCAAAATATTGGCTCAATTTAAAAATAGATGTAAATTAGCTTCAGATGGATTTAGTCTGGAAGTTAGGAGCAGGGCTTTCTAAGGCTTTGATAAGTTCAGTCATCAGAGCAACAAATGAAAAGCAAACTAATTTTTCTTGAAAAGAAATTTCTGAGATGTCCTGAAAAAGCAGAAGTCAAGACTCTGTGATCCAATAGATTATTTGTCCATATTGCTAAGTAAATTGGCCCGTGGGCTGGGGTAGAGTTAATTTTCTTCACAGTGGCTGGGATGGGGCTGTGTTTTGGATTCGTGCTGAACACAAATTACCAGACATGTTTTTGTTATTGCTGAGCAGGGCTCACACAGAGCCAAGGCCTTCGCCGCTCTTCATACTGCCATGCTGGGGAGGAGGCTGGGAGCATGTGGGAAACTGGGAGAAGACACATCTGGGGCAGCTGACTCCAACTGACCAAAGGGATGTTCCAGACCATATGACATCATGTTCAGTGTATAAAGTGTGGGAATAAGGAGGAAGAGGGGGCATTCGGAGTGATGGTGTTTGTCTTACCCAGTCACCACCATGCGTGATGGGGCCCTGCTCTCCTGGAGGTGGCTGAACACCTGCCTGCCCATGGGAAGAAGTGAATTAATTCTCCTTTTTGCTTTGCTTGCGTGCGCAGCTTTTGCTTTGCCTATTAAATGGTTGTTATGTGAACTCACAAGTTTTCCAGCTTTTACCCTCCTGATTCTCTCCCCAATTCCACTGGTGGGGGAAAGAGTGAGTGGCTGCCTGTGGCTTGGTTGCTGGCTGGGGTTAAACCATGACAGCCAGTCAACATCAGCTGTTGAGGTTGGGCATCAGGTCACAAAGGAATTAAGTTAGAGCTCTTTCTGCTGAGATTGAAATCACCAATGTGATTTTATGAAATCAGTACAGCAAAATCAATCCAGTTGCGTCCTGTAAATTCCTTATACTGGATGAATTCATACAGTCAGTTCTTTTTGAAAGCTCTGTATCTTATTATCAAACTCACTTTCCACATGAACCTTATGAAAATACAAATTTGAACCCACAAGGCTGCACGAGTCCTTTGTTATGTGTCATTCCATACAAAACCATGCCTGAGCATGCAGGTGTTTGCAGGGTAAACGCCAATCCAAACGAAAGGCTGTTGTGATTTCCTGTACCAAGGCACAGTTCAAAACAGGGGGCTGCTTACTGACTAGGGGTATTCAAGGTTGCAATTTTGTTATGTCCGTAGCTCTTGTAACATGTTCTGTTTTGCAGGGCCTCACTTTTGAGGATGGTTTGTAAAGACAGCGTGATGATTGTGATGAGTAAGTCCTTGGAGATGACAAGAACTGTCTCAGTTTACTTTTGGTGGTTCTGACGTTGGTTTGCTCCATTCTTTTCACGCTTCTGGTATAGGTGACACCTGTTACTTGCTGCTTGAAAAGGGAATGGGAAGATCAGCTTCACCTAACTATTGGTTGTCTGGTTGGAGTGATAACTGGCGATCTCTGCTTCAAAATTCAGGGAGTCTTTGCAGCAGGTCAGTGATACCTTCTTGCCTTCCAGCTCACTGCAGGAGCAGCCCAGCGAGGTTCTCATAAATTACAACTGGATTTACTGAATAGTCATGCTGTCTCCTTCTAGCAGTATATTGCACAGTACATTATTCTCATACAGAGTGGTGCAGTATCTGGTTTGCCACCATTAGCTTTGTATGAGGTGAAGGAGCCTGTGTTTACTACCAAATGAAAGGAGAGCATACACAATTCTCTTTTTAATTAAGCTTAGCCTTATAAACTATGAAAAGGGTTTTATATTACTGCCAATGTTTTATTGTTAAGCAAGCAGGCTTCTATTGTGTATACTGCCAAGGAGAGATAACAGGGCTCTTATACTCTCAGAAATTTGTCTTGCCAAGTGAGCATCAGGTTTGTCTAAAACATACCCAGCATGTGCTGCCAGCCAGAGAAGGTTTGAACTTCACATTGATTTTTCTCATTAAATCCACAGGCGGTGAATGCACATTGATGGGTGCTTCCTCTGGTTACAGAAGACCCAAACAGGGACCTTCCAAACAAGGCTCAAATGAAACTTTTATGAAGATGCTTCTATCCATCCTGACCTTACGGTAGTTTAGGCAGTGAGAAGGGTGTCTGTAGCCAGCTTGTGGTGTCACTCCTGTCTTTTTGTCTGCATCAGTGGAACTGGGTGTTCATTAGGGAGAATCATGAGGCAACTGCAAAGGAGAAATTAAAATTCAGTTGTAAGCCAGGTGGTGACTGAGGAGACTTATCTTATGTCTTAGTCTTTAGTCTAACGTACTAAAGTCGATTTGTTTGTTTAGATTTAACAGTGAGAGGGATCTTTGCACTCCCAACAGAAAACAGGAAAACAATACGAGAAAAGAATTTCAGAGGGAGGAAAATCTGATAAGAAGTTCTCATCAATCCATAAAATCTACAGCATAAAAGATAGAGTTCCTTTCCTCCCCCCGACTTCTGTTTTGTTTCTGCTATGAATAACATTTTTGTGTGTTGGAATGAGTTTGGGAGTGTGACCTCACCTCTTCCCACCGCCAGTCTAAACAGCCCTGAAATATAGAGGATGTTTGATGTAAACTCCAAATTCCCCTTTTGGGTCTATGTCCTTTATGAGGATAAATTAACCCTTAAAGAAACCTGCAGTTTTGCAAAGTTTTGACCACACAATTTATAATTATTGCTGTTAATGAGGACTGCATTTTTTATTTCAGGACAACTCTTTGCTTAATATTTATTCCAATTTCCTTGTACAGCAGAGGTAGTACTGCCTGTTTATGGACCTCAGAATTTGGCTCCAACACAGATAATCTGAGTTTGTTCAAACCTAAAAATGAATAAGAAGTTAGTGTGCTTTGTTTTGTAGGCTTTTTATTATATATTAATTAAATATTTTACAAGGGGGAAAAGAATGCACTACTTGATCAACAGCTTTAATTTTCTAATAAGGAGTAGTAATATAGTAATAGTAAATCAAATAAGCAATAACTTGTCAGGACCTTAACTGCACCAAGAGGTGCTGATTACCCTGACATAACTAAACTACCTTGAGAAGCAGAAACTGGAAATACGCACAATGCAGCCTGTTTTATCAGTCCAGCTGTTTTACCCTCCTCCTCAATCAGTTCTTGTGGTTTCCTTAAAGATAATGGGTGCATAAGGTCCAAAAATCCTGCAGTACACTAGGAGGATTTAAATGTTATTTTTCGGGCAATTAAATGCAAAAGAAAAGTTTTATACTAGGTCTGCACTCTAAGCGTCTGCAGACATACCTTCATCACACATAGATCATGGAATCGTATCTCTCACCCTCACAGCTGGAAAAGTTTTAAGAATAGATGAAAATGAAAAAGTAATAGAGTAGTAAGTTGTGAAGGTATAGCTTAAAGAGAACTAGCACTAGTTATCTTCAGCAAAGGAATCAGCAAAGTGAAGATCTATCTGCAGAGCAACCTAAAAGAGAAGCTACCATGGTCATAACCTTTCTTATGATATCAGGAGGGTGGTAAAATGGATTATAAAATAAATCTGATGTTCTGGCAGAGACAAAATATCATTTCACCAAAACCTAGAAAGAGTCAAAAGTCTCATTTTGGTGTTGGAACATATTAAAAAAAAATCTCATGAAACTCTTCAAGCCTAGGTTGAAGTGAGTTTGAGATAGTCATGCCAAGTAATTCCTTTCAGTAAGACAAGTGGCTGGAATGGTGATGCGGTCCCTGACCCCCTGGTCCAGGTGTTCATGCAGTCATTAGCAAGGGAAGAGCATAGCCTGTGAGCAACTTGGACTTTATGTGAGCTACTGTTGTTGACTTAACTTCTGTGCAGTGTGACTTGACTGTAATTCCTCTTCTAAAAAGGCTCTGATGAACCTCATCTTGGTGGGAATATCCCCTTTGGCTCCTACACAGAGAATGGGAGCACTTGGGCATCTTGGTGACCTAGGTCATAGCAATTTCCAATAGCCTGAAAAGTAAGGAAATCAGACCACTGGAAGTAAGACAGGGTCTGGGAAGCTGGGTCCCAAATGATTTGCACAGATGATGGGGAAAAAAAATTGAACTACTGTCTGGCTTTATCCTGCAGGAAGGGAAGGTTAATGATACTGTGGGAGTTCAAAGACTTCCATCCAGATGCAGAGCTGCCTGGGTGTGTTATCCCACAACAACAGAAAGTTCACAGTGTCTTATTTATTCCAGCACAGGAGCAAGGACACAAACATGTCTTTGAGGAGGACACCTATGGCACACCTATTCTTGGACCTGTCACCCAAAAAATAAGCTCACACTGAGGGCTGGTTGACTGGTCTATCTAGTCCAAGGGAAGAAGCATGATAGGCAAGTAATCAGGCTCAATGTACATATGCTGTGTTAGTGGCATATCAGGAGTGAGATGTGGAAGAAAAAAGGATGCAGAGATTTTTGAAGATAAGATTACCTAAATCCCTCCTTAAAGCAAGACCTGCTGCTCCCAGCTCTTATCTTCATGAAGGATCTGTCTGCAGATCCAAGAAACAAAATCGTTCTACAGCTTCTTTTTTCAAGATAAGCCAAATTTTCACTGCCTCTTCTTTAACTTGCACTGGCATGCTGTACACTGCAAGCTTTAGTGTTTGCTTATCAGAAGGTATCATGAGATAATTAATGCATATAAACTGTAACTTTACAGGAGAAAGAATTTTTCCTTTATTCTCAAGTTCTTAATATCCCGAAGTTTTGTTCCATGATTGTTCTGAGAACTTTACAGATTAACTTTTCATGGATAGCTGAAGGACACCACAGCAAGTGCAGCCTTCTATTTAATCTATTTCTCACTGAGGCAAATTACAAAGTAAAATCTTCCCTGTGTATTTAATCTAATATAAATCTTAAAATACAATTGAGGGAAAGGATGTAATATATTATTTAAAGCTAATCCATTAACCTATAGGTTAATGGCATTCATACTCTTAAAAAAACCACAGTTGGTAGGAAATTCTGAGAACTAAACATCTTTGGAATATTAGTTCTCTGTACACAGGTCTTGCAAAACAGCAGACTACTTTTCAAAGTAAAAGGTGGAAAGCCGTCTGAAAACATTTTATCTGCACTGATTCCTGTACCGAATCCTTTCCAGCACTAGGGGCAGACCTAGAGTCCTTTTAGTTCCTGTTAGCGGGAGAGTTCACCCTTGTCCCATTGTGTCTGCTTTGTACGAACATGAGTCTTGCAAGCTCCTTCTCCTTCATAAAACTTTTCTTCCTGAAACCAGGTATCCACAGCTTTCCTTTCTCTAGTGTCCCTTTTATTCCAGTAAGCTTTCCTACTTCACAAATGCATGAATTTTGCCAAGGGAGCAGTTAGGACTAGGCATGGCCAGACTAACAAGGTGGTTATGCCCTTCGAGTGCATCCGAGTGGAGAAAGCAGGGATAAAGGCAGACTACTCTGTTCCTACTGTTTAGCAAGCAGTGTATGATAAAAAAAGGACATAATTCTTGATCAGGAGTCAAAGAAGAATTAAACATAATGTATTTAAACAGGCATTTCATAAACGTAACAGCTTGCTTTTTAGTAATGGAACTCAGGACAGCATTATCTCTCCTACTAGTATGAAGCCCTCTAAGGAGGGCTCAGTTTCTCAGTGTTAGAGCTCCTTGTTCTCAGTACGAGTGTCGTCTTAGTCTCAGAAACAAAATCAGCACTGTGGTTTTCAAAATACTGCCTGGAAAGAGATGCGAGCAGGAAGAGTGCAGAGAGGGTGAGGTACGTGCATGCAAATGTTCTATCACAGCATACCCAGCTCAGTAGGCTTATGGATGCTCAATTAACAGTAAAATTGTATTTTAAAAAAAATGTTGCAGCCACTCTGTTAGAAAGCAGATAGAATTTTCTGTGTTGGAACTGCAGACAGTGTCCCTTTAAATCAATGTTATTTTTACTAATTTTTGATCATTTTCCTGCCTTTTACTTCCCACAAGTCTGACTGTAGTCTCATTGCCAATGGAATATCTGAGGGTGAGTGGTGCAGCTTTTTAGTTTTACTTTGATATTTTCAAAGGGGGGTTCACTGGAATAAATGACAGTGGGAAATACACTGAGGTTCTCATGGGCTAAATCCATCTTCATTCAGAAAGATTTCCTGTATGCTGTGCGTGACAAACATATTATACTAAATCAGTACTTTGATCCCACCCAAATTCCAGTACGACTGTGCATACTTGGTCTGTCTTACTTTATGAATCACCCAATAAAACACACCCAGTTCAAGATATTATTGGCAATGCTACAGTGTATGTACATTAAATCTCATTTTAAACAGAGACCTTGGAACCTGGAATGTTGCCAGTGCTTGAATCCAAGAAGAATCTGAAATGCATAATGTAAAGCTTCTTAATATACCTGACACCCTTTAACTGTTCCCACAGTTAAAAAATATTACAGCTTACATTTTTACCTCAACCAGGCACCCAGGGGTTCAAGCCTTATATGATGGTAAAAGAAAAGGAAATCATCATTTTTATATCAGGTGAGCAAAGCTGATTTGGAAATTATTGAGAGAATCAGCCTACTCAGGAGCTGCTTTAGGACTGTAATTGCTCTTTCACATCTTAGCTAATTTAATTAAACAGAGAAACTATTTTTGGACCAGACAGCTCTTTAAACTTTTGGTACCTTCTATTACAAACCATCTGGCCCTGTACATAGTCAGATTTCTTAACTCATACTTTATCACTCTCTTCCTCAGAAATTATACATGGAGTTTTGTGTGTATTTGTATCCCCTCTAGTTTTGTGTACATTTATTCCAGATAAAACACTTAATTCTTTGGATTCTCTCCCAGTTCAATAGCTGAAAAGTTCTGTGTAGAAACCAGCATATGTCAAGAACCATCATTCAGTTCTCTTTATTTTGGGCAGCTTTTTGGTGGTTGCTTCCTCTCTTATATAATCCTTTCCTTATAGTCTGTAATCCTTTTCTAACACTGTAAATAAGATAAGCATTGAGTCTTTTTGAATATTGTCAGCCTCCACTTTGGGAGGAACAACAATTTCAGTTTTAATTATTTCTTCAGTGAAAGGACTTGTGCTGTATTTTGCATATATTTGACTAGTCTCCAAATGTTGTGCCACTGTCTGTCCATAACTCTGCCGGGGCTCAGCGCTACATGAAGTGTAATTACACAGTTGCTGATTGAGTTGGAGCACAAGCAGAATGAGTTCACGTCTGCCCTCAAAAGACTGTACAAACACACACATCTGAAGGCTGCCTCCTCCAGAGGTCTAAAATACACGTGTGTAACTGACCCTGAAATTCAGCGTGCTTCCTGCAAGAGCCAGGGTTATCTAAACAAAGGGTTCTTAGGAAGTAACCTCTTGACTTCTCCACCCCTCACATTTTTAAGGATTGACAGGTCCTAGCACTTGCACAGACCACGATAACGAGCCGTGTCCCAAAACAATCATTCTCCTGACATGCTTCCCACTGGCACCTACCACCCTTCAGATCAGCAAAAAAAGAGCTTGGCTGCCTGTGTAGGCATGTACCCAGTTCTCCCTGACTAAATGGATTACACCGTTGTTGGCTGAATAGGGTGCCAAGAAGACTTCCAGCAAGCTCGTATTCGTGTGGGTTATGAAAGAGTGCTACTCCTGAGTCCAACCTAAGTCCAGTTAAAATATGACAAAGGTCTGCAGACAAGGTGCCAGACTCCACTTCTGCCAGGATTTAGGTTTTGTTTCTATTTTATTTTGGAAAAATGCAATGTGAGTATAAGAAAATAAGCAAAAAGGTTTAAAAACTGTCAACAAGAACAGAATTAAATGTGCTGTATACAGCAGCTTGCTGAGAGGAGTTTGGGATGGAGGAGAGTGGGGAGAGCTGGTACTGAAGTAAGAAGAGAAAGGATCTCAGGAAGGGACCACTTGGAGGGATGTGAAACTCATGGAAAAGGAGGTTTGGGAGTAGTGATAATTCAGTCCAATTTGTCCCTTTGAGATACGTTCTGGGATGTTGGTAACTCATCTCTGATTCAGAAGAATGTGAGCCATCAGCTTTTATGTGCCAATATCTAAGTAGATCTAAAGAGATGCAAATTTAAACTCAGTAGTCCAGGAAGCAAAGGAGTGAATAAATGCAAATATATTAAACTGAATATCAGGTTAGGTATTTCCAGGCAGGGACTAGTTGGGTGGGGAAGGGAGACTGTGTGGGCTGAGGAAAGGCTGGAGAGCCTGGCTGGCTCAAGGGCCAGTCTAACAGGGAGGGTCTGGGCTGATATACACCTGAGAGCTGGCACATTGGGAGCCATGCATTAGATTGCTGCTGTCATATGTGTAATGGCATCAGATAGCAAAAAATAGCACAGAAGACTTTCCTTGTGTGTATTTTATTTTATGCACAACTTGCCACTTCAGGCCTCAAGCAGTGTCAAGCACATCACTTTGCTTCTTTTGTTCTCTGTTTCCTTACCTGTAAGATGACAATAATTTATTTCCTTTCAAAATGATTTGGAGATCTAGGATGAAGGATTGGGGGATGAATGTATCTACTACAACAGTATCCCAGCTGCACATATAGGTGGTTGCTGGAATTTCTTGAAATAGCCAAAATTCACCTTTTTTTTCTCTTATCAAAGCAAACAAAACCAGAATAACAAAACCAACACAAACAAACAAATCCTCCCGCCCCCCCCGCAAAAAAACCCCAACAAAACAAACAAACAAAAAACCAAAACAACAAAAAACCCCCTAATTCCCCCCCCAAGGCAATTCAGTGAGGAAAAGATTCAGTTTCTTGTTGCTCAGTCTTGTTCCCTTCCCATATGACAGTGAGATAAACACCTCTGAGAACCAGGAAATCCAGAGCTAAGGTACAGCAGTACAACCTGAACACTGCATTGTTTGATCAGTGATTCAGTCTTCCTGTAACATACATATGCATGACACCACACCATGACTCCTGAAAGCAGAACATCTCAGAGCTGCAGCACTTTAGGTGCTCTTAAAAGAAAACTTTCTTGTAAGTGCTCTTAAAGGAAAACCTGTGTCTAGGTGAGCGCTACTAAATGAGGAATCCTGTACATACACTGCACTCAAGCTCTGAGACACATCTCCTTGAAACAGCCTCTGGTACAATAATTCTTTGTGCTCTTTCACCGTCAACTTCAACACCTATAGGGTCAGATACAGATGACCCCTGTCAGATACGGACAGAGACTTTCGCTTGACTGCTATTGAGATGACAGACCACTCTCACCTTTGGTTTATGGACAGAGGAGTTGTGGATATCACCCCTGGTTATGGTCTTAATTGAAAAATGAGGCATCAGGACTTGTCTCCTGACTTGCATGCCTCTCTTCATTTTGCCCACAGAGCTGCCATCTCCATGCCATCAGTGCAAGAGATTTGCTTGCAAATTAATGCAAGCTCCAGGTGCAGCCTTAATGCTGCACTGGGATGTACCTCAGGTGGGTATTTCCTAGTTTTAAGAGGTTTGAGCGTCACTTGAACTTGCCATGGATTTTGCTGATGACCTGGAATGACACGAGGAACCTACAAGGCAACTTTACATTAACCAGGTTCTTTGTCAGCAAGTTTAGGTGTTAAGTTATTCATGGTGGCATATCGTGCATTTAAAATCTTTCTGCAAGGCCTTCACTGGGAGCAGTGGTAGCTGGACTTTGATGCTAAGGTTTGCCTGTAATCACCAGCTCAACCTCTTACCCAGGTGTGCTGGTTTGGACACAAATCCAGGAGGAAACAACCCAAAAGGAGCGTCTCTCTCTCTTTCTCTCCCTCTCCCTCTCCCCCTCTCTCCTGCCTGCCAGGCAAGCAGGCCCCGGCAGCCCCTCCATCACGGGTTCAGGAAAATAATTTCTCAAGTGAAAGAGAAAAGAACCTGTTTATTTAACAAACAGAGTCCCCTGCTGTCCCCTAAAGGAGGAAGATTTTGAAACCCCCTCCCTGTCCCCTAAAGGAGGCTGGTGGATTTTAGAGTTCTGTCTGTAGGTAAAACCTGCAGTCCTGAGCTGGGCTGGGCCAGGCAGGGTCCAACGATCCCCGTTGGAGGGTCCCACCAAGCAGGTCCCGGAAATGATAAGCTGGTCTTGGACGAAGAAGCAAGCCAAAAACAGTCCAAAAAGGAAGAGAAGCCGCTGAGGCAGATCACAGTCCCTTCTCAGCTGAAAGCCGGAAAAGCTAGCAAGAAACTCCTTTCTTTGCTAACAGGCAGAAAGTATGTAGACATTCTAACTGCAAGGTCAAGTGAGCCGCTTTGAAGCATTGCCTCGGCTTCTCTCTCCGCCCTTCCCAGTTTAAAGGTACACTAGAGATCAAGCAGTTGATGGAGAATACAGTATTGTTATAGAATCACCCCAAGACACCAGGAAACAGGAAAAATTAAATAAAACTGAATGATGCATAGTAAAAAACTTTTGCAACCACAAGGAATATATATATATATAAAAAAAAATCACAAACAAAACCTCACCCCTGTCCACTATTTTTGTTGGAGAGGGAAAAAAGAACAGAAGTAGGGAATGGAAGAAGAGAAGGAAATGGAAAGGGAAAGAAGAAGAAAGGAAATATTTTATGATAAACACCTCTTTTTAGCAGAAATGCTTTACTGTGTTTTTGAATGCAAATCCTAGACTTCAGCCACTGGGTTTTCATATGTATTCATACATACTATAGGTATGTGTGTGATTATGTGTGTACATGTATCTTAATTTGTGTATTTAGTTATGGGCCAAATTTGGTTAAACACTGTAAAGAATAAACGATGGTCCAGAAAGCACAGAGTGAATAGTTGAACCATCAAGGACAACATATGCAGGCAGACGGGATCCTGGGGGTGGCCAAGAAGATGATGAGTCAGTATTACTCAAGATGATAAGTAGTTTCCTTGGTGCACCAGCAGTCTAACCCTGATCCATTTCTCAATAGGCTTTACAGGAAAAGAGAGTTTCACGGAGGAATCCGAACGAGGATAGAGAGATGGCTGTGCAGATATTTATGGGAAGCTCTTCCTACACACAAAGGTAGCCTGGGAGAAATGCAAAGCAAGTTAATACATGGACATTGAAAGCTGACACTATCTGATCAGACCTGCTTCTTCAAGCAAATGAGCAAAACCAGATAATAACCTTAGACAATAAAATAACATGGGCGAGTTCTGTGTGCAGCAGTGTTTTTGAGCCTGAGGTCCTTATAGCTGGAACAGTTTTGATTGAAAAGATGTCACCAATCAAACTACAGAATAACTTGGTGCAAGTATGTCTAGGTGGATGTTGGGTATCTTGTGTCTAATGTGCAAGTTTGAAAGGACTTACGTAGTACTTTACGTAAATACTACACTTTTACTTTGTGGAAATGTCTTGCTGATTGCTATGGACCTTTTTGAGATACATCGTGTAGATAATAATGCAGGTGTCTTTTATCATGTGCAAAGGATCTTGTCAAGGAGTCCTCCATTTGTATCCTTTCATCCCTGGGTTGAAGTAGTGGTGTAGTGTTTGTAGTGTGTTTTTCCCTTGAGTTAGAGTGTGAGAATGTGAATTTATCTATTCTTCAGTTTTTTTACTTGCCAGTGCCTGTAAGGGTACTTAAGCTGACTATGAGAACTCCAGCACAAAATCTGCTAGAATGTTTTGGCACGTGTTACACTACTTGCTCCTTAACACGTCTCGTCTAATAAAACAAGTCTGTCATGAAAATTTTCTTCCATAATTAGGTGTGCTGGTTTGGAACAGCCATTGACCTGCAAGAGTCAGCATCTGTTCTACACTTAAAAGGTTCTCTGTCTGCCTCGTCTGTGACCAGTGGCAAGGAATCTTACCATCAACTTGAACTTTGGATCAGGCCCTCAAGGAGTACCTCTGGATTTACTGAGGCCAACAAGTTTAGAAATACCTGGTTACTTATTCATTTAATGGGATTTTGCATTGTGTGTTGGCATGAAGCCATTTTTTTGTTTTCATTAAATTAATTTCCCCCTACCATGCATGTGTTACTGTATGAGCCAAAGGTTTTGCCAGAGTTTCTACTCACGGAGGAAGAGACATTTCCTGATGGCTCCTAGTGATGGTGCTGGAACCAGCTGTGCCTGAGGAACAAAGTCTGATGTTCTACAGGTAACACCTAGCAAAAAACCCCCTGCAATTCCTGAACAATTACCATTTGTAACACACTGATCCTTGTTATCTGTGCTATTTAAATTCCACATGGTCCTGCCTACAGAGAAAGAACCAACCACCACTGAAGATCACAAGCACATAGGGAGATCCAAAATTAATTTATATGACCTTATGTTCTGTATGACTGCTTGCAACTGTCACTGCTTTTTTCAATAAATTATACTTCCTCTCTTTAAACAAATACACACATAGAAATTAAAAAAAAATCCTAAATACTCTAGAGGCAATTATATATGGGGCAATAATTAATTGATGATAATTAACACCATTAATACACTTTTAAGAGCAGTAATTCTGGTCATTGTAAACCCAGTTGTCATAGATGTATCTCACTAAGTTCTCCTTACGATGATAACCCTAATAATGCTTAAGGTAGCTTTGATGCTTTCAGACCACAGTAATCTACGGCTTGTTAGCATTAGTGCCGTTTCCTAAATGGTTGGAAAAAGGAGTCAAACCCCTTGATTCATTCAGTAAAATGAAGTGCATCACATTTTAGTTGTGAGAGGTTCTTACATTCATTTCTACCGAATTCAGCAGGAGCAAAACTTATTGTGGTGAACGATGCAGAGGAGATGAAAGAGAACTTCCTGGAAATAACTTGCAGTAATAAAGATAATAAAATGGGATCTTGAAGTACACCTAATTTTTCTATTCCAGGTCTATTGCTATCATATCCAGCATTGCCAGAGATTTGTGATGTCAAATATTTGCCCTGAATCTCTTCTTAAATTACACTGGCAGAGAATAGCATGGTTCATATAACTTAGTCATGGTGAATTTACTTGATTTACTCAGATTTTGAGGTTATATATCTGAACAAAAGCAAATGTTAGATGATCAGCATCCAGTAGGCCCCAGTGGCTCATCTAAAGATTGAACAGGTGTGAAATAGGACACAGCTTGTTCTACAGGATTGTCAGGAAAGGGATGTATGCATTTTAAAAGAAGATTACACATGTTCATTCACCATGGCAAAGAGAATGAATGACTATGGAGATTTAATCCTTGTACAATTTACCAAATAAATACCAAAATTTTTAAAAAAGCAGTTTACAAGACATACTATCAAATACTCAGTTAAAAACAGTGCTAATGAAATTGAATCTTTTTTTGCAAGCCAAAATTAATTTATTTTGCTCTTCTGTGTATTAACAACTTCATCAATTATCATAGAGATTTAAATCAAGACTGTGGAAGACTCAGGTAATACTCCCAGGTAGCATTAGTACAAGTAATGGTCTTTTCCTCTATCAAGTGCCCTGGTTATCAACTGAACGGAGCAAATGTTTCATCCAACACTTTTAATCTTCCAATCTACAGTGGAAAAAAATCTATTGAAACAGTTGAAATGAAAACCATCAGCAGTGACCAAAAGGTACAGCCAAAAAAAGCGAAAAACGATGTGCACCTTTGTGCCTATGCACAACTAAATTGCCTGTTTTTAAAGCAGAAGTGGGAAGGCACAGCGGTGCAGTGGGGGAATATCCTGTGTGTTTAAGCCATGGGATCCCAGCTGCACAAACTTGGCAATTCACATGAGGAGGATGCTTGTGGGCTGCATGGTGCTGGTGGCATGGCTGCCTGTCAGAATCATTAGGGTTGGAAGCGGATCCCTGGAGCTCATCTGGTCCAAACCCCCTGCCAAGGCAGGGTCACCTACAGCAGGTGACACAGGAACACATCCAGGTGGGTTTTGAATGTCTCCAAAGAGGGAGACTCCATGACCTCCCTGGACAGCCTGTTCCACTGCTCTGCCACCCTTGGCGTGAAGTTGTTCCTCATGTAGAGGTGAAACTTCTTGTGTTTTAGTTTATGCCCATTGTTCCTCATCCTGTCACTGGGAAACACTGAAAAGAGTCTGGAAGCATCCTCTTACCACTTGCCTTTGAGATATTGATACGCATTAATGAGATCCCCCTTCAGTCTTCTCTTCTTTAGACTAAACATGCCCAGCTCCCGCAGCCTCTCCTACGAGAGACCCTCCAGACTCCTAATAATCTTCATGGTTCTCCACTGTACCCTCTCCAGCAGCTCCTTGTCTTTCTTGTACTGAGTAGCCTAGAACAGGACACAGCACTGCAGATGTGGCCTCACCAGTGAGGAGTAGAGGAAGATGACCTGTCTGGACCTACTGGCCACGCTGTGTTCTCTAGCAGGTCAAGGAATCCCTCTCCCCAGGTAACCCCAAGATATCCGCTCCAAGGATTTCTGCGGCCCCGCTGCCGTCTGGAAGCGGCCCCACGCTGACCACGGCGAGGAGCACCTTCGAGGCCCTTCCTGCAGGTGACCCAACACCACCCAAACTTCAGGGCAGGGGAAGCTCCATGGCCTCGCCTCAGCTCGTCGGCGGGCGGCAGGAGGAGCCCGAGCCCAAGCCCCGATTTGGCGGAGGACCGTGGAGGGCAGGTGAGCGGGCCGGGACGTGCTGCCGAGCCCGGGCGCTCTCCAGCCCCAGGGCCAGCCCGGGCGGCTCCGGGCGTGAGTCAGAGCGCGAGGCGGGGAGGCGCGGCCGCCTCAGCGAGCGAGCAGCGAGCGAGCGAGAGCGGCTCCGCCGGGCGGAGGCGGGGGCAGCGTGTCCGGCCCAGACCCCTCCTCCCGCCTTCCTCCGCCCGCTCCCTCCTCCCTCCCTCCCTCCCTGCGCGGCTCTCCCGGGGACGCGGAGAGGCGCCGCCGGGCCCGGGGCCTGGACCGCACGGGTGCCCGCCCTCTCCCACCGCCGCTCCCACCGCCCGGCCGCGGGCTGGATGTAGCCGGGCGCCCCGCGGGGGCTGCAGCAGCAAGATGGCGGGTAGGCATCGCCCCCCTCCCCCTTCCCGCACACGCCGCCTCCCCGGCGAGGCGCCAGCCCTCCCTCCTCTATCCCCCCTCCTTCTCCTCTCCCCCGCCCCGGCTTCGGGAGCGCTGCCCGCCGCTGTCCGGGCTGGGAGCGCGGGGGGCTGCGGGGCGGATCGCGTCGGGGGTTGCAGCCCGCGGGCGGGGCAGGGTCACGCGTGGCCCCGGGGATCGGCGGGCGCGTTGGCACATGGTGTGTGTGTGTGTGTCTCCCCCACCGCAGATCTGTCGCTGCTCCAGGAGGACCTGCAGGAGGAGATCGACGGATGTGAGTGGGGACGGGGGGGGAGCGGCGGGGCGGCTTTCGGGCGAGGAAGTGGCTTCCGCGGGGGAGCGCCCAGGGTGCATTGTGGGAGGCGGCGGGGAGGAGGAGGAGGAGGAGGAAGCCATGGCCATGCTCTGCGCTTCCCGGTGTCCATGACCCGGTCCCGGTCGCGCGTGGGGCTGCGCCGGGCCGTCCCGCGGGGTGCGTTGGGCGGCGGGCGGGGCGGGGGCGCCGTTAGCGGCCGCCCCGGCGGGAGCGAGGGAGGGAGGGAGGGAGGGAAGGAGGCA
The DNA here is from genome assembly GCA_013398955.1 of Callaeas wilsoni. Lineage (NCBI taxonomy): Eukaryota > Metazoa > Chordata > Aves > Passeriformes > Callaeidae > Callaeas > Callaeas wilsoni. The sequence goes on from VWPU01012156.1 coordinate 20,172, forward strand.
GGGGAGGCTCTGCCTGCGGGGCGGTGTCCCCTCGTGTCCCGGGCACGGCAGGGCGCCGCCGGGGAGGAGCAGCAGGAGGTTAAGGCTGCTGCATCTGCAGCAGCATGTGGGTTGCTCGTTCCTTTTATATCTCTGTATTTTGTGTATCTTTTTTGTGTCCCCTATTCCTTCCCCCTCGCCCCCTCCCTCAGGCTCCCCCTTCCTTGTGAAGGGTCTGGAGCACATGTCCTGTAAGGAGCGGCTGTGGGAGCTGGGGATGCTTAGCCTGGAGAATAGAGGGCTCAAGGAGGGACCTTACTGCTCTTAACAGCTACCTGAAAGGAGATTGTGGCCAGGTGGGGGTCGGTCTCTTCTCCCAGGCAACCAGCGACAGGACGAGAGGACATGGCCTCAGGCTGTGCCAGAGAAGGTTCAGGTTGAACACCAGGAGGGATTTGTTCCCAGAAAGGGTGATTAGATATTGGAATGGACTGCCCAGGAGGTGGTGAAGTCATTGTCTCCAGAGGTGTTTAAGGAAAGACTGGACGTGGCACTCAGTGGCATGGTCCAGTTGACAGGTGATATTCAGTCCCAGGTTGAACACGATGATCTCAGAAGTGTTTTCCAAGCTAATTGATTGTGTGAGTCCTGACCCCGCGGGAGAGATCTGTGGAGAAGGGTTAATGTCAGGGTGCAGAGTAGCAGAACTGCGGTTGGAGTGGTGCAGAAATTACTAACTCTGGGGTGAGAAGCCTTAGCATGGCAGACTAAGATGTTACTCAGATGAGAAGGTGTCTGTTGATCGTGTCGATACTGAGGGAGCTTCTTGAAAGCAGAGGAGGATGAATTTTGGGTGGAAAGTGAAAATGGAGGTGGAGGCAGGCGCCTGCCTCGCAGCCTGCCGTGGGTGTGCGGACCCCCTGGTTGCTGCCTGAAGGTGTTTTGTCTGCTCTGCAGTCAGCACGGCATCCCCTCACCAGATCTGGAGAGCAGGAGAAAAACCTTCTGGTTTGTGACTTACATTTTTAGAGTAGAGCTGTTGAAACTTTCCAGGATTTAACTGATACATCTTTTTCACTTTTGTCAGCTGGCATTTAGAAGGCTCTTATTGTACTTTGCCTTACACAAAGAGGGAGCCTTTCCCTAGGGTTTTTTTTTTTTAAAATTCAGCATGGTAGGTCGCTGTTTGAAAACTCTCTGTGATTACAGAGGACTTTTTCAGAAGGGACACAGTTAACAAAAAAATAAAGTGCATTCTTAAGTTTCCACTGAGATTATGGTTTCAGTTGACTGTAAGACAGGAATTGAAATTATCTGTAGTCACTGGAGGGATAACTGAAGCTGTAGGTTCCTGGTGCTGGTCTTAATATTATGGTCTTCAAAAATGAAAAAAAATATGTTCATGGAGATATGACTCAGTCCAGATGAGAGCATCCCGAAGGCAGAAGCCATAGAAATATAAAAATTTGAAACCTCATTAAAAATTACTGAGGTTTTGATGGAAGTAGGTAAAAGCAAATGTCTCAATACTTATGCATGGTATTTTAAGAGAAAAAACCAGGACTCTGAATCAATGTGTGCTGTCTGGGTGTAGTTCAGTCACACAGTGGCTTTTATGGTTCTAAATTTTACGTGATTTTGTTCTTGGGTGGTGTCTGTGAGCCAAAGAAAAATAATATAGATCAAGGAGACTGTACATATCTAGTCAAAAGTACTGTTTCTTGTGTAGTATTATTTGAAATAGCTGTGTTTTGTACCCATATACAACATGTTTTACACAATTATGAAAGTGTTTCGAATTGATTGGCTGCACATATGAAACAGACAATTAAAAAAATATGGCAGAAAGTTGCAGCTCCTGCCTGAACCCCACCCTACAGTATCTCTCTGTTGTAAATATTTCAAATGTTTGCAGCTCTTTCAAGCAGCAGAGTTAGACACTGGTTTAGAGGGTATTACTGAAGTAGTAGAATGCAGTAGTGATAAAACTGGAAGTGCTGGCAGTTTTATGCCTGTGTGATTCTGCCAGCTGCATTCTTGTTATTAAGTGTGCTAAGCTGTTTTTAAGGACAAACAGAGAAATACTTGCAGGCATACCTCTAGTCCTGGTGGTATAATTTAGGAGGAGGAATTAGATAAATGTAAAATAGTATAATCCATTGACTGGCTATTTTGGAAAATGAACTATGTTTTCAATAAATTTTTGGGCTTTTAATTGATCTGATATCAAGCAATAGCAGAACATCTGTGAGGTGTCATGGAGAAATCAGGAATGTTTAAGACTGGATGCATGTGTCAAGGTCTGGACTGGACATCTGAAGCTGAGTCTCTGATTATGCATATGGCTCAGGGCATTTCACTAGATTAGGTGTTCCTCTGTAGCTCATCAGTGAGCCTAGGTTTGAGTCTGAATCATGAATTTTTGTTGTTGTTGTTGTATTGTTTGTTTCAGTTTTTTTCCCATTGGTAATGAGAATATCCAGTGTGATTTCAGTGTTTCCTCCTAATGAAGGAATCATTAAGGTGACTTAAGAGATACCTTTTATTGGTCATGTCCTAAAACAGTAGGAGAAAGTCCTGGAGCTTAGCAAACAACCATGCACAGTTGCTGCTGAAAGTAGTGAACCAAGCATCTGTGCATCTTTTAGATACACAGAGTAAAGAGCAGCTGTTTTATGATCTTTGTCTTTTAAGGTTTCTGGAATCAAGTGTTTTACTGGAAAGTTGGAGTCTAATCAATAACTCGTACAACTGTGCAATTTGTTCTTCTCCTCATTCATTGTGCCAACTTGTTGGATGCTAATTAACCGGAAATATAGAACACTAAAATATTATATCTTTGGAGTACTATTTTAATAGCTGCTTGTAAAACAAAGTTTCCCTTTTCTCTGAAGAGAACTTGATAAATATTTAGGTTAATGAAACGTTCTTAGATTTCAACAGAGAGCAGTAAATCTGCTGTTGGAGTAGTGGAGACCTTCAGGCTGTATGCTGTGGAAGGCATATATTTTATAAAAAACCCAACCTTTTGTTGATTTGTTTAAGAGGTCAGAGTTTAAACAAAAGCTTTTATAAGAAAGGCTTTCAGAGAGTGGTTGGTAAACCAGCTGGATTGACTTTTAAATAATTAATTTCAGCTTTGGTTTGCATTTCTATTTTGAAAGCTTCATATTATTTTTCTGCTCTTGGTTGCTTGGTAACCACTGGAAAGCTCTGATTTTTTTTTTTCCTTGAGGTGAATGCATACTTTACACCTGGTACATTAAACAGATGATTGCTTTAAGTAGTTACATAGCTTGCAAGTGGCATTTCAGTATTTTGATTTTAGCTGATATTTCACTTGTGTAGGTATAGGTCCTGATGTCAAAGGGTGTGATAAAATTGAAGACATTCTGGTTTTTCCAGAATTCTTCAGCCAGTGGCTTTTCCTTGTTTGCTAGTTTGAAGTAAAAGGAAAACTAACCCAAAACCAAGACACCGAGTGTACCCTGGCTGAACGTACAGAAGGCTGTAAAAGAAAAATTAATTCCTAGATGTGCGTTCTTATCGTGACGGAGAACTTTATTGACTCTAACCCACCCAAATAAGGAACATAAAATTGCATTTCATTTATGTGACGATAAACCTAAGAAGAATCCTTGTGTGATATCCATTAAAGAAAAAAAAGAAGGCACCTCACTCTAAAGGCAATAGGGTGAAAATTAAAAAATTCAAAAGAATCACCATCCCACTACGTTGATTGTTGACTTCCTTGGTCTTCTGTCTGAAATCGTGCACAGTATATGGGAAGTCAGGGAAAATCTGGCTTTTGTTCAGATCTTTCATTTTGTGCATACGAAATCAAAATACAACAGTATAACTGTCTAAGATAGGTATAGAACGGAAAAGAAAACAGGCAACAAAAATGGTTGAAAAGCAAACGTGGGCTTGTAGACGTACATCTTGCTGAGAAATAGAGTGTTCTTTATGACTCTTCCTAGATAGTTCATGTTCTCCCCTCCCCTGCTTGTTTCTGAAGGTTGAACTGGTCAGTACAGATAGATGAAATGAAACGTACCATGATGCTGATGTCTTTCAGTCTGACCATTGATGTGTGCAGGATGTGTGCTCTAAAAAATAGAGCCATCTGCAATTAGAATTCAGATTTGGAAAGAGGATAGCTTTATTCAACTCATTATTTTAATTGTGATTTAAATCAGGAGAGAAAAGAAATTTTGATGTGATAACTGGTTTTAATATTGTTTTAGATTTGTGTTTGGAAAAAGTCTTTGTTAGTGATAGCTGACAGCTGCATTTGCATGCAACGTTGGGACTTCTGGTAGTTGCAAGTATATATGCATGCTTTGGTGGTTATGTAGCTTATTCAGATTTTGAAACTTTACCTTTTGCCATGCTGACGACGGTGAATTTCCTTTTTCTGTACGCTTAGTTTCCTGATGTTTTAACTAAAAATGCAGAAAATGGAATTTTAGTATCTACACGTTATGTAGACAGTTGTAGTTTAGAACTGTTAGATGAGTTTTTCATATATATACACACACACCTATGTGTAAACTTGTTTTCTTTAACACAAGTGTCTAATGGTATGACAGATTTAAAATTCAGCAATAAGGTAGTTTTTACAATTAGCGAATCTAATGTTACTGTGTGGGTTTTACTAGTGGATGAAACAGTTCTAAAAACTAAAAACAGAGTAGTGATGATCCAACATAGCTCTTTTTGTTATTGAGTTCTTTTCCATGGATTAAGAAGGGAGGACAGGTCTTCCTAGCCTCTCCTCCCAGCAGGCTTCTCAGTGAGTGAACCAGTTATTTAGCTGAGCTGAAGAAAATTCTCTTTGTGCATCTGCAGATGTCAAAAGCTGTTTTATCATTGATGCTATGTTCTTTTTCCAGGTGATGAGCAAATCATCTGGCATTAGCATTGAGCTTGTGTTGGTTGAATGCTTTTAATTAAATTATTCTCTTAGACTTTGAGTAGGGCAAAAATCTCTTTCCAAATGGAAGCTAATTTAAATTTTATTTTTTAAACCTTTTAAAATGAGAATTTAAGTAAAAAAGTGGGGTTTTTTTTCTTAGTTGTTGTTTTGTTTATAAAAAACCAGTCTGTATTTCCCTCTGGTGTCAAATCACAGTCACAGCTTGATGCCGTGTTGTAGTTTTTATTGTCTGGCAGTGAATTATGCTGGCATAACATGCATTCACTATGTTAAAATTCACCTTCCCTTTCTCACAGCTGTACATAGTAATATCAGAAGCTTTTGCACTGTGGTTTCTTTGTTTCTTCACCACAGAATAAGAATTAGCAGATTTTGTTATGCTGTTAGTTGTTTTGTGTAGGCTGCACATCGTGTCACTTGTTAGACTTACTTCCAGCTTTGAGTGTAGCTGAATTTCCAACATGATGTTCAAATGCCCTGTTGCAGTACTGACCTTTTGGTCCCATCAGAGTCTTAGCTCTGGTGAAAGAGTGCTGAGATAGTTTGAGTTATGAGTTGGCATTTCAGCATTGCAAAGAAGTAATAACAGAAATTAATGGCAGACTTTCTGTAGTGATTGGAATCAGTTCTCTGGTGTGACTGAGATTCTGCTCCTTTGGGAATCCAATAACCGTTTCTTAATGCTAATGAAGCACAGGTGTTAAGTCTGTTGTTTTCCCTGGAGATCGGGGTTTAATTCTCCCAACACTTTTATTTCTTTGTCTTTTAATGTGGTGATTGACCCTCATAGAAACTGGGAGACTCAGATGGATGGCTGTGTCCCCATGGAATTCTGGTGTTAGTGGTCTCAGGTGGGTAATGGTTAGTCTCCCTTTCTCCAGCAACCTCTCTGGATCCTATAGAAAAGAATATGATGTGAGGAAAGGATTCTGCTTCATTTGATGTAGGCTAATGAACCTTTCTCATGCAGCTGCACGTTTTCTCCATTACACCTAGCAGAGGATTGAAGAAGAGGTAATTTTCTAGGCTTTCAGCTTTCCAAGGACACTAGCATCACTTCGGATGTGGGAATGTGCTTTTCACCAGCCACCTTTTATTATTCCATCTCTGTCAGGGATCTTCAATTAAGGTTACCAGCCTTTTTTTTTTTTTTCCTTGTCTCATGATTTATCTTCTAGGGCTTTGGACATTCTCCTCCTTCTCTTTTTCACTCCCACTTGGAGGTAAAAAACAGAGGGAGTGGAAGAGTCATGAAGGAACTGGAAATGTTCAAAATCCTAGGCTTAAGACAGTGAAACCTTGGTGCTTGCAGTTATTTCTGACTGCTGACCTATTGTGGAGGTGGCAGACTGCAGCGTGTTGAAGATAAAATACTTTTCTTTCCTGTGCGTGCCTTTTGCTGCTAAGACTTTCCCTCTGTGTGGGCAGGAAGTTTTCATTGCAAGAGTTGTAATATGAGCAGAACTGGATGAAAGGATAGCTTCTGCTTTGAGAGCTGGAGGAACAGTTCTCTCTTTGGAAGAGCAAGGCAGGGACAGCTGCCCTAAAGGTTCCCAGAACATCGGGGCTCCTCTGTCTGCTTTAGAAGGTACAGTATAAGAAAAACCAGTGTGGCCGTTCCTTGCTTTGGGAGGGGCGCTGCAGTTCTTTCTTGCAGTAGGTTGTTAAAACCCTACTGGATAGGTTGAAAAAGTGTCAGAGTATGTTTGTGAAGGGTGTTTGCAGCAGCAGAACAACTGCACTGACAGTTGAGAGCACTGGTTTGGTGGGTTTTTCTTACTGTTTTTAAGGTAAAGAGAGAGAGGCAAAGAGTACTGCAAATATGCGTTATTCTCTATACAATTTCTGGAAAACCTAAATAGATAATGTATAAAACAGACATGGTATATGAGTGGTATTGCAGACTGTTAAAACATTTTTCACTGATAAACAAATCTGCTTAGGGAATTTTTTTTGTGTTGTTGCCATAGTGCCTGAACAGTTCCCAAGTATTTGAATGGAAGACAGACTACCTTTTCCTTCCTCTCTAGGCTACAGGAGGAACAGCTTGATTAGTCTGTAGGGATACTTGCTTGTGCAAGTAATGTAAACATTAAATTGCATTGAAATGAACACCCATGACTGTTCTTGCTTTTTCTAAGAGTGAATCCACTGCATTCTGTACTGCTCAGCCTTCTCCCATAGACCAGTTTTATACTTTATACTGAGCACAGACAGGAAGAGTGTAGAGAGTTGCAGCAAGAATTTCTCTGTATGCCTGGGAAACACAGAGGTTTATCCCACCAGGAGTTTTGAAAGCTGTCAAGCAGTGTCTCAAGAACATTGTCTGGGGTTTAAGTGGAGAGAGGAAAAGTGCAGTTAGGAAGTTCCAAGGGCTTTATGTTGCAAAGCTGTGTTTTATAGATTATGGATGTACTAGTTGTACAGGTTGCCTTCTCTGCAGTGTTTAGCCTAAGTAAGTGTATTTTAGTTACTGTGACGATGCTGTTGAAGTGACTGCACAGTGGAACAACACTTGGTAGCTGATGTATCATAACTCGTGCTGTCACCTCAGCGTTGCAAAGCTTGCACAAGTCTTTGGAGAGTTTGAGCTTCAGCTGCTTGCTTCATCTCTCTCTTCCTTCTAGTTAGTCCAGTGTTAAGGCACATATAGTTTGAACTTAGTGGTTTTGTGTGTACCAGATACCCAGTTGTGTGGCAGAATTTGAGCATGGCCCCATGCACAGTGAATGCATGTGTCCTGTCAGGGTAGGACCAGGGAAAACATGTTTGAAGATGGAAGTAGGATTTTCCTCTCAGTGCTACAAAATTTTCAGTCAGTCATGAGGTCAGTTAAAAATCCCACCAACAGCAGTGCTCTGCAGAGAGAAAAGGGGTACCTTTCTTTGATGGCAATGCTAGAGGAGAAAAAAGTACCTTAGAGGAACTTACTGCTTGCATTAGTTGACTTCTGCTTCACTCCAACCTCATTCCACTATTCTTAAGTGCATACTGTTGTTTGAAAGGAGTAGAAGACAGGGACTTAAATAGCAGGGAACTTGAGTGCCTTGGTGATGGGCGTGACATGCTCCCTACAGGAAACAGGCAGACAGAATATAAACTGTTGATTGTTTTAACTGGTAGCTTGGATGTCCTTCTCTTTGTTTCAGTTTCCTCTGGAGCAGCGTTTGTTGCAGGTCAAACTGTTGACCGGTAGAAGGTACATTCAGCTGTTGTGCAAATAAATGACTTGTGAGCAATATGAGATGGAACTATTACTTTTTTTTCAGAGCAAATCAGTATTTTCAATGCTGCTTGCATATGCCTGAATGAAACAAACTTGTGTGTAGCTGCACCTCTTCTCTTTGCTTAAAGAATTTCCTATTGCCCCTTGTTTCCTCTGATGCTTGATGAGAAATGCAACTCCTGTGGCAGCTTGATAATTATCTTTTTATGAAGGCCTTTGCTTAATGAAAATATTCTCATAGCCAGTTACGTTTAGACTACTGGGTCTTTGAAATTTTCTGTGCCACGCTTGCATCAGTTCTGTGTGTAAACAGCTGCTGATTTTTTGATTCCCTTGTCTTTCATCTGCTAAGTGCTCTCTGTCCCTGGCCCCCCAAACCTGTACTGAAGCTTTTATTTTAAAGGGGTTTCTGTGTCTGCTTTGAGCTGTTAGCAAGCTCTGCTGTCAAAGTGCTACATAGGAGCTAATGTGGTAAGGCTTGCTTGTTGGCACAGCAGCTTTGCATCAGAGCTGCTTTGCATTTCCACCTTCTTATCTACTTCCTTGCTCCTGCCTCTCTGCTCTTTCTGCCCCACCCCCACCCCCAGTCCCGCCAAACCTGGAGTTCAGACAACAAAGTCTGTGCATACAGGTGTGGTAACTTGACATTCATAAGAGGCTCAAGTCTGATAGTGCTCCGTGGTTTGAAGGGCTCATTTAGGGGAGAAACGCAGAAGAAGGATGGTTCTTGTTTCTGCTAATATGGTAGGTGGGCTGGAATCTAAGATTATCACTTTCAGTGGTAACTTTTGCTGAGTAGAGTCACACACCTTGTGGCATCTCAGTTGCATTTTCAGTTTTGGACTACAGCAGAAGGAAAACAGAGAAAGTAGATTTTTAAGTGTCTCATGGAAAAAACAGCTCCTACTTTCTGGTGGTGGTTTTTCTGGTGACCAGTGAGTGATGCCTGGGTTGGGCAGGGAGAGTGGTAGAATTCAGCATGACAAACACATTTTGTAAAATTTGTGTGATTGCCGTTGCAATAGCTGTTGGTTAATGTTACTGAAGCAATGCAGTAAATTTGTGGTAGCAAATGAATCTGAAATAGTGTCACTGACATTTTGGTCTGTGAACTGGAGCTGGGACATCGTGCAGTAGGAAGGGGTTAAGAGTAGTGAGTTCAGCTGTGAACAAATGCAGATGTTTAGCATTGGTGCTCATATTGAGGTGAATTTCTCTTTGCAGAACATGGAAACATGAAACATGTTTCTTACAGAAAGTTATATAGAAATGAATGTGTTTACAGTACTGAAGGGCTGAGAATACTACTTGTGTTCTGCAGAAGTCTGAATGTAAGGTGAATTTATTCTTTTGTAGCATGGAGGGCAGTAATTTAGAACAAAACCTGCTGCTGTTATTTTGTGATCATAATATCAAATGTCTGGGCTCATAAGATTACAATTTTTGCTTTACAGTTAGGCAGAAAAATTACTTGCCTGAACAGCAGAACAGAACTCAGTTCTTTCTGTGTGTAAGTGCTGTATTATTCTGAATATCCATATGATAACAATTGATGTAGGGTGTAATAAATAACTTATACTAAAATTGAATAAAAATTAGTCCATTTTAGTATATATATCAGTAGCAACTGCCATATAGATTTTGTAATAGATTTCGAGAATTCTTTAGGGATGCAGAAGATAAAATGAGAGGACTGTTAATATTAGCTGGAAATCTTGAATCCTTAAAGCTGTTTGTTGTTCAGCTTTCAGAATTGAAAATTGCTTATTTTTTTAGAATACACTTCTTGTCACTGAGTTTCTATGCCAAAACAAAGAAGAGTATTTCTGCCATGGAGCTCATAGCAGACGTAGAAGAACAAAAAGAATACATGCAGGCCTTGCTACTGAACAGTCTACGGCAGAGAATTGTTCCTGCGTTATTAAATAATAAAAAATAGTAATTACTTTTTCAAATGTGATTTTGTGCACATCTCTGTATAAGATTCAGTATGAGAGATCTTTGTGAAAGATACTATGAGGATGAGATACGTAGTAGAAAAACCAACTCCCTTGAAAATTGGCCTAGAGGCTGTGGTTTTATAGGGGACTGAGTTTTAAATGGACCTCTGTTTTGTTGTTGTATGCTCAGCCAAGCTTGGCAGTGGTTGACTAAGCACCTCTAAACATAGTCTGCCTCAGCAAGATTGCTGTATAGTTCATGTTAGTTTATAAATGTGTCAAGTTATTGTTGTATCCTCGCCATAGAACAGAGGAGAGCTTAAGGGAAAAGGGAGAGCTTAAAGCAGGGAATGTTAATATAAATTTTTGCACAGTACAGTGTGGACCAGATGCAAGATAGACAAGCTTGAACAACTTCTACAAAAAACCAGTCAAACAAATGTTTTGACAGGAAAACGAAGGTACGCAGAGGAGAAGTTACTTGGCTTCTGTAATACAACAGGTTAATGACAGACATGGAAGCAAAAGGCAGTGCCTGTCTTGTTATGTGATGCTTCCTTGTGTTTGGCAGTCATTGTGTAGCGTTTGGAAGAGAAACTTGCCAACTTAGTATGGATAAATTAAGAATTTATTCATTTTGCTCTGCTTTGGTACTTGAGTAGACAGAAATGGAAGCACTTTGATTGCTTTTGACATCATCATGCAATTGCTGTTTCTCCCTCTGACACCACTAGTGACTTTAAACTCCTGGGATAGGGTGTTCTTTTGGAAACTCCTGTTTTCTTAGCTCTACTTTTGCATGTTGGTGTGAACATGTAAGACCAGATTACAAGGTAGTTAAGGCTCTGCACTTGGTTTGGTTTTCAGTGGTGTCTTGTAGCTTATATGCTTTCTGTGGATTTGGTCCCTACTTGTACCAGTTTGAAAAAGTGGAGAAAAATAAGAAAATTGACCCATAGTTTTTCTGCAGTAGGAACGTAGTATGTGGTCTTGTAGCCTGGTCTACATTCTGAAGTGATAAGAAATCTGTTCTGTGTTTGAATTAGCCAAAATTTGTACTGATTTTGACTGGCATAGAGTTAAATTTCTCCATAATACCTTGTAAGGGACGATGTTTTGGATTTGTGCTGGAACTAGTGTTGATGAATCACTGATGTGTTAGTTACTGTTGAAGACAGGGCTTAAACAGTGTCAGGGCCTTTTCAATTCCTCATGGTGCCCTCCCTGGGAATAGGTTGGAAATGTGCAGAGGATCCACATATAAGCTACTATGAAGAACTTTAACTCTGTCCCAGCCAAAACCAGTACACTTGTGTTGTTTAAGGGTTTGTTTTGCATTTGTAAAATTTACAGAAGGTCCTATGGTACTTGGTCAAGTGCTCAGAGTTGGGTGGAAAGCAGAATAGGATTGAAGAGGCAATATTCAGTTAACAGCCTTTTTGGTAACTGTTTTGGTGTAACGTGGAGGGAATAGCAAAGTGACTTACTGAATAATGCAAAGTATGTCCTTTATGCATTTTAGATGAGGAGTGTTTAGATGTTGGTGATTCGTGTTTGCGGCAAGTTGAAGACAAACATCCACCTGAGGGGCTTTGTTAGAATGGGAGTTCTTTGTTAGAATGGACTGTCTCTTTTGACTTGGATTGATGTCGTGAAAGTGAAAATGAATATGTAACGTAACTGTAACAGCACTTTTGTAGAACTATAAACTGTTCATGTGCTGATTGATTTATTTTTACCACCCTTTTCTTCCCTGTATTACAGTTGTGTTAATCAAGATGCTGTCATTTGAATGATCTCTTCTGTGACTATGAGCTGAGATGCTGGAATTATTTAAATAATAAATGTTATTCAGTAGCAGAGGCACATCAAGCTCAACGTAGTGCTAAGCCTAATTTTACAATTAATAAATTCAGCAGAGCCAAATCCACACAGCTCACTGTTTGAACTAGTAGGATACATCAAACAGATAAATTGTAAGCAGATGCTCATATTTTTATCATTGGTATTTACATCTGATATAGAGTGGATTTAGCAGTTGGATTGACTTAACTGGTTTCACAAGGCAAAACTTAGAGAAAAATAAATGTAGAGGGTACAAGGAGGAACATAGAGCAAAGGTGAGGTTGAGAAGAGAGAAATGGAGCAAGTAAAATTGGTGGTGCATGTAATGGTCAGCATTTTATTTTTTTGTATTCATGAGTTTGATAGCTAAATAAAAATAACTATACTGCTGACAATAATTATGTTGGTATTTTGATAATTTCTTCAATTTGTGTTTTTAAATTTACAATATCATTAACAGACACTGAAATAGAAAGATAGGACCCTGTCATAGAACTAATTTCACTGTCTTAGTTTGGAGAGAAGGAGGCTGAGGGGTGACTTCATCACTCTCTGTAGCTTCTTGAGAATGGGAAGTGGAGAGGGAAGTGATTTAACTTTTGGTCAGCCCTGAAGTGGTTGGGCAGTTGGACTAGGTGATTGTTAAAGATACCTTCAACTGCTATAGTCTAGGTATGAGATGGCAGAACTAAAAACACAAGAAAATCTCTGGTTTCGGTTGGATTAATGGGTTGAATTAAAGGCCTATGAGCCTGTGAAAGGATGTAGCCTGTTCCTTGTTAATGTAACCTGACATAAAGTCCTAGCTTGCATTATGGGTGCATTTTACTCGCCCCCCACGTACTATGAAAATAAAGCTGATTCTTGCAAAAAGCCCAAACTAAACAACAAAAATTAAACCAAAACAAACCCACAAACCCAAACCAAACACAGGTTCAAACAGTTATGTAAACCTGGAGTTGCTAAACACTTTCTCTTTGTGTTGCAATAGCTTTTTGCAGCTGATATTTCTTTTCAGCCTTCTCTTTCCCCCCTGCAGTTTGTTGTTCTGTCGTCTACCTTAGACATATCTAACACCACTAATTCCTCTTCTCACATTGCTCTTCTATTTCCTTTGGCTTCCAGTACACTTTCTCCTTTGCTCCCATCTCCCAGATTGTTCTTACACACTTGCTCTTTACCCATCACTTTTTCATTTGATTTCTGGCAAGAATTTCATGTTCTATGAGCAACTGCAAAATCTGATCCCTTGTGCAAGGATGGGACCAGTTGATGTCCATGGATTCTCTGTGTATAAAATGGGAGAATTACTTCATTGGTAAAAGGGTGCCATTAACTTAGTTTATGTCTAAAAATACTACTCTCCCAGAGCTCAGTGTTTGTCTTTTGACATTTGAAAGACAGTAAGGAAGATGTTTGGCCGGTGGTAGCTGCTTATGAATTCTGAATGTTGAAAATAATGATACACGATTTGGTAAGCAATTTATATAGCACAGCATAATTGTATGGAAAGTAAGAGGACAATAATCTTTTTTCTTCCTTCTGTAGAGTTAATTTGAGAAAAGTTATTGTTGGACTTGTAGATCTGTCTTGTCATCTTCTCTATTCGCAAGTTTTGAAAAGGCATTTCAGAGAGATGTGGCTAGACTGAAGAATAGGGGTAGTGTAACGTAGTGTTGTGTTTTCAGGTCTAATGTAGATGACCTGGCGTAGTTCTTTCAAACGGGTGATCTCATTTGCAGCCAGAAGTGTGTGTTTGCTATAGGACTGAGTTGTAGAGCAGTTTTGAGGGCATATAGAAACTAAAAAGGTGGTAATTCAAATGCTAATTCTTAAGCAGCTCAGCAGAACAGGATTGGACCTCTTTCCACTTCTTTGGTTCTATATTGATAAAGGGGTCTGTGTATATGAAGTTCCTTGATGATGTGGTGGTTAATAATTATGCAGTAGGTGAATTGTGCCCATTTTATTTGGTAGTCAGATCTAGCAACACACTGATTTTTTTAAACATGCTTAATTTAGATTTTTCTGTTTTATAACAAAGTCTTTTTGATCTGTGAGATCATGTTGTATAAACTCTGGGCTACCTGCAGCTATTATTTGAGTACATGTCTTCAAAAAGCTGACTTTACAATTACATAAAAGTCATTTGCTTGAGAAAAATATAAGGTATAAAAATACTTAGTAAGTTTAGTGATGCATCTTACTTGTGAACTTAGAGAAAATGACTCAATCCATTTATACATCTTCAGACACACTTGTTTAGAAAAGTCTTTATGGGGGCTGGGGAAGCTGGTGGGAACAGTGTGATGCAATTGCTAAATATGTTGTCAGTGGGACTTTGCCTAGACTTCTGTATTTCAGACCAACAACAGGCATCATTTTAGTGTCAAACTACTGTGATTATAAGGAATATTTCTGATGTCTCTGATAGTTGGTGTGGATGACTACAGCTCAGAGTCTGATGTGATTATTATACCTTCAGCCCTGGACTTTGTCTCACAAGATGAAATGTTGACGCCTTTGGGAAGATTGGACAAGTACGCTGCAAGTGAGAACATATTTAACAGGTATGCTTTTTAAACGTCCTGTCTGGCTAATGGTATGCAAACTATTCATCTGATTCAAATCTGACTGAAGTTAATTTGCATGGAATACAAATAATTTCAAAAAACCCAACACCTTTATGAAACTCTTCAGTTTCCACCTCTCCTTCTGTTTGCTCATGCGCCTCCTACTTAGACCAAAATACTAATGATAACAGAAAAACATTTGCTCACCTTTTAAGGAACTGTAGTAAAGGACTTCTTGAACTTCTTCATTAATTGGACCACATTGTTTAGGTTTTTTTGCAGATGCCAACATTCCTGTTGGCACAGGACTATAAAGTGATAGTACACTCCATCCGTAACTCTGTGTGAAAGTGAGTTTAAGAAAATACTTCATGAAAGGTCAGGAGAGCATAGTGAACAGCACTGTAGATTGCCAAGAGAAACCCAAGAACTGTATTTCAGAATCAGTCTCCTCTGTACTTTACAGTTTGAGTATTGCTGCTTCTGGTTACTGAAAGTGAACTTGCCCAGTTAATGATGTGTTCTGCATTTTTCCCTTTTTATTTTTGTAATGCCACTGAGATGGTTGTTTGATTTAAAAGCACAGGTTTTGTAGCATACTTCAGACAGATGCACATCCCACCCCATGTCGTTGCACTCAGACACTCTGCACTCGAATGGAGAAATTCAAACCCATGGTTTATTTTAATTGGAACTGTGAACAGTCACAGGATCACAGAAATTTATAAAATGTTAACACTGAGATTTTCTGGTATTTTATTTGAATATAGTTTAGTTTGGGCTTCAAGTAAGCTTTTAATGAAGTGTGTTTGCTTTAATGTTGAATTCTTAATACAGTAATATGCAGAAGCAAAGTATGATTAACCACTCAATAGGATAGCCTCTGTTTTGTTGTTCATGGCCTGGATTCAGAAAGGATTTAGCCTTCTTCTTAACTTTAGTCACGTGAACAGTACTTAAAATTCCACATTACATGTATGAACATACCATTGAATCAAAGCTGAAAATTGCAGAATGGTTTCTCTTCTTATAACCTGTATAAACCTGTATGCACAGATGAGTTCTGAAATATACCTCATTTTCAATTTTTTTTTTTCCTGAAATCCGAAGTTTGTTGTAAAATACAATTTAAGATTAAATTGGCACTTACACTACCGGGAGAGAGTTTTTGCATGTTTTGACTTTTCATGGGGAGGGAGGGAAGAGGAGCCTTTAGGGCTCCAGGTGACAATTACATGATAAAAGCGAATAGGGAGGAGAAAAAGCTCAGAAACTCAAGTTGTGTGTCTCGAATTTTAACTAAGAATGCTGGTCCTAATATTTTACTTGCCCCCCTAAGAAAAAACTGTATCTGATTTCTCAGTATGGATTGCATTGGATATAGGGCAGGCATAAACTTGGAATCTTTTTAATTGCTCTGTCCAGCTTTTTGCATCCTGTGCTTTCCTGCAGGGGAAGGTGGTCAGAGTAACTGTAGTTTTTCCTGATTGTTTTTTTTCCTGTGTTGGCTTGTTTGGATTATTTTTGCTGGTACAAACATGTTTTTTAATCCTAGCTCTCTTTGTAGGCCTATTGTGTTATGTAGCATAAGAAAATATAGGAATTAGCAAATGATAATTATTAGTGGTATAACTGTGAGTAGCACTTAGATCACAAAAAATTATAGTGACTACTGCAGTCAGTTTATGATGATTCAGCATTAGTCAGTCTCAGAATAATAGGAGGGATTTTTGCTAAGCAGAGGAACTGGAGCATTTAATAGGAAAAAGATTAATTAAATTACATTTGTTTATTCCTATGTCTTAGTATGGTATCAGCACATCCAATTACTAATGAGTAGTTTAAAATTTTTAAAATACTATGATTGAGTTAATAATGTTTCGATTGTTTCTGTGACCTGGAACCTGCATGTCTGTGGAAGCTTCAAATTACACATCCCAAACTCTTGAAACATAATCATGGAGTCTGGGTAGATTAGGGTAAGATGGTTTTTTCCCCTTTAATGGGATGAATTTGCTTTTAGTATGGTGGTTTTTAATCTTTAAATTTCACTTTAGGTATTATTTCTCTTTGCTTTTGGTTTTATTATCCATTTCAGTCTGGTTAGTCATCTACCTGTGCAGCATATTTGCAGTCCGTGATTGTATTGAGTGATTAAAGTGAAGGGATTTTTAACAACTACTGCAAAAGTCTGAGTCTCCTTAAAGTGCATACCTTGAGCATTCATGATTCCTCAGCCACTTGTTCTGAGATGAAAATGGATCAGTATCTGCGTCCTAAAAAATTTCATGAGATGGGGCTTGGAAATAGGAACGTCTTCTTTGTTTAAATATATAAGATTTTTTATAGGATTAACTGAAGAAGAGAGAGACAGAGGTAGGGAATCCTTTAACAGCTTCCCAAGTGGTGGAGAGAGTTGTTCTGTGACCATTTTTGATGTGTATGGTTTACATTTTTACTGGTTTAGGTGTTGCTCATGAGCACCACAGATGTTGCCTTAGTCTATGAAAATGGAGGGGAACCTGACAAATATTATAATGAGTGACCCCTTTTGTGTCTGTAAAATAAGGCCAGTGGGAGTCTAGCTATGGTTTGATTACTGAAGAGCAGCCTCCAGACCGGATTTGAGAAGCATCTCTAGCATATGCCTTAATAGTCCAACATCACATTGCAGCAAGAGTAGATGTTGAGCAGAAAGCCGAAGCCATCACCCTAAAACACAAGGTCTTCTTGTGTCTGGTAGCACTGGTGTGTGTACATACATACAAGGATGATGATTCCTTTTTGCCGATTGCTTTAAAAACCAGTTGCTTGTTGCTGGTGCAGTTTGGAGCATAGCTGTTGTCTCTTTTCTTTTTTCATGTTAAAATCCCTTCCTAGTTTTTCTAATCTTTATTGCCATGAATTTGCTTCCGTTCCTCACTAAGAAGGCTCAGAAGTGCACAGCATTCACCAATAAATCTATTTGGATAGTGAGGCAGCTCCTGAACACAGATCCATCGTTTTCATAAGCCTATGAGGAATTATTGTTGCTTTTTCTCTTCAGACGTAAGTAGATCTTGGCAGGAGACTCTTGCTCACGAGTATGGTCACTCTTAGCTATCAAGACTGTATCTGCGTATGGATGTAGATAATTTGAAGCAATCCTCTTGCGAGGCTTCTTCGTGTTCTGAAGTACATCTTTACTTTTCCCTTGGGAGAATACCTGATGTCCTTTGAAAAAGTTTTTTGGCAACAGTCAAACTTAAAATACTCATAGAACAGCAGTAAGTGAGGATATACTGGATCTCAAAGAGGGATTAAGCATATGTGTGTACTGACATACAGCTTATAGGTAACACTTTCACAGGAACTTCATTTAACTGTGTATTTCAAAACTGGGACTTGCATGCATGAAGTACCCCCACAAAAACAGGAGAATGCTTTAATTACAGGATCCCTGCTGTAATGTATATGAAAAACCTCTCTAAGACAGTTTTGTGGGATGTCAAGACTCCCTTGCCTTATTTTCATTTAGGTATGATCAGATTATAACCATCAAGTTAATTGAGAATTTGATTGTCCACAGCTGCAGTTGTTTTTTCTCCCCCACTCACCTCCCTTCTGTCTCTGCAGCTTAGCCCAGTGTAGTTTCTTTTTTGGATATTTGAGTACTGATGGTAAGGAAATGCTAAACTCATGCTGAAGAAAGGCAGGCGAAACAGGCTTTGTTCTCACAGGGAGATTCTCATCCTTCTAGTATAAATTAGGTTATTTCTCCTGATCTCTTGACTTTACTCTGTTAAAGAGTAAAATGTAGTAAAAAATGAAACAAACCTCAAAACAGGCATTTTTTGCACATAAATTTGCAGGTCTGCATACTGAATAAATTACTTAAATATAACAATATAGCTTGAGAAAGTTTACCTTTTAAATTTTAAAATGATTTAAGCTGAACTAACAAAGGACAGAACTTTCCCAAAGCACTAAGAAAAGTCATAATTACTTCAACAATACTTGAATGTACCTCTGCATGTTCAGCCTTTCTTCTTAAGGGTACAAAGATGTTGATTTTGAAATTGGGAGTTTATTCTGAGTATTCTCTGAGTGTGTTTGAGGAAAACACTGCCAAGCTCAGTTACTACTGCCAGTATTAATTTAAACACAAAATGTCATTGGTGCTCTCAGGCACGTGGTGTGACTCTTTGAGATGTCGTTTGCAGGGCTGAGAGTTGGACTCAATGATCCTTATGGATCCCTTCCAACTCAGCAAATTCTGTGAAATTTTGATTTACAACTTCTGAAAAAATGGGTTAAGAAAAAGAAGTATCTTTTTTCCTTTTATTTTTCACTGGTTTTGTTTCAGTTTTTTAAACACATGCTTATTAGCTAAATGCGCTCCTTGTGCAGATGAAGTAATTTAAATTCTAAAGCAGAAATTTATTAAAGGGCTAATGATGTTCAAAAGAGTTTGAATAAGCAAAGCAAAGATATTTATAGTCGTTCTCAGAATATATTCTCACATCCTATAGTATGTTTGTGTGTACAGTCTTCAAAATACCTGTCACCTGCATGTGGCCATAAAGGCAGGGTGTTTGTAATCTAGTCCCATTTTATCCTGCTGCTAATTGCAGTTAAGTGTGCCTTCAAGATATCCTAACTATCAGTTTTTCCTAATATTGGACAGGATCATGAAATTTTGAATTTACCTAATTGTCCTTCACTTCTGCACATAGTATTGGAAGTGCTTGTACTGCATGCTACATTGCAGCCTTTGATCTGTCCTTTCTCTGGTGTGTAAACTCTTTAATGAATAAATAGATGCATTGCTGCTGAGGTGGCAGTCATAGACCAAACTCAAATGAATATGATGAATAAATAATTTTCTTAGAGAATTCACGGCTGTGGGGTTACTAATTTGGAGCATCACTTGCCAAAGCAGCTTGCAAAAGTCTCTTTGGACCTGCAAGAACTGTGTGCATGATCTGACTGAGTGAGCAAGAAGATGCAATTCTGTTCATTGTTGTGATGAGGACAACTCTTCTGACATGGAGAATGTGTAAAGGTAGAAATTTTTAGTGGAGCATAGTGAGTGCCTCATTAGAGGCAGGTACTGCTCAAACGCAAGCCAGTGGCAGAAGGGCAGTGGCAAGAAGCCATTAATCCTTGTCCCAAATTGTGCCTTCATTAACTTGAAATAATGTACAGTAACAGAATATTTGCCGTTCACATGACTATATTGTCATCGTTAATGGTGATGGAGTAATGTGTGCCACATGGGTACTTGAAGGAGTCTGATTCTCTGTTAGAATGCATTTTATGCAAACATGTTGTCATTATCCCTAGAAGAAACCTGCTTCACCTCTTTTTCCCGGTCACAGGAGATACCTCCTTGCCTCTGCAGCATGAAGCATGTCCACCTATTTTTGGTGTTTTGTTTGTGTCTAGACCAGACAGATCATCCTGCAGAGCTCTGTTAAAAATTCAGAAATGCTCCCCTGGTACTCACCTGGCAAGTTGCAGGGCAAGCTACCGCTTGCCTTGTGTTTTGGTACTCTGCACTGGGAGTTCACTGCATCCTCTGTTGTGGGCTTTTTGTAGCTTGACTGGGAAGAAGGAAGATCATACTGGTAGTCAGGCCACCAAGCATGAGCTTACAGGGCTCAAGTCACGCTGCAGTAGTTGCCCACTTGCCAGCTCTCAGCCTGTGATAAACACGAAGAAGGTTTAGCTGTGTCCTGTGTTCATGTTTTTGAGACAAGAAAAATTCTGGGAGATGGCTGGGATAGTGACAGAACTAGATCACAGCCTGTAATGTTTGGAGAACATGAGTGGCCGTCATCTTCCAGAACACAGGATGGATGGATGAATTAATGAATGGAGTGAGTTAAGAGATCACTCTGTGATTACTGGCTGCCTACCCAGTTAGGTTTGCTAAGGTGAGTTTAGCTTACCCTGGTGCCCTTTTTTGTTTTGCTTTTTACGAGAATCTGCATAATGTGTAAGTAGAGCCATTGATTCCTTTACAAGCCAAAGAGGGAAGTACCATCTGGATGCAGGTGGGGGCCATCTTCTACATTTGGTGCATGGAATAAGTTGAATGGGTTTAATAGATAGGTCAAATCTACTTCAGGTTAGGATTTCTGTTTTCATCTCCTCCTCTTGAGTAGGTTTATGGCCTCCTGCATAGGCACATGTCCAACCCACAGGAACTAGTGAAGACACTGTGGAATTCTGCCACTACTGTCCAGGATACTGCTAACAAAGCTCTATGAGGAGATGAGAATCTTGTCAAAACTCCCGGCAAAGGAGAGAGCCATTCCATAGTCCCCAGGAGTCAGATGGGATTTTGAGCTGTTTATTAGATGGGTTGTAGTGCTGTTTACTGTGATTCCTTACTTGCTCAGACTCGGTGGGTTAGTGGACTTGTCTCTCACTTTCCAGGACTACATTTAATATGTAGCAGACATGTGTCCACACAGGCTGGTTTATGAAATTGCTTCATCTGTTCCTCTTCTCTTTTCAGAGGTGTCCAGCCCTTTAAAAGATCAAGTCAACTCTGCTTCTAGGTTAGTGTGTCGCACAGTCTGTTTCCCTCTGTTAGGGTTTTGATGGCTGAATTTTAACATACCAAGATCTCTGCTGAGAGGTGTACTTCTGTCGAGTTGAAGAGTGAGGGAGAGGAAATTTGTTAAAGGCAAACGGTTTCTTCAGTTTGTTTTTTAGAAGATTTTATACATCTGTATGTCAAAACAGTTTAATTTAAGATAGTTCTGCAAGTGGCCAATATGAAATATTTAAATTACTGATTTTCAGTTGGAGAGAATGTATGATTCGCTTTGGGAATTCATGGAAACCTCCTTCCTTTCTCTGATTGCATGAAACAGTGAAGTTCTCAAGCTTCCCTTGTGCACTAGGAATGTAACCATCTGTTTTCTTATCAGTTGTTGACCACTGCTCACATTCACTGTTTGTAAAGTTTAGGTATGCCTCTGCTCTTGTCTACAGCACTCCTGTTTGTCAACAGTGCTTCTACCTAGGCTACATCCTAGGAGTGTTTCTGTCCTTCAGTTCTGGAAATACCTGGCACTTGACACTTGCTACTTCAGCATTTTGTTGAGTTGCTCCAGGGCATTACCAGATCTACCAGTGTCTTGGACACTGCTCCTTGGCCCATTACCATTCCATTATCCAGGGATAATCCTGATAGCTCTCTGAACTGACATTCAACCCATGTTATCCAAAAGGGTGAGAAAAGAGTTATGCCATCGCGGACTGTTTTTGAGGAGAAATGTTGATTGCCACACATTTCTGGCTGCATTTAGGGCTGCCTAGGTATCTGATGGGTATGACTTTGTAACATAGGCTGTGACAGAACCTCGGAGGACAAAATCCCAAATCTGACTATATCTCGTCACTCACAAATTTTTCATAGAAAATTTTCTTGTGCATTTGAAGTAGTAACTGAGTTGATTATGACATATTTCACATTCTCTTAATGTTTCTACTTTGCTTAATGTATGTCTCAGGTACACATGGGTTGAGTAGTATATGTTATTTTCACAGTATGTACTCACTGCTCACAGTATATACCCATAGCATTCAAATGAAATTTGACTTTTGAATGTCACCATTGGTATGGAAATCTTCAGCTTGAGTGTTCATGCTTTTGTGAAATAAGTTCCGAATTCTATTTAAAAACATTTTAACAATAGTAGTGTTAATTTGCTTTGTATGGAACAAGTTAGGGAATTCAGAGGTGAGGATGGAAGGCTGATTCTGACTTGCTAAGATTCAGCTCCTGTTTGCCCACGTAGCAGATGATTACTATTTCTGGTCTTGGTGGCTGTTTTCTCTTATCCTTGTAAACAAAAGGGATACTTTTAATGTTACATTTAAAATTAACAGTTCTTTAAGATTATGCCAGGTATCAGAAATAAGAATTCCCAAAGCAAGGCTAACTAAATTTACTGACTTAAAAGTGAATATATGTAAAATTCTATTTGATGTAAGAAACTTGTATGATTACACAACTTTTTGATTTAGCTGTATTTCTGGACAAAAATAATGCTGATTTTTAATCTTTCTTGTAAACTAGGCAAATGGTGGCTCGAAGTTTGCTGGACACTTTGAAGGAAGTCAGTGATGATGAGAGAGATTGTATTGCTGTGTTGGAGAGAATCAGCAGATTAGCTGATGATTCAGGTAGGTAGCACTAAACATTTTTCTGGGTTAATGCGGGAAAGTCAGAGGTGCTGAACCTGTTTAGCAGAGGAGCAGTATGTTTTTTCTCCAATATTCAAACTAGGCTTCTGCAAATTCAATAAAAGAGTGTAAAGTTCAATTTTTCTTAATCATCCCTCAAAGATGACTTTTTTTCCCTTACTGTTTTCGTCCAACAGATTTACACCCCTTCAAAATGTAGGACTGCAGCTTTCCAGCAGTACATTTTTTAGTAACTTTTATTATGTACTTTTGCTACTCCAGAGAGCTGCATGATTACTTTAGATTTGTAGATCAAGATTAGTTTCTTGCCTTGAAGATAAACTTGGAAATCATCTGTGCAAAACGCCTATAAGTTTTGATAGAATTTAAATGCTGAAGTTGTTCCTTTAGACCTTTTTGGGCAACCAGGTGTGAAGGTAAGAGAAGCCACATGAATTGGTCAAGGTGCAAATAAAGAATCAGAGAACAGTTTAGGTTGGAAGGGACCTGCCATGGACAGGGACACCTTCCACAAAACCAGGTTGTTCAAACCCCCAACCAGCCTGATCTTGAACACTTCCAGGGATGAGGCATCCACAACTTCTGGGTAACCTGTTCCAGTGCCTCACCATTCTCATAGTGAAGAATTTCTGCTTTGTATCTAATCTAAAACTGCCTTCTTTCAGTTTGAAGCCATTACCCCTTATCCTGTCTCTCCATGCCCTTGTAAAAAGTCCCTCTCCAGCTCTCTTTCAGGCCTCCTTAGGTACTGGAAGGCTTCAGTAAGGTCTCCCCAGAACCTTCTCTTTGCCAGGCTGAACAGCCCTAGCTCTATCAGCTGTTTCTCATAGGAGAGGTTTTCTGGCTCTCTGATCAGTTTTATGGCCCTGCTCTGGACTTGCTGCTACAGGTCTCCGTCCTTCTTATCTTGGGGTCCCCAGAGCTGGATGCAGCACTCCAGGTGGGTTGTGACTGGAGCAGAATAGAGGGGCAGAATCCCCTCCCTCACCCTGCTGGCCACGCTGGTCTGGATGCAGCTCAGGATGTGTTTGGTTTTCTGGGCTGAAAGTGCACATTGCTGTATCATGTTGAGCTTCTCATCAACCAACACCTCCAAATCTTTCTCCGCTGGGCTGCTCTCAATCCGTTCTCCACTAACCCTATATTGGTACCAGGGCCTGTCCTGACCCAGGTGCAGGACCTCGTTCTTGGCCTTGTTGAACTTCATGAGGTTCACATGGGCCTACTTTGCGGGCATGTAAAGGTCCCTGTGGATGCTGTCCCTTCCCCCCAGCACGTCAACCACACCACAGAGCTTGGTGGTTTGGGCAGACTTGCTGAGGGGTGCTCTCCATCCCGCTGTCCATGTCACCGACCGACATGTTAAACAGCACTGGTCCGAGTATTGACCCCTGAGGAGCTCCAGTTGTCGCTGGTCTCCCCTTGGATAGCAAGCTGTTGACCACAACTCTTCCAAATGCAACCATCTAGCCAGTTGTTTATCTGCTAAGTGGCCTATCTGTCAAATCCGTATCTCTCCCGTTTAAAAACAAGGATGTAACAAGATCGTGTCAAATGTTTTGCATAAGTCCAGATAGATGATGTCAGTTGCTCTTTGCTTATCCACCAGCACTTCAACCCTATTGTAGAAAGCCAACAAATTTGCCAGGAGTGATTTGACCTTAGTGAAATTGTGTCGGCTTACCAATCACCTCCTTATTTTCCATGTGCCTTCTCTCAGTTTCCAGGAGGATCTTCACCATGGTCTTGCTAAGGCAGGAAGGTGAGACTGGCCTGCAGTTCCCTGTGTCTTCTTTTTTTCTTTTCTCAAAAATGAGGGATTTGTTTTCCGTTTTCGATTTGGTGGGAATTTCACTGGACTGCCTCAGTTCTCAGATACAATGGGTAATGGCTTAGCTGCTTCTCCCGCCAGTTCCCTCAGGACCTGTGGATGCACTGCATCAGGTCCTGTGGACTTGTGCACCTTCAGGTTCCTTAGATGATCTTGAACCTGATCTTCTGTGGGCAGGTCTTCATTCTCCCAATCCCCACCTTAGCCTTCTGGGATTCAGGTGAAGAACTTGACACTGAAGACTGAGGCAAAAATGTCATTGAGTACCTCAGCCTTCTCCATGATCTGGGTAACCAGGTCTCCTACTTTTTTCTAAAGAGGGCTCATATTATCCCATGTCTTCCTTTTATCACTGGTGTACCTATAGAATCTTTTATTGGTGCCTCTGACATCCCTGACCAGATTTAATTCTTTGAGGGCTTTAACTTTCCTAACCTCATCCCTGGGAGCTCAGATAATTTTTCTGTATTCCTCCTAGGCTACTAGTCCTTGCTTCCACCCTCTGTAGGCTTCTTTTTTTTGCTTGAGTTTGTCCAGGAGCTCCTTGTACATCCATGCAGGCCTCCTGGTGTTTTTGCCTGACTACTTTTTTGTAGGGATGCATTGCTTCTGCACTTGGAGGAGATGATCATTAAATATTAGGGCACCTGTTCCCTCCAGGGCTTTATCCCATGGTACTCCACCAAGCAGATCCCTGAAGATGCCAAAAGTCTGCTCTCCTGAAGTCCAGTGTCATGAGCTTGCTGTGCACCCTCCTTGCTAATAGTAGGAGGGCTCTGTAAATCCACTGTGTTGCTAATCAATATATTGGGTCTGCTAGGTGTTTGGAATAAAAACCAAAAGCAAGAGAATAATGAAAAACAAATGTAAGAGAAAAGGAGTGCTTAAAAAGTGACAGAGGAGTGGATGAAAGGAAAAATGGTGTGGACAGAGCTGTGACAAAATTCTGGCTTAAAGATGCTCTAGAAAGAATTAAGGGCTTGATTTCAACATAGCTGATACACTTGACACACCAGAAGGAAGCAAATCTTTAGTAGCAAAACATCAGAAAAGATCTGATCATTGTTTTGTTATTGGTGGAGTGCTATAGAGAGAAATTTGTATTAAGTCTTGAATGAGAAGAAAATATTTCTTCTATTTAATGTCGTTAGTTTTTCTCCATTTCTCTGGAACTGCAGAAGGTAATGCTTTGCAAGGCTAAAAATATGTTCTGCTGATTTCTGTAATTCTGTCATTACTATCTTAATTTAAAATGCATGTTTTTGTTTTTCTGAGGGAATATCCTTGTTCAGCCAGGAAAAGTAGCCTGTTGTAAACATTACATAATTGTATTGAGTACCTCTCCAAGGATTCTTTAAGAGGGAAAAAAGTCACTATTCACTTACAATAAAATGTGTCTTTAATTGAGAACAGTGGCATGCTACTGTTTATAGAGTGCTTTCCTAGCAAAGCTCTGCTTCTGAAATCTGCATATACAGTTGCCTGTTTGTGTGGCCCTGTGAATAGTTCTGAGCATCAGAAACTTTCTGAAGCTCCACTTCAGTTTAGAAAATAGGACAGATGTGTCCAAGGGAAAATGGCCTCTTGCAGCAACTTGTAGCCTTAGGCTTTTCATTGGTGACCAACTAAGTGTGTCAAATTGAAGTTTATTTAGGCAGAAATGTTGTTGTGGAAGCCAAGAGTTGAGCTCAAATCAATTTGTTGCCTTTAACAAGGGTGGGGTACATTTTTAGTCAGGGCTGATATTTTCTCAGCGTCTGTAAAAGCAGCAGTTCAGGCTTTTCCTGCATTGTAGAAGTTGTCTCAGATCTGCCAAACTAGTAGCGCTGGATTCTGCAGCTGCCCCACAAATTAAATTTCTGCAAACTTAACTGTGAGTCTTGTGCCTCGAGCAGTTGCAGTATTGGACTTGGCTGGTTTCGGTAAGACAGGTTATTAGAATATCCTTGTGTTTTAAACCATGTGAAAATTCATTAGGGAACTAGATCTGCTTTGTATCTTCTTAATAGATGAGCTTGACTATTATTCATACTGCAGCACAGTGGGCTTTGTTCATTTTTTTGTTTTGGCGTTTTGGTTTTGTTGCGGGGGTTTTGGTTTTTGTGTGTGTGTGTATGTTTAAGGTTATTACTATTAGACTTGTTAATTTTTGTCTTGCCTGATGCTTCCTTCCATTTATGATATTTTTTTCCAATTTCTCTGTAAAACATAAAAGCCCCTGAATTTGGAATACTAAAACATTGTGAAAGTGTCAGTGTGTTTTAACTTGCTTGGTTAGAGCAAGATATTTGTATGGTTAGAGCCATCCTGGAGTCAAACTTTCATGTTTAAATGCTTAAATAAATAAAAGTAAAAACAAACTTGGAAGTCTTACTAAGCCATGACTAAGTATAAGTCTTTTCATTTCTAATTGTTGATACGTGTCAGTCTTATGCCAGTTCTTTTAACCTTTGGAGCTCTTTGTCTTTTCTTGTCAAATCAAGTCATAGCAAGTGAGGTACTTTTCCTTTTTTTTTTTCAGTAGTTGGTATAATGAGGTTGGAATTGACGAATGTACCCACTATGTACAATATCTATTCTGTTTCTGGGCTGCTGATGCTGATTTCTGAAGTAGAGGTACAGCAGTGAACTAGAAATACCAGCTATCCTAAAGTTGCCAAGGGAGTCCTCTGTCCTGTTAATACCTTGCAATTTCATTACAAAGTCTTGCAGCTGGGCTGATGTTTTTCAGACATGGTCTTTGCTTGAAAAATAATCAGTCTCAGGGTTTTTCTTAAATTCTTTGGATTTGTGGTTTGTTGGTTTGGGATTTTTTTAGCTTTTTTCTGTTTTGTTTTGGTCGTTTTAAATACCTTTTAATAAGCTGGGGCTATGCTGAGACAGCCATTTCTGTGTTTAAAAGCAGGAGAATTTCCAATCATTTTCATTCTTCATCTACAGTGATAAAACTTTAAGAATCATCTTGGTTGCACTAAATACTATGTTAATGTGGAATAAAAATTAATCTTTACTAGAAAAATACCTGGGTCCAAATATATTATTGTAGGATGGAAGAAAATTATGAGAGTATGGTTTGCTATGATTGATACATATCTTGAGATACCAAGTGGCTAGCCAAGACATAAATTTTTTGAGGCATCATGGCAAATGCAAATATCAGCTCTAAAACTGGTTTTATAAAAACTTCTTGTCAAAAAAAATCTGAAGGAAATAGCTTTTGATGGAAATTCATTTGGACTCTTTGAGCAGAGTTGTAGTGAATTGTATTTTGTGAAAGAGAGTTTTGTTCACCATTGTGTCTGCACATACAGATGATATACAGCGTGCATTCTCCTGACAGGGTAGTTTGGACTCTTTTTAATGAACTAGTTCCAGTTTACATGTGAGTAATGAATTGGTTCCAGTTTACATTTGCAGCCTTAAGATCACTTGTGTGTTTCTCCTGGGAAAAAATAACCGCTTCAGGTGGTACTGGAAATGAGCTGCTCCCAGTGCTGGCAGAACACAGGAATTGCTCTGCCCTAGTACCATGTGCTGTTGTGTGTACATGGCAGCATGGAATAGCTGTTTCATGGAGGAAACCCATCAGTGGCATTTAGGGAATAATCTGCTGCCCTCAAGGGCCTTACTTGCTAAAGAAAGTTATTCTCCAAATCTGAGTTGTTTGGAAGACTTCAGTGTTTGTCTTCATTGCTGTAGCTGGGTGTTGCTGATAAATCTGTGATTCTGCTGTGGAATTTGGGTATTTTTCAGTCCCAAACTCTGGACTTCCCTGCTGTCTTTGGTACCGAGTTTCCTAGAGTAGTGACAGCTAAGATACCTTGTACTGCTTTTGAATCTGCTGTTCAATCACTTTGTAATTTCTCTGTTTCTTTAGGGATGTTAGGTATGACTTCCCACTTTGATGTTTTTATGGTGTTTTTGAATCTATGCAAGCCGAGAAGTAGTTCGGCATAGAAGCTCAGTGCTTGGCAAATGTTAAGTTATCCCCTATAAACCCTTGTTAGATTAAAAATGCTTATCTTTGTGTTAAGACAGCTGGGTCTTCTTCATTCGCAAGTGTAGGCTAACCACAGGCTTGTGAGAGCTTGAACAAGGGCCTTATGTCTGATTTTTTCACTTAAGTAAATTAGTATAATTCAAACATTTTTTTTTTTGGTACCAGCTTGTGAGTGGCTTAGATGATACAAGATTTCATCACTGTGTGCTGAAGTGTGATTAACTGGCTTTGAAAGTTAGCCCCAGCCAGAATTGCTGCATTATTGGCATTTTGCTTAGTGTGCAGGAGGCTCCAGAAGCTTTAAATTCTATTTTCTGAAGTTTCTTTAAAAGTGAGTCTGTATCTTCATTTCTAAAATACATGTGTAATTTAGCTTACTGTGGAATAGATGCACATAGATAACTTTCTAAAGAAATGATGGGGAGAAAATAAAATTATATCCTGAAGGGCTGGTGCTTATTTGTCTGAATATAGCCAACTAGAAAGTTTTTCTTCTGAATGAAAAGTAATGTCTTTACTGCAAGGAAGCAGTTGTGAATGCAGTTTCCAAAACAATCTGATTTTGAAAACAATTATTAGGCTAATTGGTCATTAAGTTTTGAAGCACTGTAATCAGGCTTAATGTGGATGGCCTTACAACCCTAATTATTTAATAGTGTGCTTAAATGGTTTTATTAATGTAGGTTCAGTTACTGCTGTTGGTATAGTGAGACACACCAACATTACCTGTCAAACAGCACATACTGCAGCATTTCATTTAACAAAAATCTTCATAAGTAAGCAATATTAATGGGAAATGCTAATATTTGCCTTTTTCAGCTGTCAGTATCTCGAGCTCTATTTTCTTCCCTTCCACATCTTCATGTTTCAGGATTTTCCGTACCTCATCTCCCACTTCGTGCTACAGTAAGAATTTTTTCCTGTACTTGATGTAAACCTCTTTTGTCTCTCCATGCATCTGATGAGTGACTAACGGTGACTTTACCCTCCCTCATTAGTCTGTGCTTCACTCCTTGCTCTGCCAGTCAGTAATTGAATCCATTTCTGGTTAGTAGGAGAAAAGACCCTGACTGCTGAAGCAGCACATGCGTCAGACACATCAGCCTTTGTGCTGGACTCCTAAGCTAAAAGGGATGGGCTCTGGTTACAGTGTATTTCCACTTGTCTAGCTTTTCTTTTATCTTCGAAAGAGGTGGGAAAGTCAGAGGGAAAGATGAAATGGGAAATGGTACAAATCGAAAGGGAAAATATGGGTATTTGTAGAAGGAAAGAAAGAGGGAAATGGAAAGTTATATTTGGGAAAAGAAGAGGATAGATAAAGCTGTGTCAGGGCAGGTTTAGGTTGGATACTAAGAAAAGGTTCTTCACCCAGAGAGTGGCTGGGCACTGGGTTGTGCTCATAGCACCAAGCCCGACAGACTTCAGGAAGCACTCGGACAGTGTTCTCAGGCACATGGTGTGACTCTTTGGGGTGGTCTTCTGCAGGGCCAGCAGTTGGACTTAGATGATCCTTCTGGGTCCCTTCCAACTCAGGATATTCTGTGATTTTATAAATTATTCTTTTATAGAATGAAACTGTTAATGCAAAGCCATGCACTTACATCTTTCGCTGTTGCTCACAACCCTTAATAAGAACAAAAGACAATATTACTAATATTCAGATGTACTTAAAACATTCATAAAAATTGTCATTTAAAGCAGCTTATCATCAGCAGTTGTTCTTCATACACAGTTTTACAACACAAAAACCTCACAACCCCTCACAAATATAGTGGAAATTCACTGCTGCTTGTATTCCAGAGTGGTCATGTTGGGATAATGAAAGCATTGCAGACTTTCTTCTAAGTACTGTACATTGCTGCAGAATAAAGCATTGTGAAATAAATCTAGTTGTGGGGTGGCTCTGGAATAATGACTCAATTTACAAATAACTGCTCTGAAGCAATTAGTTGGTATTATACTATGCAGTTCTAAAATAATCCCCTTTTAATTTCCAGTGTGCAGCTGGCGGTGGTGCTTTACTTCCTCATAGCTGAACTGGAATAGAGAGTGAACTGAAGCCTCAGCAGGGATGAAATAAACATTACACATTTATATATCCAAGCTGAGCGTATGTGCTAGGAGTAGTCCAGTGAGCATGCTGGCACTTTACATGAGAAATGGTGTCAGATTTTAGGGAAAATGTGTTTTTTCATTGATGAAGAAGAAACAGTTAATGACTTCTATGATTTTGGAGTCAGTTTAGGATGTTGATGTGGATGGTCATTTGTGAAATAACTAAAACCAAGGGTTTGTATATGCAGAAGAAAGTCTGCCCAGGTTCTGGAGATGCTGATTTGAACATATGGATGGTTTTGTGTGGTCTGTAAATTAAGAGAGGTAGAACCATGTCATTTTATTCTGGAAACTTCTTTTCAAAATTCCTTCATGAACAGAAGAAATGGAAGCTATTTTCACTGTCTTCTGTCATTCTCTTCATTTTACTTGATTCCTAAAACTCAATTCGGTGTAATTCTGTATCTAGATAATATACAAGATATGATAGAATGAAATAAAATGCTAATGAGTAAGGAAATCTAGTCTTTTATGTTAATATTTATTTTCAAAGTTTTTGTTTTAACAAATTGCAAAGTTTCTTTTTAGTAGACTGCTACTTTAAGGAATAGATAGACTTGTACTTTCAAGAGATAGTTGGAAAAGATCAGCATTTAAAAATACTTCCTCTGCCAAACGGAAAAATACTGTTCCAGGCAAATGTTATGTAGAACCTAGCTCTACACAGAGATTTTTCCAGACTGCCTAAAATAGAAACTTGACGTGAAGCAAAATTCTCCACCCGGATTTTGTTTATACTGCATGAAAGCCTGGTCCTGACTATATTGTACAGTGCAAAAAATACAGAGTGCAGATGTATTCCCCAGCTGGGTGAGCTTATGCTTTAAGAAGCTACATGTAACTGCTGCGCACTGTTCACTGTGTTGATAACTGCTGATTTTGACTGAGGTAGACTTAATTTTGTTCATAGTTACTAATATTGGGCCATGTTTTGGATTTGTGCTGGAAACAGTGTTCAAGCTGCCTTAAATTGATAAGCACGGAACATAACAACCCAGGGTAATGTTCATGTCCTCACTGTGAATGCGAGAGGAATTCATTCCCCACTTCCCATGGGCAGGCAGGTGTTCAGCCATCCCCAGGAGAACAGGGCTCCATCACACCTGACAGTGACTTGGGACGATAAACTCCGAACTTCCCCCCGTTCCTCCTCCTTCCCTCAGCTCTGTATGATGAGCATGACATCACGGTCTGGGGTGTCCCTGTGGTCAGTTGGGATCAGCTGTCCTGGCTGTGTCCCCTCCCAGCTTCTTGTGCATTTCCTGCCCATTGCTGGTGGGGTGGGGTGAAAGACAGAAAAGGCCCTGGCTCTGTGTAAATGCTGCTCAGCAATAACTAAAACATCCCTGAGTTTTCAACACTGTTTCCTGGAGAAATCAAAAACATGGCCCCGTACCAGCTACCATGAAGAAAATTAAAGCTGTCCTGGCCAAAACCAGAAAAATGACCAAGCTGTAAATTTGGTTATAAACAACAGGGAAGTTTAAACTGAAATGGCAGACACTGTTATGTATTGCAGCCTCCTGGAATCCCTGCTTGGAGCTGCCACCTGTTCAAGCTAAAGACAAAGCTGAGGAATAGATGAAGGGAATGAGAAAGCTCTCTGACTTCAGAGGATTTTTTTGGCATTGTTGCTTGGGTCTTAAGGAAACATAATGCAAAAAAAAGCTCTACTGTAACTGCATCAGACTGAAAGATTAGGCTCTATTCAGCACACACTGGAACATATGCTTCAGCCTTTGGAAGAATTGAGCTCTTATCTAAATTGGTAAGCTTAAGGTTCAGGTTCTTGCATAGCAGCAGTAATTCCCCAGAACAGCACAAACGCCTTTTGATGGCAGATTACGGTGTCATGTTACACAGCCAGTTCCCTACACAGCACTCCTTGTTTGTTGCTTTGAATCGACCTTACAAAGATCTCAGAGCCGTGTACTTAAAAGTTAGGGAACATAAGAACTAAGGTGACTTTACAGTTTTAATTCATTCCTAGGCATGAATTTTTCAAATCTTTAATTGCATCATCTCATGTGCCTGTGTTCCTTACAAAGCCAGAGCTGACTTAGTAGCTCAGGAAGAAAGGGGCTCACTTTACATCTGCAGGTCTTTAGTATTGTCAGGCAGCTGACATAAGTGCTGTATAATAGATGAACTCTGCTCTGAAGGGAAAGGATCTCGTGGTTTTGGTACATACTGCACTCTTACTGGAGTTCTTCATGAAGAAATGTATGAATCCAGCTTCACAGCAAACCTCGTCAATTTGGGGAAAGGGAGTGTTGCCATTGCTTTATCAGTGGGTGGGCAAACTGTAGAGGTATCAAAGAGGTATGGGAACAGTCTGCCCGTTTCAAGTGCCTAGTGTCCAGAGTATGTACACAGCTCTTGATATGCTTAGTACAGGGTTCTTGTTGGCTTTGCAGAGGTATTTCTTCAGCATCAAGACCGAGTTCAGACTGCCATCAAATGAGTAGTGTGCAGTTACACTGTGAAGAGCCTGGCTTGAGCATTTTGCACAGCTTCACACTAGGCAAAGGAATAAATTGGCTTTCTCAGCATTTTGCTTCTTTCTGTCAGTCCCAGCATCTTCTTTTACCATTGCTTGCTTCCATCATCAGACAGTTCTGCTACTTGAGGGAATTGTGTGATTGCACAGGAAGATCAATATTAAGTGCCAGTTCTTGCTGTTTAATGATGCTGCTGTGGTGAGGCAAAATGTCTGGCTGCATGAACAGTAGCATTGGCATAAATGGAAGCTGCAGATTTTGTGCCTGGGAGGGTGGAACTGCCCAAAGCAAATTTAGAAGCCATTTAAGAAGCACTGCTGCCAAACATGCAGCCTCATCAGACTGATTTTGCTTACTCTCCATCCCCTTTACCCTCTGCCTCCTCCTCTCCTCCCTGGTAGTCTTTCTGCCATAAGAAACGAGGCATGAGTCTGAAGATGGGAGAACAAGATCCTAGGGATAAGTGTTGTTACGTAAGTCTCTAGTACCCCTAGGTCACGTCCTGGGCATGTCTTGAAATAACAGCCTTATGGGAAAGGTGGGCACAAGTTCCTCCAGCCTTGGCTTTGGGCACTGGTTCCCGTTTCTTGTCCATCAGGTTCCCATCCTCCTTGCTCAGCCTTCTTCATTCTGCTCTGTTTGCCATCTACAGCCTTTTCAAAGAAGTTGCTCTTGGGAGAGGGGCTGTGTACAGCCTGTTTGCAGAGATAATGTCTTTCTTTATCTCAGAATGTACTCAGCAAGAAGGGACTCTTCCATTTGTAGTTGCTCTGCTTTCAGTGGGTACTGGGTGGTTGCAAATGGAGAGTGTTTGCAAGGCTGCTTTAACTCAGCCACGTTTGGGCAGGTTGTCACACAGGTGGAAAAAAACACGCTGATGTGTCAAAGTTGGCATGTAAAGGGACTCCTTTTTCAGGCACACTTCAAGCCTGTCTTCCAGAACTGAAGAAGCTGGGCCTTGTCAGATAAGAGGACCAGAACAGAATTAAATATAGGAAGAAAATAGTTATTTTTGCCAACTTGGCTCTCGAAAGCACCCAATCTGCTTTGGTTGACCCCCCCCCAAATCACCTCATCCTAATGAGCAGTTCCACCTTATCTTCCTTGTGTTCTAAGGACTGCTCTGGCAAATTTTTATAAGGAAACAAAAGATGAGTTACTACAATAGGAATGTTTTCTTTCTTTGCATTACTATGATATGGAGACTTCAACTTTCAGAATTAATAATCTCATTAACTATTAGTTTGTCCTAGTTACAGGTGCATATTTTAGTCAGCTGTTACGTTTAGTGCTACATACACAAGTGTTTGATCACTAGACTAGAGTTCAGCATTTTGTTAAGGTGTGAATTTTTGTTAACTCAGATCTGCTAAAACTTGCACATAGTTTGTGTAGTGTTCTTCAGGATCTGACTTTTTCGATACAAACCTCAAGATGCCTGTATTGCTTATGGAGTTCAACCTGCACATGTCTCAGAACATCTGAAGTTTAAATAAAAAGCTTTTTCTCCTGTCCTGCGTGTTTCTGACAACATTTGGGAAGAGATACAGAGCAGATTGGAAGACTTTTTTACTTTATTGTCATGAATGGCAAACCTCTGCGATATTGATTTATCTGAGACTTCGTTTTGTATTTTGCGACTTGGTCGGCAGTTCATAAACTTTCCAGAGGATCCCTGGAAGTGTTCAAGGCCAGGTTGGATGGGGCTTTGAGCAACCTGGTCTAGTGGAAACCCTCCCCACCAGGGGTTGGAACTAGTTGATCTATAAGGTCCCTTCCAACTCTGATTTTGGTGTGTTTTTCTATAGGAAAAGTAATTTAGGTCTATAGTGAAAGAATTGGAGCCCATAGGCATTTAATTACTTTGTGTGCAGTGGTCTTTTCTGTTCTCATTGTCCTCAGTGAAGAAAAGACTGCACACAGCAGGGGACTTGCTTTGTCTTTGTTATGTTTTATTCAGACCCGAGTTTACACTTGTAGCCAGTGTTCAAGAAAGCCAAGTGCTGCACACATTTGCCACGTTAAATACAAATGCATGTTGCATGCTTCTATTTAACAAAAGGTTGTATTTTTAACGTGTTGTGTTAATAACAAGTACTCCAAGGAAGACGGTTCAGGTCATACCATTAAGTTTTGCTTGAACAGCTTCTTGATAAAAATTCAGTAAGGCATATGTATCTATCCTGAGACATATACATCTTACTATTTAAAATATTGTAAATCAATTTAGTATAATTTGAGAGCAGTTGTTGGGTTTGTTATGTCTTTTTATAGGTAATCAGTTGACCAGTCATAACTGCTTATGTCAGCAAATAATGAAAGGGCAGAAGTACTTAGTTCTGATTTTTTTTTATCCCTATGGAGAAATTAGGCATGTAATAATATCCTACTTCTTCAACTGAATCTATTTTTCTAATAGTTGGAATTTAATCCACAGCTGTATTGTGTCTCTTGCTTCTCCTCTCATCCCCCAGATACACGTGCATGTTCTGTGGGGATTGGGATTCATCCAGGCAGTTCACCATTTCTTGAATTTAAAAACTGAATTAAATATTTTTTAAATAATCACCAACTTTGATGAGAAACACATCTCAAAGATTTAACAGAAGCAGCTGGAAAGATGCAGGACCTTTTCCATCTGACAGTGACACCGGTAGCTTTAAAAAGCAAAGCATGAAGAACAGCATCACTGGTTATGGCTGGTTATCCTGCTCTGTGGGATCTTTCCTGTCTGAGAGGCCATGGCCCAGACTCCCTCCTCAGTTCCTTTCTTATCACAGCGGTGCCAGTTCTGGGTTGACTTTCTGCATAGGAGGTTTCTGTGAAGTAGGTGATGCTCGTAGGGGGTTCACACAGTTCTGAGACTCATAACGTTTAGTGGCTGGATCTCTTGCACCTCTTCTTGTTTTATTTCTAAGAATGTGAAACATGACTTTTTAGTAGTTTAGCAGCACAAGGTGTAGTTTTATCTGGTTTTGTAAAAAGATGGTCAAAGTGAAGCTTGACATAAACACACTGACAGGAATACTTGGGAACATACTTTGTATGTAGAATACTGTAAGAAGCTTACTCTGGCAGGATCTGGGAGCATGCTTGTAAACATAAGTTGTGCCCTTTTTTTGGTTTTGTTTTGACCCTTACAGAGCCAACAGTGCGGGCAGAACTGATGGAACAGGTGCCTCATATTGCTATGTTCTGTCAAGAAAACAGACCTTCAATCCCTTATGCTTTTTCCAAATACTTGCTACCTATTGTGGTGCGATACCTTGCAGACCAGAATAACCAGGTAAGTTTCTTGTAGAAGTAGTTTACTAGCTGATGAAATAGCTGTTGTGATGCCACATTATTTAAATTTAGCATTGTACAAGTGTGTAATATTTTGGGATAAAAGGATTTTGAATGGACATTAAATACATGGTACTGTGAATTTATTTAAAGAAAATATTAAAGAAAATTTTTTAAAGAGAATGTAATGTCAATTTTTTACATCTAACGTGATCTGTCCTGATTTGGGGCCTTTTATCTGGTGTTGTATTCATATGGACAAAATCAGCCATTTAGACAAGCTTACATAATTTAAATTCTGGCAAAAAGGAGTGGTAGTAATGAAAAACTGAGTCCTTTGTATAATTCAGTTTTTTAACACCATGATGTACCTTCATGACCAGTTATTTGCATATCCAATAAAAGTTTTGGATTAAACTCACGTGGTTTGTTTCTCTGCATGTATAAGTTAGCTTGTCCAAAGCTTTCTTGAGGCTTCTCCAGTCATTTCAGGCTAAACTAATGCTAGTTGATACATTATTTTCAGTATTTTAGGCCTCTGGAGTTTTTCACTTTTTTCCTTGCCCTTTTCAAAATTTACATAGTTAAAACCTATTTTTCTTCGTAGTTGTTTTGCTAATTCATGTATGATACAACAACCGTAGGTTTTTTTGATGTTCTTTTGCTAGAAGATTCAGTGATTCTTTTCATTGTTTTAACCTCTGTTGAATAGTTCATTGGGCTGCAGATCTCTGCAACTAAGAGCTCAAAGGTGTTTCCAAAATTGCTGCATTGCAGTATATGTAGTCTCTTGCTGTATGCAATGTTTTCTCTTCTGATGAAATTACTCGTTTTAGAGGCAGGGGTTAGCCAGCTATGAAGTCAGTAATGGGTATCTTATTTTTGTACAATTTTTTTTTTAAAATGAAACTAAGTAAAATTGTGTCTCAGAATTTAAAAGCATTGTAAATAAATGCAATTATTCCTTGCCAGCCTATTTCTTGTTAGTCTCAGAAAAAGAGGATTTGTTTAGTAAAATTCACCTTCCTTAGAAATTTGTTGCTCTCCGTTAAGTGTAGTGCTTTTTCTTCATGCATTTGCATGAGATCTGGCAAGACTGCCTTTTTGACATTAAAACAAATTGCATTTGAACCCAAGAAACATCCGCATATTGTCAACTAAGGCAGGTGTCCACCTCCATACTTCCCAAAACACAGGACAGCAAACATGAAGTGCTTGCAAAAGCACTTGTGGAGCACTTGTCCTCTCACTGTGTGCAGTTAGTGCTGCTGTGTGTTGGTATACAGGTACAGCTTCCAAAATACAGGACACATGTATTTCAACAAAAAACCTCTCATCGGATTCCTTGGTTTAATTTTTGTCTTTTTCTGGCAGGTAAGAAAAACAAGCCAGGCAGCATTGTTAGTGCTGTTGGAGCAAGAACTCATCGAGAGATACGATGTGGAGACCAAAGTGTGTCCTGTGCTGATAGATCTGACAGCTCCAGACAGCAACGACGATGTGAAGACAGAAGCTGTGGCTGTAAGTAAGAGCAGTACCAAATCACACAGCCAAAAGTTTGCCTGAACGCTTGATAGCGCGGTGCTGGTGATGTGTTTCCATGTTGCACATCTGTTACTAAAGAGAAAACATTATATTCCCTCTCCATAACAAATCTGTAACTTCTTCTGTGCCGTGTCCATGCTGTACATTCTGGTCAATTTTAGATTTAAATTCAGTGGCTTATATATGCTGTAAAAAAAACCAACCCAGCTGGACAAGACAGTGCAGGGGATTCATTTTATTGACTCCTAAAGCATCTGCTGTGTTGGCTTTTTAGTTTTTTGAAGGTTTGTCTCTTTGTTTTATGGAAGTTTAAATTGCCTGTGTGGAAAATTTCCATCAGTGCAAAAGTTTTAATGCCTCAGTTCTGTTGCTCTTTGCTGTATGTCTGTTCTCTTTATTGATTTTGTTTTTGTTTTATTGGAGAAAGTAATAAGCCTCTGAGTTGATTAACTCATGGTTGGTTGTTTGGTGGGTTTTTTTTTACATTAGACACAACCTTCGCAATTAAAATTTATGTATTGAATTAAAACAGTAAGCAGATTACTTACTTTATAATAGCAATGGCAGAAGATGTATGCCCTTTTGTTTCCTTTGGTTTTTTGCAATTTATATTGATGCTTTCTGCTGGGTGAATTTTTTTTCTTTTCTTTTTTCTTCAGAGAGATCTCATTTAATATTTTGCTTTCCTACTGAAGCTGGACTGATAAACAATAAAAGGGCTCCAGCACTGTTGAATTTAGCACCAAATTTCTAGTGCTTCTTGATGAAGCTTACAGCTACATAAAGGAATAAAGTATAAGCAGATTAGTTTTATCTATCTTCATGGTTTTGAAGGTATTGAAACCTGACAGAAATTTCTGTACCTCATCAACCCCCCTAGAGGTTAGAAAAGCCATAATTTGTTATTATAGGAGAATGAATGCAAGACGTTCTACTGACATGATTGGGAAAGGTAAAATTCTTTTAGCTTTTTAAAGCTAATTTTTTTTAAAGTTTCAGTACAAACCAGAATGAAAGAGCAGTTAGAGGGAAGAGTTCTTTTTTTGGTGTGATACATTTCTTTGAGAATTTTATGCTTAGGAGTTGCATATATGCAGTGTATAGTGTTGTAATTAATTTTTAAACCATACAGAACTCAGAAGTCTCTTAGGCATACTAATTGTCAATAATTTTCTGTTAATTGTACATCTATACATTCATTAAGTATTGCAATAGTGAAAGAACCTTGTACTTTTTTTTTAGAAGTCTGGTAGCATATAAAAGTAATTTCTGAGAGTCCGGTTATCTTTGTTAGCTGGGAATTTGATTCAGTTTAGTGGAAGGCCAATGTCGTCTTCTACACCTGTATTCTGTCATGACAAGGAAATGGGAAACACGATTTTTTGCAAAAGTGGCCAAACCTTTTCAATTCAAATGGGGTTTTGTTTTCAATATTTTTCCACAGTTTTCAATAAAATGGTGTTCATCAAAATGAAGAGTAGATGTAAAAAGCCTCTGCTTAGCTGACACAGAATGGTGTGTTGTACAAGCCCCCTGATTAGTGTCTGTCTTGTCATTAGATTATGTGCAAAATGGCCTCCATGGTTGGAAGGGACATCACGGAAAGACTTGTGCTTCCCAGGTTTTGTGAGATGTGCTGTGACTGCAGGATGTTTCATGTTCGTAAGGTATGAATTAGGAGCATCTGGTCTAGCTTATGTGTGGAAAAACGTGTCGTGTGCTTGAAACTTGAATGTGACTAAGGAACTTTTCTGGTAGATCTCATTCGCGACATGTAGAAGTGAAAGCTAAGGGGGTTTTTTTAGCTCTCATAGATTTTAATATTTGACACTGAGATTTTTTTCCAGAATCACTACCCTTATTACTAGAAACAAAGAAAGAATCTCCTTGCCCTTTTGCTTTAGGTAGCTGCAGTGTGATTGGGCATATGTCCTTATGGTTGTGTTGGTAGCCAGGAAAACATGAACCAACTGTGGCTGATACAGCATCATATCTCTGTGTGTAGATGGAATTAAAGATGCTCATCTTCATTAAAGATGAAGTAAACCAGTACTCCATCATGATATTTAGGTGTGGAGGCTGGGCTTTGGTCTCATCCTGCCATTGAATAGCTTACGTCCCTTGATGACTGCATGTGTTCTTTCATTTGACAGCACTTTAAGTCTTTTATTCTCTTTTCATTTAAGTTCTGGGGTTCTTCAATGATTAAAAAAGACTGACTAATGTTGAAGAAAATTACTAATTTTTTTAAAACTATGGAAAGTATGGAATAGGAAAGTAGCTCATAATGAGTTTGCACCAAAACATGTTTTTCTGGTTTTAAAAGTTGGGGTTATTTTCTGCTTGGATTTTGCTGTCTTAAAACTGTGGTCTTAGTGATTATTTCTTGCATTCTGTCTGCAAGGTATGTGCAGCCAATTTTGGAGATATCTGCAGTGTGGTTGGACAGCAAGCCACCGAAGAAATGCTGGTAAGCCATTTCTTAAAGGGTTTTTCTTTTTAATGCAGTTCAGGAGTGGAGCCAGACAAGGTATAGAAGAAGGGCAGCTCATGAGAGATTGCAGATACAGGGAAAGCGTGGCGGGGAGGGATAAAGTGCTGGGAGTGGTGAGGCTTATGTATTGATTTAATCTCTTCGAGTCAGTTTTCCTGCCTCAAACAGCCTCCTGGAAAGGCGACAAAGAGAAGGAAAAGTAAAGGAAATAAATGAATCTCAGCAATAACAAATGGAATAAAGGGAAGAGAGACAAATTCAAAATGGAAAAGTGTGGAACTGGATTGAGTGGTGAGAAGAGGATCCTTAACTGTGCCCACATTCCCATGGTGGGTCTGGGAAGCTAGTGGATGTTGCTAGATTTGGAGAGGGCTAGGGAGCAGAAATCAGCTTGGCAGTCTCTGAGATCCCTCTTCAAGCTTTCTCCTCTTGGGAATGTGGACAGTGAGCTTGTTGAGGGCCAGCAGAGACTGATGAATCAATGCCCTGCGTTAGCAAGGGACTTACATGGGCAGAGTGTAAGTGCAGGCATGACTTCAGCCAGAGGCTCTGCAGCCTTTTGCAGTTGTGTTGGGACAGGTAGGCCTATTGTGGCTCTCAGGGCATTTATTATGCTGTTAAAGCATTTACTGCCTTTTTCTCTAGCTATTGAGTGATTCAAGTAATTTGGTAGTGAAGTTTAGTTGTGTGGATTTGCATCCCATATGCTTCCTGATTTGGGATGTAAATTGATTTCTCTCACACAACTGCCCTTTCAGTGATTAGCGTAATGAATTTGGATTAAAACTTCGTAGAGGGTGCAATTAGACTACTATGAAATAAAAAAGTGATGATTATTTCATTTGAAAGCAATAACATGTGGCAGGACAGCTGGGGTTCTCTTTCTGTAACAGAAAATGCCATTTTCTGCTCTTTTTGGATTATTCGATAGGAAAAAAAGGAGAGGTGTAAAAAGCTGAATGATTAAACTTAATTTTCTAACCTAAAAGCTTTTTTTAATTAGAGGCAAAGTCCAGAAAACTTGGCTGCAGAGAGTACTAACAGCTGAACATCAATAACTGTAAACGAGACTGTAGCAACAGCCATGGGATTACTTGTATTTTGTCACTGTGTCTGTTGCAAGCCAAGGCAGCCCTGCATGTCTGTGCCTCACCTGCCCTCTGTCCACCCTTACCATTACTGTTTCCAAAAAACCCACTCACCCGAGCACGTTCAAAATGCTTCAGTTTTATTAGTAAAGCCACTGCTCTGTTCAACATGTTTTCTCTTGAGCAAATGCAGTCTTTCTTTCATTCCCCTGTTCCTCTTTGCAGTTCATGTCCTGCATTGTAGGATAGAGGGTGGCAGAGGCTGATAAATCTAACAATGACAAGTGTAGGTAGAAAAGAAAGTTTATTCTTTCTGAAGATGCTGTTCCTTTGCATTTCAGTAAGAATCCTACAAAAAATCTGAAGTGGTCTCTGTTAGGGCAAATGTTAATTATAGAATCAAAAAATGTTAAGGTTTGGAAGGGACCTTAGAGATCATCTAGTTCCAACCTCCCTTGCCATGGGCAGAGATGCCTTCCAGTAGATCAGGTTACTCAAGGCTTTATCCACCTGGCCATGAACACTTCCAGGCTTGGAGCATCCACAGTCTACCAGGGCAACATGTTCCAATGCCTCACCACCTCACAGTAAAGAATTTCTTCCTGATAATGCACCAGTATTATTTTTCTTGTCCCTGCTTAAAAAGAACAGTGTAGACATGAGGTCTTGTTTTATGATAGGTTTGTTAGTCTTGGGGATATTTTTGAAGTTGGGCTTTTTGGGGGTGTTTTTTGGGGTATAAATCAGGTTAAAGAGTTACTACTTCCTTGCTACTCTTCAGAGAGGTGAATTTTCCTTATCTGTATCCATAAGTAATAGGAAAGCAGCAGATTAGAAGCGTGGTGCTACTGAATGTGTGTTCTTTGTCTTGCAAATATTAAACTCTGCATCTGAGCATGAAGGTGGAGAACCAGGGGAAGAAAATGAATGTGAAAAGAGAACTCGTTTTGAAACAAGTGCTGCCTATTAAGACTTTCATACTCACTCGCTATGTTCCTGACAGCTGCCGAGATTTTTCCAGCTCTGCTCTGATAATGTGTGGGGAGTTAGGAAAGCCTGTGCTGAGTGCTTCATGGCAGTTTCTTGTGCAACATCACAGGAAGTACGGAGGACAAAATTGTCAACCCTTTTTATTAATTTGATTAGTGATCCTTCACGATGGGTAAGAATTGCTTTTTATTTCTTGAATAGCTGTCATATTTGAAGGATTTTACTGAAATACTCCATGTAGAACTTCTCATGGGTGTGGATAATCTAACCTGTTTCATGCACCTCAAGCAAAATTGTTCTTAGACTGCTTAGTTCATTGATGAGTGTAGAGAGTCCCTCACATTTTTACTGCAGCATGTAAGAAAAACTGTGTCAGTGGAGTAGCTTTTTTTAGCTACAGAACTGCCTGTGACTTAACATTGCTGAGAATCATTAACAAAACTGGAAAATTACTTATGATATACTTATACTTTTTCAGGTTCCCTACTACAACTGTGTCCTGTTCTGCGGGAGGGAGTGGTGGAGTTTGTGATTGGTTTGGGGGTTGATTGCTTTGGGGTTTTGTAGGTGTCTTGGGTGTTGGTGCTGGGGAGTTTTTATTACTTAAATTTTTATTGTTCTTAGGTGATGGGATTTTGTTTCCATTTTTTTGAGAGGTGGCATTTTTTGTTGTTTTGGGGACTTTTTTGGGGTTTTTTTTTGTTCGGGATTTTTTGATTATTTGTTATCTCAAAGATTTACTCTTAAATGTAAGTTTGTTATTGAGCAGACTACTTCCAAAAGCCAAGGATCATCTGCAGAAGCATGAGCTCATGGATCTTGGAAAGTCATGCAAATTGTAGCCAGCAGAATTAATCAAATAACAAAAATTGAGATAGATAATTGTTAAGAAGAGCAGAATAGCTAGGAGGAGAAATGAGGAGCCAATGCACAGCATAGCCAAATAGGAAAGGGAAAGAAATACAATGCTTATCAGTCAAATTTCTGGAAGTGAAATGTCTGTTTACAGATTGTAAATTATGTACATGATTTTTTTTTTGCTTTCAAGTTGTTAAAATTCTCAGCTGAGCTCTCAAATTTACCTGCTTGTGTTATCTAAACAGGTTCTTCCTCCTTTGGTTGTGGGGAATAGGCCTGTCAGTTTGGTTACCTGTGATTTAACAGGTTTCACCCTGCTTTTTCGTTTTTCGTAACATTTTTTTTTAAACTTTGCAGTCTATGTGTACAGCTGCCTGATTCTTTCCAGACAAGAGCCTCTGCTCTTGATTTCCTTAGTAGGCTTATGACCCTTTCAATTCCTAGAAGCAGACATTTTTTGTTTTGTAGGATAGCAAGATTTATATATATATATAATTCTGGTTTTCCACCTTGGACCCTTTCTACTAGGTTCGCCAAGCAGCTTTTCAGTCTCTGGGGCCTTTCATATCAACTTTTGCTAATCCATCCAGCAGTGGCCAGTACTTTAAGGAGGAAGATGGTAAAAACCCAGAAGATTGTGGTTCTGCACAGGAAAACAGGTAAATTTGCTAAATCTAGAAGTTATTCTTAACTCCTTGTTCTTCTGCATGAACTGCAGGTTAGGAAAACTAACTTTCCTGGAGAAACTGAGTATTTGGTAAATGGAAAGATCCGAATCTTCTCATCTTCATAGATCAGAATTAGGGTACGTGTTCTGTGGTGAGATGACTGACTTGATAGACAAGGGAGAGCAGCGTATACCGTGTACCTGGATTTCAGGAACACTTTTGACATGGTCTGTTGTAAGATCCTTGTGGAGAAGCTGCTGA
The DNA here is from genome assembly GCA_013398955.1 of Callaeas wilsoni. Taxonomy (NCBI): domain Eukaryota; kingdom Metazoa; phylum Chordata; class Aves; order Passeriformes; family Callaeidae; genus Callaeas; species Callaeas wilsoni. Next base: position 64,515 of record VWPU01012156.1, read on the forward strand.
AGTTTGGGTTGGATGAGGAGATAGTGAGGTGGGCTGAGGGCTGCCTGGCTGCCTGGGCCCACGGGCGCTGGTCAGCGGCGCGTAGCTGAAGGTCAGTAACTGATCGTGCACGAGAGGGGTCAGTATGGGGTCCAGTGCTGTTCAGCATCCTCCTTAGTGATCTGAATGGTGGAACAGGGTGTAGTCTCAGCAGGTCTGCTGATAACAGAACTGGGAGGAGTGGCTGATTCACCCACAGGGTCATGCTGCCATCCAGAGGGAGACCTGGCACACTGGAGAGAGTCCAGTGAAAGGCCACAAAATGACAGACTGGAGCATCTCTCCTGTCAGGAGAGTCTGAGAGAGCTGAGACTTCAGCCTGGAGAAGAGAGGGCTCACTCGGGGGATCTTACTAATGTTCATAAATACCTGAGGGGAGGGTGAAAAGAGGATGGAGCTGGGCTCTTCTCAGTAATGCCCAGTGACAGAGCCAAAGTCAATGGCCACAACCCCAAACGCAGGAGGTTCCCTCTGAACATCAAAACACACTTTATTTTTTACTGTGAGGATGACTGAGCACTGGCAGAGGTTGTCCATGAAGGCTGTGGAGTATCCGTCCTCTGAAATACTCAAAACCTGTCTGGACACAAGTCCTGGGCAACTGGTTCTGGGTGTCCTTAATTGAACAAGAAGGTTGGCCCCGGCGGCTTCTAGAGGTCCCTTCCAATCTTGACCCTTCTGTGATCCTGTGATTTCTTTTTTGTTATGGTGTAAGTAAATTTACTTTGATAAATAACAGCTGATAGCATGTGTGTGAATTTTCAAGAACACCACAAATTTATTTTAGTTTTTAAATACCCTTTTGCTTTGGCATCCAACAGTGAACAAGTCAGCACCACAGAAGATGTCACAACAGATGAAGAGCACAACAGGACAGAGGATCTGTCTTCACATAGTGATGATAGTGATGATTTTGCAACAAAACTTGAAAATGTCATGGAAGATCAAAATGCAGTATCAAATAACTCCAAGAGGGAAAGTGATTTCCAGACTGAATCATCGTTCCATTGCACTTTGCCTTCAGAATCTTGTGGGGAAATGGCAGATGAGAACGAGCAAAGTTCTCATTGCTGTACAGCAGATCTGCAGGAGGCTGGGCTGAATTCACAGGAAACCTCTCTTTCAGAGCAGGAATTATACAACTCTTTCCATTTCTGGAGGACTCCACTTCCTGAAATAGATATTGACTTTGAGCTTCAGCAGACTTCTGATTTAAAACTCGATAGAGAAATTCAGGAACTCACTATGCCAGTGTCTCCAAGCATTCCTATGGCAACAAGGAAAGAATTAGAAGAAATGATAGAAAATTTGGAGCCCCATATAGACGATCCAGATGTTAAAGGTATGGTAAAGATACTGAAGCATTTTTAGTGTTTGGAGATATGCATATGTTGTTTCAGCAGTTTGGGCTTTAACCTCTTAGTTGTTTTAAAAGTCAAAAGTACTGTTTTCTCCTGGTCCTCAAAGAGATTGAGGAAAATTGATAGTGAACTAAAAGGGAATTTGCATTTGTGTAAAGATTTTAAAAAGGAGTATAATTCCTTTTATAAACTGAATGCACGTGCAGTTAGCAGTATAAAGTTCTGACTGCTTGTTTTGACATTAGAATCAAATAGATGATTCAAAGGCATAAGCTGTTGATAAGCAAGTTTATTTCTAATTAGCACACATGCAAAATAAGGCAGATTAAGAAGTGGGTTTTTTTTAATTATCAGTGTGAATAATGATTTCTTTTTATGCATTATCTATTTGATTTTGGATGAAGTAGTCTCCATTTTTTTCTGCAAGGGCTTTGTTATTGCAGTCACATGTTGACAGCTTTACTGTGACAAGTTTGTTAGATCAGGCTGATAATTGATCCAAGCTGAGTTCTTGAAGCGAACACACATTCTCCGTTTTAAAAGCTCTTGAAGAATGGAGAAAGGTTTCGTAAGTGTGACAAGGTGGTGCAGCAGCACTTCAGAGACACCTGCTGAGCTAAAAGGACTTGGCTTTTCTATGCATGCTTACTGGAAATAGGTTTTTCTTGGTATTCATGTGCTGAATAAATTTTAAAGCACATCAAGCTTGAGTGTCACAGTCAAAAAGTCTGGAGGTACTACTAAGGAAGAAGCCATGTTACTTTGGAGCTGAAGAATCTAGGGGGGAAGCATGCCTCTATACTGGGAAAAGAAGGGGCAAGTTGGGGAAAAATATTTTAGAATAAACAGATATGCTTTCAAGTTCTTTTTATTGTTAGTAGGTCGATATGCTAATAACTTTTTTAAAATCCATTTTGTACTTTTACTTGATCACTTGTGAAGTCAGCAGATAAAACTTTGTTGCTTTAGGAGTGCTTTGGGCACTATGGAAAGGTAAGAAAAAAATTTCACCCTTGCTAATGACTTCAGTCTTCGTATAACCCATCTCTGCAGCCTACTGCAAAAGCTTGCACTGCTGTTTAGGTTTACTTTGTAAAACTGTTCTGTCTATAGTTAGAGAACATACCTTAACACATAAATTACAGTGGTTTATGTAAGCAGTTTATGTACATTCAGAATCATCCTGTGTTATGAGGTTGTTTATCATGTGTGCTCATGTCTTGTTTCAGAGCAGGTTTTTGGAATTCTTTTTGTTTGTTTGTTTGTAGTTCTCTCAGCTGGATGTCAGGAGGTTTTCTGTGCAGATGTTGACCAAAATTTGCACATTTCAGTAGAAGAAAACTGTCATTAGGCTGTCAACACCATGGGTTCCCCCACTTAGGAAAGATTTCAATTATGGTTAGCAGTGCCATTTATTCTAATTAAAAGTGTCACTGGGTGATCTTGATTACTCAGTCACCTTTATATTCCGTTCAGTACCTCTGACTTGGTCAAGGCTGTGTAGTGAAGCCCCATAAAACACTCCTCCTAAATCTTCTACTCTTTTTCCTCTTGCCTGTGCTCTCATTATTGCATCTAAATACTTGAGAAGCTGGAATTTAAGAACACGCCTGTTTCAGTTTAGTAACATTGCAATTTTAATTTTCCAAAAAGTGCAAGTAGTACTAATTTTGCATGCTTGTCTCAAACACTGTGGTGCACATAGAAGTGGTAGATATCCAGACTTCAGTCTCTGAGTAGCTGATTTAATGCCTGTGTTTTGAATCTTACATTTCCTAAATTGTGACAAAAGATAGGCTTGCTCTGGGGTCGTGATCCAGAACATCAGAGCCCAGACCTTCTCTTATGGCAATACCATCTAAAAATGTTGTTACAGACTGATGGTATAAATAGTCAGTCAAAAGCTTATAATTTGTTTTCATATAAATTTTATTAAACTACCTAATTTAACAGATAATTTCGTCTCCATTATACATGACTTACAAATGTATGTCAAATAGCCCCCATCCCAAATGGTCCACAGGGTCTTTCCCTGCCTGCACTCCCCCCCTCTGCAAAGCTGGCCATTATGTTTTTGAGTCTTTTACTGTGAGTAGGCTTTGCTTTGAGAGCAACGACTGAGCAAGCTAGGAGGTTTTTTTTCCTCTCTTTCTTTTTAAATCCTTGTGATCTTTTTCTTGCACTTATTTTCTTCATTGGCTTGCTGTCACCTAAGTCCCGGACTCCTGCTTCCATGCTGTGCTCCTGTCTTTATTGCTGCATTCCCAGCCAAGGGATGGGAGTGGAAGATGCTGTGTTCTCTGTGGTGGGTAAGTGGAGGCCTGCCATACTGGAGAGCTTCCATAGGTTCACATCTTCTGGCTTCTATAGCAAATTGGCTAAGCATCCTGAAGGCATGACAAGATGAAGTGATGAAGTGTGGTTTGGGAATGAGACTGCGGTGTATGATGTTTTGCATGTGTCAGTAAGATTAAGTTGTTCAGATGACCTTGTCTCTGGCTGTACCTTGCCTCTCTGAGCTTGACTGCAAATTCAGCAGCCTTCTCTTGACATCGGTTTTTGGTTGTTTTTTTTGGGTTTTTTAAAAACATTTTATAAATTTATGAGAAGAAGAAAATGAATTCCTGTTGTGTGGAACCATAATGGCACAGGATTTTTGAAGTTTCTTAAGATCACACTGAATTTTTATTATTTGACTCTGCAGAGTATCTAGTGATGGTAATAAGGTACTGTTCTTCACTGTTCAATCAGAGGAGGTTGATGATTTCTATTTTGCTAGTTGGTTTCAGAGCCAGTCCCTGACAGCTGAGGCAGATGTGGAAATTTGGTGCTGAAGTTCAGCCAGCAATGATTCTTTCTGAGTCAGAAAAGTATGGTTTTGATGGGGGTTTTTTTGGTGTGTTTTGTTGTTGTTGTTCCATCCTCCCATCCCACCTTCTGCTTTGCACTGTATGTTCATCTCTAGCGGCTGTTATACCTTTGTACCCTTATGCTCTCCCCTCCATGTGTATTTCCCCTCCTGTTTCCTTTTTTATTTTCATTTCTCTTCTTTCTGGGTTTGGCATTCCTCTACTTCACATGTCTCACTTCACACTTCTGTGTTGTGCAAGTTACTTCTCTCCTCACCTGCTTGCATCATTATAGCAGAAGTTTTGAGAACAGAATAACTCAGTTTTTGTCTGAGGAGTCCCTCAGCATACCAATGTCAATGGGAAGAGTCAAAGGAAAAGCATTAGCAGGTCATGCAGCCCAGAGTACAGCATGTTCAGTGCATATCCCCATCTTCCATATGTCTTGGATGCCAGGCACTGAGGGGTTACTGTTTACATACACACTAGTCGTGATTATGTGGTTTTGATTTGGTGTTTTGTGTTGGGGGTTTTCTTGGGGGGTGTGGGGACAGGGGTATTGGTTTGTTTGGGGGTTTCTGAAGTGCGTCTCATTAGGGCAGTTCCTGTTTCAAGCCTTAGATCTTTGCTTCAAGGCGTGGAGACTCATGAGGTCTCCAGCAAAAACAGTTTTTTAACAGTAATCAGTAACCGTCATAGAATGTTTTTTTCCCTAATCTCATTTTCAAGAAAGGATGAACTGCTTTACCTGAATCTCACTCTTTACCTTGGGGCTTTCCTTCCAAAACTAGCTTATTGCCAAAGTGATAAATCTGAGTAATAGGTGGCTGAGCAGTCTGCAGCCGAGATAAAGACAGGCTGTCTTCTCACAGGCAAACTGCTGGCTAGCAGAGCTGCATGGGCTGTGCAAAGTTAAGCACTGGTATTGTAATTCCTGTTAAAAGGACCTTTCCAGTCTACTGGCCAGATGTCTGGAAGGTCTCAAACTGGGAGATCGGAACTTGCACATTTCTCTCAAGTACACCAGCTTTCTAAAAATTATCACAGGATCTTTATTCACATCACGTTTTTACAGTTCCCTGAGGCTGCTGCTGTCTTCATTTCCTTCAGAGATTGCTTTTCTTTCCTCAGTTGTTTTTATTTCTTCATTTTTCTTTCCACAGACACTTTCTTCAACTGGCTGTATGTCATGTTCTGCATAGAAAGGGCTGAATCATGTAATGTCAGCTCTCCTTAATATTATTTGGGGAAACAGAGGAAGCCTGACTTGCAGGCTACTGAGGCTAACTGTGGCTTATGCCAGTTACAAGCTGCTTTGCCAAAAGGAGAACTAATAGGGATAAACTAGCCCAAATGTGGGGTCAATTGATCCCATTCCCTTGTAAGAACTATGTTTATAAGTTAGGTTACTGATGCTGCCTGCAACAAAAGTCTAAAATATGTCATTAATGAAACAATAGGTGAGGAGTAAGTGGAAAAGAAACTGGTTTTATGTTTCAGTTACTTCATCTCTGTACCCATTAATGCAGCCCATAGCTTTTGCCTGTGAGTAAGAAGTGAGGGTAAGGAAGGCAGATGATTTAGAAGAAAGAAAGGAAAAAGAAAAAATAAATAAATGGAACATCAGTGTCTTCTAGTGAAACATCAGGAGAAACAGAAAATGACAATAAGGTTTATTGAAAGAACAGAAACTCCTGAAAACCAGGAAATTCCGTAAGACCAGATAAAATGTGGTGTAGAATTTACAGATTGTACCAGTTATTTTAGGAGGTACAGTGCAGGTACAGTAGCCAAGACTAAATACTTTCTTGTTCAAAAATACATCTCACCTGAAGCAAAAGTTGAAGAAAGAGTTAATTAATAGTCTAAGATCCAGTGAACATTGACTTTACCTGAGCAATGCAGTACCTGAGTTCTGTGCTATGTGCAAAACTGACCTTTATGCTCCAATTTTTCCTGATGGTAGTTGTGAAAACTGGTTAGCCAGGAGATTCCCTTCTAGTCTAGCCATATCTTGCTTCCTAAGAGCTCTGTAGCATTTCTCTGTCATTTGTGAAAGGGGAGCCTTATCTTTTACTTGAATTTGAAATGATTTTCTGGAAACCATTGCCCGCCTCGTGTCAGTAGGAAATCTCTTTGTGAGAGAAGAGGAGCAGCAGCAGTGTTTGGCTCTTCTTTTAGCTAGGAACTTAAGATGTTTATGGACTTCAGGTCGTTCACCTTTCAGTGAATGGCAGCACTGAAGTCACGAATATGCACTGAAAGAAGGCACTTGCCAATCAAGTGAAATCCTTGGGAATTTGGCTTCTCCTGTCCTTCATCCCCACATCTTGAGATTGTAGAATTGACAGGAAGCTGAGAGAATGCATGTTTTTGTCATATTTCTTCTAGGGCAGGCAGAGGAAATCAGGATAGGTGGTGTCTCCATCCTGTTAAGCCCCTAAGGAAGGGTGGTCCAGGTGTGCAGGCTGACAGTGGGACATGGGTGGGAAATATGTCTTGGAAAATTGCCAGTTACTGGTGTAGATACTTTTGTTACTAGAAGTAATCTTTGGAGTTCTATGTGGATTTTTCAGAAAATATGTAAAGCTGTATCTGTTTACCTAGTCAGGGTAAGCTTTCTTGACTTAAAAGTGAATGTGAGCGGAGTACACATTTTTCGTGAAGTTGTCCTTCATGAAAGAGGTCTTCAGGAAAAATGCCTCCTTAATGTGCAGCAGAATTTAATTCTTTTTCATTTTCATGTTTGATTTCTCTAAATGAAAATAGTTTGGAAATAAGCCAGGCATTTCTTGCCCTGGCATAGCCACCTATTTTGCCTGGGTTTGGGGGTAATTTATTTGACATTTAAGTTTTGGGGAAATTTATTAACCTTGATCTTTTTTATTCTCATGGGTCTTAAAGTACATAAGTTTATTATCAGTGAAGTAATACTTGATGAGTGAGGTTGTAGCAAGCTCTTACTAATCTTAAAAATTGTAAAATTCCTTATTTTTATGTATTTATATGTAAATTATATATTATATATATTTAAACTATAATTTTCACATAATATGTTTTATAGTGGAAGTATTAGTATAGTGTTGGTTATACTTTAAGTTTTTAACAATGTGTTTTTCCTGTTTCTTGTTGAGGAATACAGTAATACAGCAAGAATATCTTTGGGTTATTTTATCAGAAGTTTGACACAGTTAGAGAGTTAGCATTGCATATTGTAAAGAGTCGTCTTTATTCTTGCTCATCAGACTCCACTAACAAGCCAGTGAACCCACAGTGTGTTTTCTGGTTTTTGCTAGATTTTGCTAAGGTTTTTAATCCAAGATTTTGCTGAGTTAACAATTTTTGTTTCTTGTAACAGTTGTGTTTCATATCTGTTTCTTCTATCTACAAATGAGCCCAATTTCCCTGCTTAGTTCATGTTAACAACCATATTCAAAAAGCTAGAGGGAGAAATTCAGAATTCTGTAGCTTAGTATGGCAATATGAGATTAAAAACAAGCATATGGTTTGTTGTGTAATTTCACAGTGAACATTTAAGAAACCTTGGAAAAGACAAAATCTGTGAGGAACAGATCTTCCGGGTGGCTGGGTAAATTTAATAAGTGTGGAGATTATTCCTCCTTGCCTTCTTGGAAAGAAGTGGAGGAGGAGAGTGGCAGTGTAGATTAATCTGCACTGAATACTGTGTCACTTGCAGCTGAGATTGCCTCTGATACATGATCTCAGGTCAGGCTATATCCAAGGACAATTGCTCAACAGAGCTTTTTCTAATTGGCAGTAAACAGAGGATGGAAAGGAGAACAGCCTCAGAACTGCTGGATCTTTTCCAAAAGAGTGGATAGCAGAGTATGAAGTGCTCATGCCTTCTTTAGATGAATAAGAGATCATCAGACAGTACAACCTTCTTATTTGTTTGGAGGATCCAAGAAGGCTGAAGTATTGGGTCTGGCATCTTTCTATTTAGATTTTGCTTTAGAGTTACTATTAAAATGTAGGAATTTAATGAACATATATAGAGGGAGAAACAACCTCTCAGAACTGAAATCCTTTGTGTATTACTAAACCTGTTCTCAGTCTTTATTTGAATTACTTTGCCCCTCTTTCTCTTAGTCCCACCTCCCACAAATAGCCCGGTCTGTAAGTTAATATTCATGGGCTGTTCTGCCCCAAAAAAACTATTTGCACCATTAATATTTACTGAAATTCTTAAAGAACCAATCCTGCCATAACAGCAGTCTCCTTATTCCTGTTGGATTTTGGGTTTTGTTTGTTTATTTTAGCTTTAAGGACAAATTCCACTGGACTGTGGTTTGGTTGAGTACCCTAGGAAAAGAGTGAGGTGTTAATCTAGCACTCTAATGGTCCCTAGTTTGGGATTTACCAACAGCTAATGATCTTAAATTTATACCTCTCCTGTAGTTCCTCCACCATCTTTCAGTTAATTAGTCACTGTCTAAAAGTTGATTTGTGGACTTGCTAAAAGTTCTAGTGCAGTTTAGTCTCTCATGTGTTTCTCTTTCATGTACTGCAGCACAAGTGGAGGTGTTGTCTGCTGCACTCAGAGCATCCAGTTTGGATCCTCAAGAAGAGACAATGGCCAGTGTTGGCAAGGGAACAGATTCACAGACTGAACTAACCATCAATGACCAACAAAGTTTTAAACCTATACTGGGTGATATCGTGCCTTTAATTGGTGACACTGTTGAGGTAAGAAGCGAGTTTTGTACTTTGTTTTTTTCCCATTAGGGTTTCCAGGGCTCTGGTAACAGAGCTGTAATTTGCATTCATATGAGGATTGCAGCCAAATGCTTTCTACTTTGGCTAGTGTGGCATTCCCTTTTGTTGGATGATATTGAAGTGCTTGATACTAAAATAAAATTAGTTGTCTTGGGTGCCTTTGTTTTTCCAGTTTGTGTTGGGGTGATCCATGTAAGTTCTTGAAAGTGATTCTGTTCAAATGCAACAGTCACAACAGAGATTTTAAGATATTTTAATGCTACCACCATTTATTACTGTGAAATTGCTGTGCTGAGAACAGAGCCCTGCTGACAGTAAGAGAATCTTCTTCTCCAGTGCCCCTCCCTGAACCTGGAGAATGAGGTACTTTGTTCCTTTTGCTCCCTGTTGAGTTGATCTATAATAGTTTACTGGTCTGCATCAGAGAAATTCAGGACCTGCAATTGAGATGTTGTGTGGACTGCTGAAAGAGGAAGTTATTCTAGCAATCAGTAACATCTTGAAGTTTTTTGCACTTAGTTCTTCAGCCCCCCTCTCTGCACCCTGCCCGACTGTAGCTGTGGCGTTTGAGACTCTCTTCTGTTCTTCGCTGTGTGTCAGGCCAAACCCGCTACATTCACTGCATGTAATGCCACAAACTCTGGTGGTATTAAATGCTGTTGCTGTTGCAGAAAGCAGTGGTTCCAAAATAGGCTCCATAAAACCAGAGCAAGTGATTTGTTGAATCATATTGCTGAAAGGGTGTTTTTGAGATGAAATTTTCACAAAACATATTTGAAATGTCTAGGAGTTAATATCAGTTCAGTGCAAACATTTTCATCCTTCTTTAATTAGAGCAGTGTTTCTTGATGACATTTAATTAACTTTTTCTCTAAGCTGTTGGACTACGATCTAGACCAAAAACGTACGAGGAGTTCAAGAATGTGACATTTATTTGGATACTGCTGATAATACACAATCATAATTTAATTCTACAAATGTGGTTTGTTTCAGAAACACCAACCTGCCCCCGATTCCTTTATGTCAGGCTCAATATGCTTTTATTATCATAGGATCTCTTTTTTCTAATGCTAACTTAAAATGACAGTGTACATTTATCCTCCATTCTTAGGAGTTTTGGGGGGTGGTGAAGGTGGTGTTTGTTCAGAGGGACCTGTCCTGTGTTTTATGTTTTTGTATACAGAGTATAGTGCTGACAGAAAGTTTAAGAACCGGTCACGTTGCTGGTATATGTTGATTTTGCATGTTTCAGTTTTATGCTTTAAAAGAATGCTCTTAATCTGTCAGTTCCTTGTTTGTTACTGGCACTGAATCAAGTCCTCATTTTACAAGTGAGTGAATGTTACAGAGGTGACCTAGAATTCAGGGAATCAAGCTGTGATCTGTTGAGCAAGTTGCCCCTAGCAGTGAAGAGACCTCTGATTTTCACAGGTGGTTGTTTGGGTTTTTTAGTTTAGTGGGGTTTTTGTTGTTGTGGTATTTTTTTTCTTTTTGTGATTGCTTGGGTTTTTTAAGTCACAGCATAGCAGTGTGTCGGTAGGGTACTGGACACTTGAGACAGATCAAGCTCCAGCATTTTATATTTGAATGCAGCCTGCACACATACCACTAAGCAAAACCACAGTTTGCTTCTCTTTTGGCAGCTGTACTGGCTCATGAAGGAGTTAATGCTGCATGCTAAAGAGAGATTCTCTATTCAAATGAAAATAAATGGTATAATAGAATGAACCAATAAAATTTTGGAACGTGATGAAGCTTGTTTGTTGAGGATAGTTATTTATTGAAGGAGTCACTGTTTTTTAGCCTTTTGTTTGTTTTGGGATTTTTTCCCTGAAAATGAGATTATTTTCAGCATTGCTGGAGTCATCAGCTTTGACCTCTTGCAAATCGAGGAATTCTGAGGCAGCCAGTACACCCTAGCCACAGTGCTTTCATGCGACCGGAGGTTAGTTGTCCATTCTGTTACAATAAAAATGAAAGGACTCCATCTCACATTCTCTGCTACCTCATTTCCAAGAGCCTGAGCTTAAAAAATCATACTTCATGGATTGAACCAAGTCAAACAACTGAATATAATGGAGGGTGTCACAGATGGGAACATTTTTACCCAGCCACTTTTAAAGTCAAATATGCATTCCAGAGAGGAAGAGCTTCAGTAGAGAAGAACGACAGCCATCAGTCAGTATTTAGGCTATGCAGTATCTCTACCTCTGAAAATGAAGTTCCATCTGTACTTCTTCCATGCACACACCAAACTGAGCATTGCAAAGAGCCAGGACATGACAATTCAGCAGTGTGTAGCCTGCAAGCTTTTTGTGTACCGAATGCAAAATCTTTGTCATTGCGTTACAGATCTCTGAGGTTAAACTTCCCTTGGTTGTGTTGCAAGAGCTCTGGGTTGCTCTGTGTCAAGGGTTGCACATCAGGCCAAGTGCTGCTGGTGTTTCCTGACAGGGCAGCTGACCCAAACAAAGAAGAGGCCAGTGTCAGGGGTCCATCTCCTCCTGGTATCCATCCTGTTCTTCGAGAGAGGTACTTGTGCCAGACAGGAGTGGGAAGGTTTTAGCCCAGTTTCCTTTCTCCCTCTACCTCCAAATATAAACAGACTCTCATACCCAACCCCTTATCAAACCTTGTAGAGAACATACAACCTAAAGAAAATGAAAAGAATGCCTCTTGAGAAAAAGAAACAGCTGTCCTCAACTGTGCTGGTTTGGACACAAATCCAGGAGGAAACAACCTGAAAAGGGCATCTCTCTCTCCTGCCTGCCAGGCAAGCAGGCCCCAGCAGCCCCTCCCCCCACAGGTTCAGGAAAATAATTTCTTGGACTGAAAGTGAAAAAAAACCTATTTATTTAACAAACAGCATCCCCGCAGGCACGAGACAGAAAAGGGTATTGAAAACCCCTCCCCGTCCCCTAAAGGAGGCTGGTGGATTTTAGAGTTCTGTCTGTAGGTAAAACCTGCAGTCCTGAGCTGGGTCAGGCAGGGTCTGATGGTCCCCCTGGGAAGGTCCCGCAGATGATAGCTGGTCTTGGACGAAGAAGCAAGCCGAAAACAGTCCAAAAAGGAACAGAAGCCGCTGAGGGAGATCGCAGTCCCTTCTCCGCTGAGAGCCAAAGAAGCTAGAGGGAAAAAAAACTTCCTTCCAACTCCTAAGTGGCAGAAGAACTGCCTGGAGAAGAAAGTACATAAACATCTAACTGGAAGGTCAAGCAAGCCACTTTGAAGCATTCCCTCAGCTTCTCTCTCCCTTTGCAGTTTAAAGGTACACTGGAGATCAAGCAGGCGATGGGGATACAGTATTGTCAGAAAATCACCCCAAGACAAGGAGGAATTGACTGTCAAACTAAAAATCCTGCAGAGATCGTTTTCAGAGCCTCCGGAGGTTTTATAGTTGGAGCTGTATGCTGCTGTTCACATTTAGTTGTGGAGTTGCTTGCAAATCTGTTCTTCCCTTGGCTTTTAACAGCTTCTTGCTGCTGCTTCCTAAGCTGACAGGTGACATGGACTGCTGTGCCAGAGATATGCAATTGCCTCACAGCTCTGCCTTTTCTTTATCACCTGTAATTATACCTCAGCAGCTAAAATTACAGCCCAGTGCTTAGATGAAAGGAGCTCGTGGAGGAGGAAAAAGCAACTGTCTGAAGTCAAACCAAGGAAGACAGATTGTATCCTGGAGGCTTTTTTTTTGAAGAAGTTTGTAGTTTGCTGGAATATTCTCATTGTCAAAACGATCTGAACAGCTGGTGGAAGTAGGCATGTTCTTGTTGCTTGTGTTGACCCTGGGAGCTCACCCTGCAGCTTCCATGAATAGATAGATACCTTGGCTCAAATCTGGCAGAAATGCCTTTGTCCTGTTTCACTACAGAGCAGCCTGATCTACTTTTCAGATATTCATTGCATGCTTCTTGAAATTCATGATTTATTATGCGAAGTCCATTGTATTTGGGGAGCTGCACTTGTAACGAAAGCGTCAGTGCTGCATGACCCCAGCAGCACAGTTTATTGCAGTTCATCAATCCTCTGCCGTTGTTCTTAAACAGTCTCAACCCGTATCCTCAAGGCCCAGATGGGTAGCCAGGGTGCTAAAATGATTGCTAAAAATGATTTTAATAGGACTGCTGAGAGGGATGATGACTATTGTCAGCAGCTATGGCCAAGTAGGACTCAGTTTTATAAGGCAAAGCTTATCCAGAGAAGATTATAGAATAATCACCTCTAGGAAAGGTGCCACAGCATCAGTCTCATCAGGTTCTACTCTTCAGTGTGAGGGCGGCTTTGTTTTAAATTTTTTCTAGCACAAATCCAAAGCAACAAATCCAGCAAAATCAGCTACAGATATTTTCTCATTTTCCATTCAGGGGAGAAGCAATGTGACCCATATATTAGTTATATTTTCCTTAATGCAGTCTCAAAGGTACTCTCTTATATGATTTTCATTCCGTAAGAACCAAAATGGAGCAGAGTAAGAGGAGCTTCTCTTTCACTGTTTGAAATTAAAAGCAGATTTATCTTGCGGACCTTTTGATTTTGGGCTGCAGCAAAATTGTATTTGATATTAAAACATGTATTCCTTTAATCTAAGAAATAGAGTCTGAGGCGAGGACAGCACTTCTTGATGTTGGTATTTCTTTTGTGTTTAATCTTAGAATGTGTTTTGTGTGACCTTTTATTTTCTTTTTTTCACAGAGTATGGATTCTACACTTCACTATATTCATAATGATTCAGATTTGAGTACCAACAGTAGTTTCAGCCCTGAAGAAGAAAGAAAATCCAAAGTACAGGTAAATGACAGTGACTTCTGTTTTTCTTATGTGTAGCAGATGAGTGAAAATTTTTTCATGTATATGGGGATTTCCTTTATCCTCTTTTTCATTTAGTCATTTCTGACATGATACAGTTTCTATTAAGTACCTCTTAATTACATAGTTTTAAAATATTCCTTGTTTCCAGAGATAATGGCTTCATTTAGCAGTTGCTTCTGTTACATTTATGCATGAGAGAAGACAATATTTTTTTGACATGAGATAACAGTTGTCATAGATCTTCAGACTGTTTCATTTAGTTTAGTTTTCTCTGGAAGCCATGCAGTAATGGGAATTAGGTTATTGAGGAAACAGGATTTTTTTTTTAATTGCATGTTTTGAGAGGAACCACCCCTACCCCTTGATAGCTTTTTGCCGAACAGTTTTGAAAGTGTTTCATTAAGCTGGAGCTGCCTCTGGTATTTTTTCCAAAAGGAATCAAATGTTTGTTGTTCCATAGTTGTGTGTTACGTTGCCACTGTGCATCAGTGTGACTCCTGGAGTGGGAACCTCAGTCCCTCTCTTGTTCTTGTCGGTGGAGCTATTCGGCAGCTGTGTTAGGGAAGTGCTCTTGTGCACCACTTCAGAGAGTCAATCCCTGACACAGCTGAAGCAAAGGCAGTAGTGAAGTCAGCACAAAGAGGTTTTCATAGAATTTTGGTTCAGATGCTTTAATTCCTCAGTGGACAGAAGGATTGGTCTTCACTGGAGATCTGTCTCTGGAGAAGCCTCTTCCTCCCTGCTTGACTGTTCAGGGAGTTTGGAAGCAATATTGAATACATTCTACTCTGCTCTCTCCCCTTCTCTGCCTCCCCAAGGCATTTTAGTTTAGTTTTCTTCTCTCCACCTTCTTAAGATTTTGAGAGAATTAGGAAAGGTTTTTTTGAGCAAATCTCATCATTTGCTGTTCTACCTGTCTTGATGGATGTCATAAAATGGCCAGTTTGCACAACACATGAGCCTGAATGTTTTCACAAAGGTAGAATGTAGTTTTTCCGTTTCTTGGCCTCCCTAAAAAGACTGGTCCACTTGCTCTTCTCTTATGTTGGTCTGTATATTTTCAAATAACCCCCAGTCATGTTATTGTCTCTTTGGAATCTTTTGGTAGAACTTGGCAGGTACAAAAGTGTTGTGCTCTTATTAAGACACTGTAATTAAATAATATTCTATAGTTATTGTGAAAAAAGTGGGAAAAAAAGAGTGCCCTGGAATTAAGTGAGCCTTATGAGGTGTAATTGAAAATAGTGTGGATGCTGTGCCCTTCTGTTGCTGCAGGATGTTGTACCTCAAGCCTTGCTGGATCAGTATTTATCCATGACTGATCCGTCCCGCGCACAAACAGTCGACACTGAGATTGCCAAGCACTGCGCCTACAGCCTGCCCGGCGTGGCTCTGACCCTGGGCAGGCAGAACTGGCACTGTCTGAAAGACACCTACGAGACTCTGGCATCTGACATGCAGGTGAGCTCGAGCAGTGAACAGTCCGAAATTCTGTGATGTGACAAAGGCTAATTGGAACCTCTGTGGTGACTTTTCTTGTTTGCTGGATGTTGGGCTGCTCTGCTTTTTACAACGAGCTTTCCATCACTGGTGTGTTCTATAAGGAATGAAAGTGCAGTGGTTGTCTCAGAGGAAGCAGGGGAAGTGTGGTGCTCAGGTAGTAAGGAAATGGGCTGGTTAGAGTGGGAGATGGATCTCCAGTGGGAAAATGAGGAGAGGTCTCTGATTTCCTGTGCATGCTTGAGATCTTACAGCAATGTCTGGGAGTCTCCTAGGTTTGAGAATTTGGGCTGTGCTGCTGTGCGAGCAGACGTGCCCCTGCAGGCATGTCTGGAGCTCAGTGAGTCAGCCTCACACCAGGCCCTGCTGCCACATCCAGTTAGTCATACAGGAATAACATCGCCATCACCATGCAGCAGCATTGCTGCTTTAAAAACAAATACTGGAAATAGCAGCGTTTTCCTTGTTGTCAGGTGGTAAGGAGGTGGCTTTCTGCATTTTGCTGTCAGTTTACAGTTTCCCAGTCCTCCTTTGTTTCCCGTTTTGGAGGTGCTCTTTTTATTTTTTTGTATATTCTCAGACTGCTTCACCTCTCTTGAACTTGCTGCTTGCTCAGTCAGAGCAGCAGTTCTCAGTGAATAATTTTATACATAGCTATTGCTCATGCTTTCCAGGCTCCTTTGCAGCCATTAAAACAACCAGCTAATAAATTTAGAACATAAGTAAGAACAAATTACCCTGTGCTCAGAAGTGTCCAGAATTTATCGCCAGTCTAATCTGTATTAAGATTGGATCACCAAACCAGGGCAAAAGAACAGTGCCCGTGCTGGTTGGGAACTGCTGGCTAAAGAATAGATGCTATTTTATTTTTAAAAGACTTACTTGAAATAATTACTCGACTTAAACAGCATGCCCTCAATTTAGGGTGTCTGAAAGCTCCACTGGTCCTTGGGCTGCTGGGCACTAAGCATGGAAGCAACTTTACCTATTATGGAAGCTAAAATATCCCAGCTGAAATATTGTGGGATATGTATCTTACTCATTTAATTTTAAAAACCGAACTAGAGAGTAGTAGCATGAAACTAATTTATGCTAAAGAATTTAAAGCAAAAAGTAATGTGTGCAAGAGCACTGATGTCAGGAATACTATTTTCCTTCCTGACACCTGGAAAATTAAAATATTTTAATGACTTACATTTGAATAGTTCCTTGATATTCAGGTGGAAGAAATGATACCTTGTAGTTTGTCTTCTCTTCCATTTTCCTTTTTTTTTCATTTTAAATTTCCAGTGTAATTTTCAGTTGTTATATATGGGACACTGTTAAAGATATTTTTAAGTAGTGGAATTTGCTGGGAGTCCAGCTTGGATACTAACCCTCAAGTTCAACTGAAGCACTTCAGATCAATAACATTGATTTATTTATGTTGCAGTGGAAGGTTCGGCGGACACTGGCATTTTCTATACATGAACTTGCTGTCATCCTTGGAGACCAGCTTACAGCTGGAGATTTAGTTCCTGTCTTCAATGGCTTTTTGAAGGACCTAGACGAAGTGAGGATAGGTGTGCTCAAGCACTTGCATGACTTCCTGAAGGTATGTCTGTGTTCAGCCTGGTCTGGTGCAGTGACAGATTTTGCTTCATTTCTTCGTATGCACCTGGTTTTTAATGTAACACCCATGTAACTCTGGGAATCTCTGCAGGTGTCTGTTGAATATTAGAATATCGCAGGATATCTGTGTTGCTGATACTTTTTTTCTCTCTGAAGAGCTTTGTTCATGTTTATTCAGTATATAGATGGCAGTGAGTGATTTTGGTTGGTTTTTTTTCTTTTTTATGGCTCTAATCTGCCTACACAACTTACTTGTCAAGTTTCTGTAGAAGTTTCTCTGTAACTGCCTCGTTTCTGGAGCTGAGAGACACAAATCCTAAAACTGTCTTTACTGTTTACGCCTCCTTTCCTAGAGTAAAAGGAGAGACTCGATCACATTTTCCTTTCAGTAGTGCCCCATGTGATTTTACAGCCTGAAGCATTACAGGGTTTAGCCCAGGAAAGCAACACTGTTGCTAAAGATTTAAGTTTTTTTAAATAAAAAGGAGTGTTTCATTAATTGTATTTAAAGCTCTTGTTCTGTCTGCTGATTGTAGCCTGTAGTTCTTTATTTAAGTTTGTGTTTACTGTTACTGTTACAGCTTCTTCATGTTGATAAAAGACGAGAGTATCTTTATCAGCTTCAGGAATTCCTGGTGACTGATAACAGCAGGAACTGGCGTTTCCGTGCTGAGCTGGCTGAGTATGTGGTTTTCTGAGTGATTGTTTTTATTGTTGTGGATATTTAAAAATGTGAAAATCATCCAATAGCTGTTTTACAGTGCTATTCTTAATTCCATTTTTGATTAGTAGATGGTCCTTATCTTTCTCCATGTCCTCCTTGCTTAAAAATTCCCAGTAGTTGTATTGTCATTATTGTGAGTAAGTGGCAATTTAATATTTGCAAGTGACCTATAGTCAAATTGATGGCATTGAAAACCAGAAGATTTTGCTTCCCAGTAACTTCATTATGGCCACACTGCATATTCGATCAGTGTTGTCATATAAGGGATGATACTCAGTTAAGCTGCCTTACTTCTTGCTGTGATGTACTCTCATTGGTTCTTCTTCCATCTTGTAGGCAGCTGATCTTGCTTCTAGACCTGTACAGTGCCAGGGACATCTATGACTACCTGCGACCTATTGCTTTCAGCCTCTGTGCAGACAAAGTGTCCTCTGTCCGCTGGATTTCCTACAAGCTGGTAAAGCAACCTAAATCAATTTAGGATGCCAGACTTCTGAGTGTTGGTGGTCAGGAGTAATTTTTGTACTTACTTCTTTTTTTCTTCTCATTTCTTCAAGGTTAGTGAAATGGTAAAAAAGCTGTACATGGCTTCAACGCCAACCTTCGTCATAGACCTCATGAATGAACTTGTTGAAAAGTTCTGTAGATGCCACAAATGGTCTGGTCGGCAGACTTTTGTCTTTATTTGCCAGGTGAAATGTCTTTTCATTTATATTCTACAGGTTTTTTGGGGGGGAGTTGGGTTTGGTTGGTTGGTTGATGTTGTTTGTTTGTTTTTGTTTGGGAGGTGGTGGTGATCAGAATTAAGGGGACTGGAACTCTCCAGCTGTCTGTTGACACTACATTGGTGAATATTTGAGAACTTTGTTTCCAAGGGAATAGTTTCATGGCTGCTTTTTTCTCTGTTTCTCCATAGATGAGCTTGACTGCATCTTTAGCTCAGCATATTAGCACCAGGTCATCAAATCTGATATGGAATATAGAGCACAAGTGTAGCAAAATAATCTGTAGTTGGGAAGCTGCTTTGTTGCTCAGCACGAAGTGAGATTTGTATAATAAATCTTTAGAAATCAATCAGTAGGAGCTGCCTGTACCTCTTCAGCCAGCTTGTGCAGCTTGGTCAAAACCAATGCATTCTCAGCAAAACAGGCAGGAGTTGAAACTAGCTGAGGTCCCAAGGAAATGGTCAAATTTGGAGGCTGTAGCAGAGGTGCAGACTGGGAGCCACCATGGCTGCTGCCCAGGTGGACAGTTCTTTGAAGTGTTTGGAGAAATGTGAGCTTTGAGCTTATGTAGAGAAACATGTTTGGGTATAAGAGCTGTTTATTGAGATGAACCATTTTTGTCTAAATATAGTATCTAGTGTAAACGAAGACTAAATTAATTGGGAGAAGGATTGTAAAGGTCTTCTACTTTTCTCTGTTGTTTTCAAATGGTACAGCAATTAAAAAAAAAAAAGAAAAGGAAAAAAGAGAGTTCCAGATTTCATACAAAATAAAGTGGGCTTCTAATGGAGCCTGAATTTCCCCAACTCTCGTTTGCTTCATTGTGTCTGGATTTGTGCTAGAAAGTACTGTACTGTATTTTAAAACGTTGTGGGTACTACCTACTGTATAGGTGCTACTCAGGTAACAAGATCTGTTAGCTCTGATTATGTGCTGGGATTTCATCCTCCCTGTGCTGAAATTTAACGAAATTGCCTCCGTGTTCTTGCCAGACTATCAGTGAAGATGACTGCCTGCCCATGGACCAGTTTGCAGTGCATCTGTTGCCACACTTACTACACTTGGCATCTGACAAGGTTCCAAATGTTCGAGTCCTGCTTGCAAAAACATTGAAGCAAACCCTGTTAGAGAAAGGTTAGTGGAAGAAAGAGTTGCAGTGGGCTGACTGCATGGGGGGATTTTGTCCCTCAATTTTCCTAAATTCATCTGGGAAAGAAGAAACATCAGATGTGGGCTGCTGTTGTTTTTACAGTATCCTTGGTGTGAGATATTGCCTTGGCTGACATAAAGCCATGACCCCCGTTGTGGTAGCTGACCTGCTGTTGTGTAATGCTGAGGAAATGAGCTCTTGCTCATGTGCCAGCCTGTTCTTTTGGTGTCCTTTTCCATGAGTGAGCTACTTTGTAGAGGTGTCATCAGAAAGCACAAAGGAGCAACTAGCAACTGTGAAGTTGTTGAAAAGTGCCCTTTATTTAGTTAAAAAAAAAATCTGTTGATGATCTGTGTAATAAGAGTAAGAAAGAAAAAAATACGCAAATACAAACTGCTATTTGTTTTCTCACTGGGGGAGAATAGATGGCTGTTGTTTGGGCTTTATATTTTATGGTAGCAGTGGGAAGAAAGTTTCTCTTGATTCTCTTTAGGGAAATAAGACATGCAACTCTCAAATTGCAGACGGTGCTTAGGAAAGCATCCCTGGTGCATTGCAGGTGCCAGCGGAGCCTGCAGTGCTCGGAGTCCAAAGCACTGTAAGGGAAAACAGCAATAGAAGTATTAGGCTATTGTAAAACAGCAGAGTGCCCACACTTGGAATACTTAATCCATTTGTGGTCACTTCCACTCTCAACACCTTACACTGGCTTGAGGACTGCTGTAGAAAAATGCAAAATGTCCCAAATACCAAGGATGCCAACACAGTGAGCACTGGGCTGTTGGGAGCTGCCTTGTGCATGCTGACTCTGAGGAAGCATATGGAGACAGTCGAGATGGATCAGCTGATGGGCAGTGATTTATCCTCCGTTAAGTGTGCCAAGGATGTCACTGTTCTTCCTGCTCTCGTGTGGCATTGGTATTTTTGTGTCCCCCACGTGGATGGTGCACCTCCAGTCTGCATTGCTGCTACGTAAGCTTATGGCACAGATGGTCCCTGCCTCAAAGGTGTTCAGTGTATGATTAGGGAGGGTGGATAGATTGGGAAAGGCAGATTTAAAAAAATCAGTTCAGGAGTTTTTAAACCTCAGATCTCAACTAATCTTCCTGTGAGCCATCTATAGTCACACTGCTTTTATGCACCTTGTGTTCCGTAGTTCATCGAAACTGTCAAATGTTGGAACTTCTTCCACTCTCAATTCATGTTATCTTAGCTCTGTCGTTTGGTAATTATTTGGCAAGGCTGGCAGGGAAATGGAGCAGCATGGCCATGGGTTGATGTATCTTTCCTCTGTCACAAATACAAGCACTCTCATCTGGAGTCGCTTCCAGGCTTTTCCTTCCTCTTTGGCCATGGAGTTTGTCACGCTTTTATGCTGAAGGGCCGTAGAAATCCTGTGCTTGAACAGTGTCATTAGAGCAACTGTGCTCTGAAACATGGAATGATCTTTTTTAAGGTGAATTCACAGGTGTATTTGGAAGTGTCTTTTGTGCCTGCTCAGATATGCCAGCTGGACTGTGAGTGTGCACTGTTCTCTGAATTTTTGTATCTCACAGGGTACACTGAGGTTGGCATTGAAGTATCTGCTGTCCTTTCCTCCCATAAGTTTTGTGCATTTCCTCTTACAGAGTATTTCCTGAATTCTGCCAATTCTCACCAAGAAGCTGTGGAACAAACAATTATGGCTCTTCAAATGGATGGTGACAGTGACGTCAAGTATTTTGCGAGCATCCACCCTGCCAGTACCAAAATTGCAGATGATGCCATGAGCACTGCTTCATCAACTTACTAAGTTCTGAATGTTGCTATAATTAAAAAAAAAAAATTAAACAAACTATCCTCAAATGCTTCTAAAATGGTTGATTTAGAACAACCTCTTTGGAAGGAGGGATTTCTTGCCAGATTTAACAGGTGGATGTTATCTAAACCTGATAACCAGGGATTTTAAGTCAAGGAAAAGTAATCATACCTGTGTCAGCTTGACTTTAGAAAAACACTGCTCAGAGGATTATTTTTGCCACCGAAGCCTTAAATCTTCTGTCTTCCTGAACAAATGAAACTTGAATTGGCAGATCATTTTCATTGTAGAAAGGATGTGATGATTTCCAGAGACCTGCATTGTTTCTCCTGAGGAGTTAACTTAGCAAGTATTTTCTGTAGCAGCTGATAGGCGGGATGGCCAGAGAGGCGACTTTGTACCGGGACTGAGACCTCCAGTATTAGCGCTAAAGTTTTTATCAGTCAAGGACTTGATTTGTGTGCAGCTGGGCACACCCTTAAGTGGGAATAGCTTTGATGTTTGTAAATGGAGAAAAGTAGAAATTTGGATTTCTCTTAAGGGCTCAGTGCTAACACTAAACTAGAATCTGATTTTAATCCTTAAATGCAGCATATTGCTGTACCCATTAGCAGAAAACTTTGCTGAGTACCTGTGTCCTAATTATTTTCATGCTGGTCATGACCTAAAGGAAATTTATTAGCACATGTACTTTAAGTCAGGTATTTTTAACTTGATCATGATCAGCTCTGAAGGTGCAACTTTTTTCTTCATATACTGTACATATCTGTGAGCCTCCTTGGAGTGCTGCAGTCTTTAATCATGTTGTTTAAAAGCTGTTGTGATACAAGTTGTTCTCTACTTGTCCAAATAAAATTTATTAATAAGATTGAAAGAAATCTTGTGACCTTTTTAAGACATTAAAAAAATAAGTTTGAAATTTAAGTGGACTTTTTCTTTCAGTTTTCTACACTTTGGTGGCTATTTCAGGGGCAAGGGGTTTGCTTAATGATTATGAAGAATTCTGCATTTTGAGATGGAATATGCTACAGCACAGATGTACTTAGACTGTGTTGTTGAGGTTTTGCTGGATTCTTCCAAGTGTCCCTTTTGTTTGGGAGCCTGTTACCTCCAGCGTGAAATGGCATCTCGGCTGGAAGGAAGTCTGAATATCCACCTCAGTCAGATTTACAGAAAAGTGTGAGTTCAAACTGCCATTAACCTGCCTGCAGTCCGTTGACTGCTTTCCCTTCCTCGCGTTTAAAATTACTGATCCAGTATCTCCTTCCGTGTCTTCCAGGGACAGCTTCTTTAAATCACCTTTCTTCCAGCCTGCAGAACCCAAAGTGTGAAGCTTTTTTTCCCCCGAGGAAGTAGAAATGGCTGTGGCAGTTTATCTTTGATGTATTTTAGCAGAACTTTTTCACTTATCATCAGGTACGTGATGCCTTAGCACTTGAGCCTTAGGCAGATACCTTTTTTTCACCTCCTGTTTTTTTGGAAAATAGATTATTCTGCACTTTCTTCTCTTGTAAACAGAAAGTTGCAATTTACTAACCCCAGAGGCTGCTTTTGTACTCGTTAGCACAGCCATGAAGGTGGTTAAGATACAGACTCATCTCTCTCTGCCTTGAAGTGTGGTGGGTTTGGGGATTTTTGGGGTAGGTTTGATTCTTTAAGTTGCAATTTGTTTTTCTTTCAGGCTTGAGGATTTTTGTGGGATTTATTTATTTATGACTTTTTGTAGGTGTGTGGTGTTCATCTTTTTTTGGTGTGGATTTTTTTTTTTCTTTTTCATGCATGTCCCTTTTTCTTTTCAAAATTGGCAAAATCCGTGGAGGGCTAGGCAGGGTGGCAGCGCCGTGGATGGCAGCAGGCTGTGTGGAAGCAGGGAGCAACGCAGCTCTCCTGCTGCCATAAGGAGAGCACCAGAAAGGGACTTACCTTTCCCAGACCAGATGATTCCCAATTTAGCAGTATGCATTGAAGTCCAGTTGATTGCTGCATTTTGTTCAGAGAACACAAATCCCTTCATCTGTTTTTTGCCTGAGTGTAATGATGGTTAAATTGTAGTTGGATCATGCGTGCAGTTCCTGAGGTGAACAGGACCACCTCTCTGTTGAGACCAGAGGATGCCTCAGGCCATCCTCTTGACTGGGAATGGAGCACAGTATTCAGTGAAGGACTGTTGGGGCTTAAATCTCAGGGTTTGGAGTCTGGAATTAACATGGCCCAACCTAATTACATCACTGTACTCAGGTACTGTTCCACTAGTCCAGTAAAATGAAGGATTATATCTGATCCCTTTAGGTATTTTCTGGTTATTTGAAGGTAAAACACATCTGTGTTGAAAAATGAGACAGAACTTCCGGATGCTTGATTTATGCAGTAGTGGTGCAGGCCTAGGAATTTGAGGAAGAGGTTGAGGCTTTTCCTGAGGAGGACTTGTGTGTTTTCAGTTTCAGAGTGCCTGAATTCCCCTGACATGTAACAGCTGAAGATCACCTTCAGCGAAGAGGAGAAATTACTTTCTCCTTTTTCCTCTACCCAGCATGTCATGGATCTATGCCCTTCTTTTCTGCTTCATTTCATGATTCCCAAGAAGAAGAGGGGAAGGAAAGACTTGCTTTTATTCTCAGCATTTCCCAGGAGCACTTGATCTACAGCCTGAGGGATGTGGACTCTATTGCTGAACTCTGATAGGGGATTTTCTCATGCCAGCAGTGTTAGCAGTGTCAATAATTCAGTCTTCATCGTGTCCCTAAGGATATGGGGTTTGGGGAAATGTGCATCCTCGTTCTGAGCGGTGCTAAAGGGAGCTGTTTCTTCTGTGAGGCAGTGTCTGGGGATGCTGCTAGAGATCCTGCTGAATTACCTCCTGTGTGCCTTGCCTGAGGAAAGATTTGAGCTCTGTACCTAAGTTCATTTCTCTTCTGGTCAGAATTTCCTGAACAGAAAGGGAGGTGGCTTCCAAATTGTCATCTGTTGGTTCATGATTTTCAAAAGCTGTATCATCACCGTACCTCCACCCTCTTGGTAGAATACAAGATTGGTTTTTCACAGGCAATTTTCATTGTTTGCCATTTAATTTTTTGGCTCACTCATCTTGCATGTTCTTCATGCGAATTCTTCATCACGGGAAGTCTCTTTTATTCCCATGTCCTGGTTGCAGCACTGCCTTACTCCCACTTGCTGTTCTCTGCAGCAGGTTCTCTCCCTAGAGTTGTTCCTCCCCAGGGATCCATCAGGATTTGGTAGGGCCGTTTCCTTGCCACATTTTCCTGCAG
The DNA here is from genome assembly GCA_013398955.1 of Callaeas wilsoni. Classification (NCBI taxonomy): domain Eukaryota; kingdom Metazoa; phylum Chordata; class Aves; order Passeriformes; family Callaeidae; genus Callaeas; species Callaeas wilsoni. The sequence goes on from VWPU01012156.1 coordinate 89,084, forward strand.
ATTTCATGCCAATAAAACTGGCAAATGTCTGGAATCCTGTAGAGGGGGGTTTGTTTATAACCAAGACATGAGCAAGGCTTGGAAACAGATTTTTTACTGCTTTGAATGTCCCAGATGGCTGCTGCAGGAGTTCCTGGCCCCATGGGTTCATTACGACAGCAGAACAGCGGGGTGCTTGTTCCAGCCTTGTCAGTGCTCGGCCCCTTGTCCCTGCACTGCCAGAGGTCGGGCTGCAGAGGTGGCTGATCGGAATTGGTAGTGGAGGGGCAGGAGGGCAAAGTCTGTCCCATGGCTCAGGCACTCTCTGAGTTCCCTCCTGCCGGCAGAGTCTCCTGTTGGTCCCTTGTCTTTTGCTGGGGAAGCTGGTGTGCAGCTCACGTTTTCTGACCTGGTTTTAGCCCAGGGACCCCTCTGTTGTGTAAGACTGGAAGAGGAGTCTGAGGCAGGCAGGTGGGCAAAAGCTGGTGCTGGATTCCACTTACTCTCTCCTCCCTGATACTGTTGGCTTGTCTCCCTATCTGTGCCAGCATGGAGAGGATATTTTAAGTGATTAATCATTTCTTTATGTGCAGAGTTACAACTTACTCGTAGACTGCCTTGAAATACAAAAGAATGACAAAAAAGCTCGTTTAAAATGTGCATGATCTTCCCCCCCAGCCTCTGCGTGCCTTCAGATTCTGCCTGTTAGTTTTAATTAACATTTTATTTAGATCAGAAAAATAAATAAAGAGCCCAAGTTAATGGGATTATTTTAGGGTTCAGTTGCTGTTAAGGTTGGACTACATCTAGCTGATTAAAATACCCTGTCACTTAGTAGAGATAAATAACCAAATGTTTAAGCATTTTACAGCTCTCTGATCATCGTCTGCTTGAAATTCCGTGACCCATTTCTGCAGACGTGTAGTAATGTCTCTGTGTGCGAAATGCCTTAAAGGGATTACCTGCAGGTGCTTTGGGATCGTGACTGTGACAAGTGAAGGTACTGAGCACACTTCTCTGCATGTTTTTTAGCAAGGCTGAGAGGAGGAGAGATGCATTGTTTGAACATCAAAGGGAATTTCAATTATTTTTCAGTCAATCTGGGTTTGCAATGTAGGAAAAAGCTAAATAAACTCCATTTGAATAAGGTGCCAAAGGCACAGATGGGGGACTAGGCCATTTCTCTTGTACTGGTCATTGATCTCATGGTTTCGTCTTCTGGTCTCTTGACTGAGGGTTTTGGGGGTTTGTTGTTTTTTTTTTTTTTTTCCCAGTCACCTGGGTCTTTGTGCCTGACATTGTTTCCTATAGGCAGTGCTGTCAGCAGAAATGTCCTACCCCATCTTCCTCAGGGCCCTGCACTGGGATAACACCAGGCAGTGGCTCTCGGTAGTGGGAGTGTGCAGCAACCCGAGCTCATCGGGATCTTGGGCAAATCTCTTGTGTGTCAGCAAGCGGTGTTGATTGGCACAGAAATCTGGGATGTAGTATTCCCATCTCTCAAAATGCTGGGATTGCAAACTGCTGTGGTGATCTGCTGAGCTGTAGATGAACAAGGCTACGGCTGTGCTCAAGGCTCCCTTCCCCCTCCAAGGGGGAGCCTTAGGATCAGCTGCAGTTCCTCTCCCAGACTAGGAAGTTCAGAGAGAAGAGGGATTTGGGAAGGGGAAGGTCCATGCTGAGTAGCCCAGGTTGCAGAGTTGGTCTGCCTGCAGTGGTCTCGGTGCATCCCTCATGACAGTACTGAGAACTCTTGTGGTTCAGGTGGGGAATTCTTCCAGGGTGTGGGAGTGGGGTTGTCTGGTTAAAATCGTGTGTTTGTGCAATGCAGTCCTTTGGCAGACCTTGCTCACGCTGTAAAGGCAGCACCACGAGAAATTCCAGGGGAAACGTGCAGCCTGTCCTTTGTGTCGCTGACAGTGCCAGCGCTGAGCCAGAGGCAGCAGGCCGCGGGAGGGACCTGTCCTGGCAGGTTCTGTGGATATCCCCCTCTCCGCGAGGGTGGGGCAGCAGCCGAGGGCTTGGTGCCTCGTCTCGCAGGGACAGGAAGGACCAACAGCCATGCTCTGGCACGGGCACGGTGCTGTGGCTTCTGCTCTTGGAGTGTGTTTTAAAGAACACTGTGGAGGACTCGTGCTGTTGGATATAAGCCATGTTTGGTCTGGATGAGGCATTTTTCCCTGTGCAAATGAAGCATTGGGAGTAAGAGCTGCTTGCTGAGAAATGAAAACTTGACACAGATGAAGCTTGGTCAGACCTTTTCAGCAGAGGTTCAGGTTGATGCTTTAATTGTTACCTATTTTTTTAATTGAAAGAAATCAGCTTTACATGGTCAGGTGTCAAAATCTTGGCTTCAGTACATAGATTTTAAAAATTACTACTTAGCTCATTAATCTGAGGGGACAGAGAGATAAAAATAAATCCCCCCAGTGCTAGAGTAGGAATAGTGAATAGAGGTGGAAACCTCCTGTACAGGAGTCGTTACGTCTATGGTAAGGACAGTGAATTTCTGGAGGCCCGTGGTTCCCTGTGTTACACATCAGGGCTTTCAAAATACCTCACTGCACTGGGCAGGGAACCTTCTACAATCACAGCAGCACAGGTGGCTTCTGCTTCAGTTAGAGTGAAGCTGAGCCGGCGTTGGGGACACCACAGAGCCCAGGAAAACTGTGAGGCCAGCTGGAATCCTGCAAGGCCTTGGACATAAGCTTCCGTTTTTATACTTGTAGTGGGGATGTGATCTGAGAGCAGCACTGCTCATTTATTTTTTCTTTCAGTAAATAAAATAAAATAACCCCAGTCCTTTTCAGCTGGTCAGACAATACCAGTTCACTTCAGACTGGTATTTTTCAGGGTAAAAAGAGTTACTGGGAGGGAAAAATCCTGCTTGGTGTGCCAGATGTCTGAGGCTGTTCCAAGTACAGCTGCAGTATTTCAATGGGTATAAAAGCTGCCATGATTTCAGTAACCTGCTGCTGGCAAACCCTCCTTTGTGTCCTGGCTCACACTGGCACGAGAATCCCAATGGTTTGTTCATACGGTGCTTCCTGATCCCTTGGGCTTCTGACTGACTGATGTGACCAGATCTGTTCCAGGCCTGTGTTGGACAGGGCTGTCAAAACAAGCAAGGTATCGTTGTCACCCGTCCCATCACCCTGTGCCACCTCTAGTGGAAGTGCTCACATTTTCAAGAAGGAAGCCAATGGGCCAATCACTCTCACAAATTCCTTAAGTCCAGAACAGTGGACTTAACGTTGTGGGCCTGTTCTTCCCTCTTTTCAGTAAATGTAAATCAGTCTGGTAAGTTGTCCAAAGGGTTTGACAGAGATTCTGCTGCTGCACTTGGCACACACAGGCTCTGAGGTGTTGGAAAGAGGCTTAAGTCGGCTGAAATGATACTTTTAGATAACCTGGTCCTTTCAGGACATGTATGTGCTTCATGCAGGTGGCCAGGCTGCTCAGATTTCGTTCTATGGCTCTTGGGATTGATAAATTTATAATGTGATCCGAACAGCACACTCAGATTATTGTGCTGTAATTACTTTCCACTTTATTTGAAATTAGCTTTGGCTTTTTTTGGCGAATGATTCACAACTGCCACGTGCAGGCTCTCAAAGGGCTGCTGCTCTGTGGCTTTTTCACTGCAGGTGTTGGGGTGAGGAAGCTGCTTCCGTGCTTGGGGCAGTCAGGCCCCTCTGCGGAGGAAGAGCAGGTGTCCAGCCCCAGCCCCACCTGGCTGGGCAGGGCTGAGGCACAGAACAATCCAAAGAAACACCTCTCAGGTGGTTTGACACCACCTTTCTGGTTACAGGAGCTGCGCTGCTGCAGGGGCAGCAGCTCCACCTCTCTTTCAGACCTCAGGGGTGACGTACTTTGAGTAATTTTTCATAGAAACTTCTCAGCTGCAGGTGCCCTCCCAAGAACAGTAATTGTGATCTGCATTATGAAGTAGATGAAGGAGAAACTACTTTCAAATGGCTGTTGAATTTATTTGCTTGATAAATACAATCCTAACAAAATAAAAGTTAACCAATATTAAGAGATTTGTCTGAAGAACATTAGAAAAATTCATGACAATTCAATAGGAATTAGTGTGAATTAAACAAACAAAAAGTTTAAATATTGCCAGCAAATATAAAATGTATGTAACGAAGGCAAGGGAGAATGCTTTAGTTTACATTTGTAATCTGATCACATTTTCTGTGTTTATAAACTTTTTTCCAAATTTTAAAAAAATACTATGCTGTTTTTTTCTATAACATATCAAAGCATTATTTGTACAAAAATCAAATCATGGCCAATGATTCACAACAGTGCAATAGATAAAGAATACAACCACATCCAACAGGTGCTGAAAATAAATATCCAGATTAAAAAATAAGATAGCCTATATATGCACTCTGTGGAGTTTCTGTCTCTATACGGATTGAGGGGTGAGTCTCATGAGCGTATCTGAAACATTAAAGGGCCCTTAAATGCCAGTGTTGGTGGAGGATTTTGAAGGGTGGAAGCATTAAAAACACCCAAATCAAAACCAAGTCCTAGGTGGTGGTGGTTGGTTTGTTAAACACCAACAAAAAGAGGCTATTGCTGAACCCCCGGTGCCTCCCCTTGGCGTCGCTCTTCGGGATCAATGGGAATCACAAGTGACTGGCATTGGTGCAGGGGGAAATGCTGTATTGCTTGGTCAGGCAGATACGTCCTAAGGACATAACCACTCCCATCCCTGCCTACAAGCAGTGGCTTTCTCCAAGAGATGGAAACATTTAAAATGGATGAAGACAAAACTCTTGGCTACATGGCAACAGTGTGAACAGGGCCTGTCTCAAACAGGTGTGATGAGGGTGGTTAATGATGAGTCACTGGGTTACACCGCTAAAGGACATGGACATTTCCATCATACGGGGACATAAATAACATCTCTCAAGTTTTTACACTTATTCAGTACATCTCAGAACAGAAATGAAGCTTAAGGGCATGTTAGGTAAACACGATACCCCACAGTCTCCCACCATTTCAGCCAACCCAGAATAAATTTAAAGCTCCCTTGTATATAATCTGCATCAGAAAGGTATCAAAGGCACAAGCAAGAAGTGACTAGGTTAATAAGCAGAAATAATGGTGAATGAGGATGAACAGATCCACAAGGCAAATCATTAGTAAGTGTGGGTGGGTTTTGTTTGTTTACTGAAAATGAGATCTTCCAATTCTGCTCCAGTGAATGTAAATAATGATTTTGGTTTGAAATAAAACTGTTAACTGAATTATTTTAAATCACCTGAAGGAAACCAGTCTTGAAATAATCTGATACTAACTGGAAAATTCTTCTGGCCTCTCCAAACTCACCTGAGTCTGATGAGTAGAAGCCACAAGTATTAGAGACAAAAGTCTCCAGGGCTTAAAAGAAAAGTTTCTTTACAGAATGTACACAGCCACCAATAATTTGTGCAGTTTGACTCAAATTACAGTAATTTGCACAGTTCGGTTGATTTTATGCATAGCCAAGGAGCCAGATCAAATTGGAGTTTCTTTCCTGTCTTTACTTGGCGATGGCTTGACTTGCTGCTCCTTGCTTGCTTTTGGCTGCTCTTTGGCTGCTTTTGTCTCCAGGACAGTGTCTCTCTGCTGCTGAGGAGCGCCCCCGCGCTTTTCCAGCTCCTCTTCCTCCTGCCCCTGCTGCTCGGATTTTGCACGCTGCAGCAGGCGGAGCTGCACCCGCAGCTCGATGATGGCCTCGCGCTCCTCGTGAATCGCTTGGTTCAGGTGATTGTTCTTGATCTTTCAAGGAAGGGAAACACATGTCAGGGCTCCCTTTGACACAGCAGTGCTGTAGCTCAGGGGTGTTTGGAACTGCTGGCCCAGACAGCAACAGGGACTTGAACACCACAGTGATTTAAAACCAGAGTGTGTGGGTCACAAGCCCGGGCAAAACTGATGCACACAACCCGTTTGCACCTGTGCAATCACGTAACCACCACGGGAGAGAACCAGTGAATGCTAAGAACCAAATCTTACCTCCAGTTCCTCATTCTGTCTCTGCAAATCCTCCAGGATGACCTGCAGCTCCTCCTCATCTTCACTCTCACTTTCACTCTCGGAAGAGTATTCCTCGGTTTCACTGCGGCCGTGCTGCTGGCGACTGAAATACCAAGGACAAATTCCGTTTTAAACGCTTCCTCGAGACTGCCAGAACTGTGGCAACATAAGAGACTTAACTTGCATCCCCTCAATCATCTGCCTATGGTTTAAAAAGCAAAATCAGACTTTCCTTTCGAAGCTTAATTTAATAAAGCAGTGATTTCCTAGGGGGATTTTTTTAGTGCACAGGGTCAAGTTTCCCTTAGATCATAATTTCATTGTTAAAAGAATAGAAAATATCCTGCAAGATTCAAATTTGTTGAGATGTCAGTAAAAACAAGTGGCTTTCAACTGTGATGTTCACTGGGTGAGCTTTTAAGCGTGGTTTAGAGCATTCTTTCCGCAAAGCATTTATGTACTTTTAATCACAGCGTGCTGTCCTGGCCGGGCTCTGCTGTGAGCTCTCCCCTTTACCTTTGTATTTCAGCTATTTCTGCTCGGAGCCGATCTATTTCTTCCTTCTCGGAGGCGATCTGTCTCCGCAGAAACTGCTCCATGGCCAGCAGCTCTTCTTGTTCTGTTAAAATCTCGTTCTCCTGCAATGATCAGTTAGTTCACTTAAAGCCTTGACTTTATTTCCTACAGGAACATACACTAAGTATGAGATGATGCTGTTCTCTGAAATACTTTCAGTGGCAGTGGTTAGCATGTCTGCTTTGAACTCTGATCCATCAAGACCTCAAAGCAAATAAAAAGTTCAAACCCAACTATGTCTGTTCTGAATCCTCAAGATAATCACTGTACTGAACAGTTGTGGAGATGACACACCAAATCCTAGCATGTTTGGCTGCCTTTCCTTAAATCACAGGGGAAAGCTCTGGCCAACCAGTAAAATAACTAGAAAAAACGAATTATATGTCTTTGAAAATGAATATAAGGAGGAAAGTACAGAGAGGAGAAGATCAAAGCTACTGGGGGAAGCAACAGAAGGCAAAAAAGCCAAAATAGTTGCCTTATTTCCTTTGATCAGCAGGAAAGCAGTTAACAGTACTGACCCTGGCTACATTGGGAAGTGGTGCTTTCTATGTACATGAACAACAAAGGCCACTTTTTTTCTTTCACGGTGTCTCCTTCCTGCTGTTAACGAGAGTCTCCTCAGCTCTGGGCTCACTCCTGCATTCAGCATTCCTTCCCTGCTTCACTGACCATTAAAACAAAGCCTTGTGTTTTAATGGACATAGAGACCCCTCTGAGCCTGCAATGTCCCCACTGCATCAGAAGGGGCAAAGGACTGTTTAATAGACCTGAAACATAAAATAGCATCAGGCAAACAGGTAAGTGCCTACCTGTGCAAGCAGAATATTTATAACTTCTTCATTCTCATTCATTTCTTCTTTGGAGACATCCTCCTTTGAAAGGCTAGCAATTTCTTGTGCAATCTTTGTTTCACACTCCTGCCAGAGAAAGAAAACAACATTTAAAAGGACAGCTTTCCTGGTCTCTGTATTTACTCTAAAAAAAGTTTTTTGAAATGTATTATTTTCCAGATTTAGAACCACCATCACAGTTGTCTTCCACATTTTGAGCATGGTCTGTCCCATCTGTGGGACATAAAATAGTTAAAAAACACTTCTCAAGTTTGTTAACCTTTAGGCTTCCAGTAATTCCTCTTGGTACTCCAGGACTCAATGTCTTAAGCATATAACGAGCATGTCCCTTGGCAAACACTAAGTTTTTCATCACACACACGTTTATTTTGTGAACAGCTGTGAAGATCTCCCTGTCCCTAGGGAGAGCTGGCTAAGCAGAAAACACAATTGCTCCTCAGGCGTGTAAAGTTAAGATGAGAAAATCTGCAGCAAAGAAGATTGAAAGGTGGTCTGATGTAACTGAGTGCCTCTGCACTGTTAGGAATTAGGGATCCATGATTTATATGTCTGGCCAATAAACAGAAAAGTTACCCACCTGTCTCTTAGCTTCTCTTAGTTTCCTCTTAAGAGCTGTTAAGATTCTTTGCACCTCCCAGAGTCTCTCTTCTTTGGATAAGTCTTTTATCCCTGCCTGCAAGTCTCTGTGTAAACAGTTCAGAAGGAACTCCTAGAAAGATTGCCAAAGAAATTGTCTTTAATATATTGTACCAGGGCAGATTGAAAAGGAAAGTCTTTCTGGCTTTGTACCAACAGGCTGGGAGTTCTAGTTTTCAAACCTTGACATTCCATGAACAAGTGTTAACACACACCCAGCACAGATCCAGAGCCAGCTGAAGAGCAGTACTAAAACCACTCTCCTTTAATGTGCTCTCCTGACCTTCCTCCCACAACAAAAGTATTGACCTACATAGCAAAGCACTGCACGGATGGCACAGCTGTGAGCATCACAAGACCGTAACAACTTTCCACACATGAAAAGGGAAAGGAAATCATCAAGCTCTTCCCAATGGTCTCCACTGACAGGATAATTGTGATGGAATTAAAGAGTATGTTACAAATTTAGGAGAATTTACTGCTGAATGTATCAAAGCCAGGGCAAAGATGAACAGAAAAACACTCGAGTAATTGCCAACCTGTCGCCTGATTTCTTCCTTGATACTCTCTTGTGTTTCTGGGAGTGCTGGCATTGTTGCCATATTTGACCAGCGAAGAGGTTTTGTCACCTGCTTGAGGGTCACATTTCCAAAGAACTCTTGAACATGTGTAAAAAACACATACAGGACACGGTTGCTGATCTGCAAAGGAGGGACAGACAGGATATTGTTCAAGATGATTTATTCACATCATCTTTATCTGCAAAGCATAGTGTCCTCCAGAAATAGCAGCCTTTAGTAAACCTTTCTGTGACGAATTCTGAGCTGTATTTAATTAAATATTTCCAAGATGTCTATTAAGGAATCAAGCAGTCCAGAAACCACAAAATCTTACTGGGAAAGTAAGTCACTTGTTATTCTCCAGCCATTTGGCTGCAGACTACTAAGCCATTTTAACTAAGTCACTACTACACTAGGAAGATCTATGTGCAGGACAGGGTTCATTTGCTTGATATTAAAATTAAGCAACGATATCTTCACTAAACTATCACTGAATCAAAAGCCGACAGGAATTTGTGTATCTGCATGAATTATTGAACAAATTCAACATTAAATGACTTCTGTTCATGACAGAAGAGAAAGACAGCAGTCTTTGTAATACTCTGATAATAACCCAAATATCAGACGCACAGTATGCAAGCCCACATGCAGGAAGTCTTTTGCTCCCCCCTTTCCCAGCATTTCGGATTTCTGAGGCATAAAGAGGAGCTGTAATTTAGCTAAACTGTATCAGACAATACCCAATTCCAACCTCCAAAAGAATTCCTACAAAGAAGTCTTTCTTGAGCTGCAGTTCTGCTCTAAGCCTTGCTGTGTGGTGCACGTACCTGGACAGTAGGGCTGAGCACTATAGAAATATTCTGGATGTTCATTTTTGTTTCCAGTTCCTTTGCAATAACATGGTCCATGTGCACTATCAGCCAAGAAATCAGGAGATGGTTACACTCTGGCAGCTCTTTCAGCAGCCTCTGGCACTCCTGAACTTTCTCAGCTTCTGTGCTCTTTCCACAAGCATCTTCAAAGCGGGGCATGAGCTCTTTGGTAAGCAGATTTTCGGGTAGTTCCCGTAGGTACTGTTTGAGCAAGCTGGCGACTGTATTGGGCTCGTATTCTTCCAGGTTTGGAGATTCTTCGCGATCATAGGCTGCCTTCAGCTCGTCAACTTTTGATTTTATTCCTTAAAATAGATCAAGAATTAAGAGAAATTTTGACTGTGAAAGTCTAATAGTTATATTTAAACTTTTTTCCCTTGAGATGCATTTATTTCATCTCTCCTTACAATTTAAGCTAATTGAGAAACACCTTTTAAAAGTTATCCACATGTAACAAAGTGAAAATCGTGACGCAGAATTACGTGATCACTGGTTCTAAAAGCACTGACTACTCCTATGAAGCAAAACCAAAGCACTGACAGAGCTCTGAATCAGAACTGGTGCCAGCATTCCCTTTCATCAAGGAACATACAATAGGGTGAGGAAAGGTTGCGGAACTCAAGATAAATTGTGTATTTGTATTAAGCTTCTTTCTGGCTGTTCAATTATCCATCCCTAAGCCAAGCAGCAAATATGTTATTAGTTCAGATGCTGTGCAACAAGATCTACCTGTAATAGCTTTCTTTTGTCAAAACAAACTCCACACTTTTTAATTTCCAGATTTTCAGCTGGTCCCCCACAGCGGAGGAATCTCATACAGGATCGTGGATTTGAGGCACCACATGAATAAAAGTGTGTTCACATAATTATTCAACCCAGCCGAGATTTTCTACAAGGTGTTTGTATAACTCAGTGACATTCCGATCCTCCTAAACTTGGGGAAATTTCATTCTTGCAGCTCAAACACCCACTCGGGTTACACCAATTTGGTGCACAGCCCTGGCTTGGCTCATACTCAGTGAGCACAACTGGGCACACTCAGCCCCTGGAAAATGCCAGAAAACATGCTCAGTTTCATGGCCAAAATGAACCATCACAACAGCTGCAGGCTGCTAGGCCACTGCCATGCTCTCTCTGAGCTCTCAATTTAAACCATCCTACACGCACAAGAGGGAGCTGTTGCACTGGAGAACACCTACAAAGGACAGCAGAAATGATTTAAGGAAAACACACCTGTGAAAATTCCCAACACATCGTGTCTAAAAAAACAAGCAACCAAAATGTTTCACTAGGCAGGATGAAGCAACTGCTTAAGGTGCTGCAGTATTTCTGCATGCCTACCAAACACCGTGCAATGGACAGCATGAAGACAGCTAATGAAGCCTCTGGAATAATTTCATTACTGGTTTATAGTGCTGGGTAACTTGATTCAAAATGCTTTTCCTGAAATTCCTTTCCTTGCTTGTTCTTGTCTCCTCCAATGTACCCCACAGAAGCACTTACACGAGCTGCATGTCTGGTGCAGCTCACAAATAAAGGGACTGTTTTGTCTAACGTGACTAAAACTGAGGTTTCACTTATGTAAGCTGGTGTTACACAACTACCACAGTTAATTAGCTGCTGTTGCTAAGCTTAAACAGTGAAACTTGCATTTTCTGCTTATTAGCAAATTTGCTGAAAGAAAAGAAGCTTTCAAGAAAAAAAATATACAATGGAAGTAACTGGAAAAAGCAACTTATTGGGAAGCATAAGCAATAAAATGGGTATAGCTCATCTTTGCTTTTGCAGTCACGTACCATTGTATTTCTAAAGCAGAAAAAAAAGAATACAGGTTGGCCATACTAACATGTTTTATTCATTACTACCATCCCATGACAAAAGGCCAAAACAGGTGTGTTTTTACTGCCATTAAGCAGTACCACCACATTACCAATTTTTTCTGGTACTTCAGACCTATAAGTTTGCTTAAATTTGGCTACCTGATTACCTTTTGGATAATTAATGGAGCTATAAACAGTGTATCTAGATGCTGGAAGTGATAAAATAGTAAGAAAATTTCAAGTAAAGACCTTGGGAATCTGCATGTCAGTGTGCCCAGAGTACCTGAAACTCTGTAGATGCCTTCACATTTCATGCCATACTTCTCTACGTAATCTATACATTCACGGAAAACTGCTGGCAGGCGGATGCCATCATACATCATGGTCCTGTCTACTGCATCAGATAAAGGAATGCCAAACACGGGTCTGTGACTTGGAACATCCACTTGAGGTATCTCTGTCTCTTGAATTGGCTTTTTCTTTTTCTTCTTCTCTTTCCACTGTTTTACAACATCTGCTGCAGTTAAGTCCTTTGACTTTTTCTCTTTGTGTTTGTCTTCCTTATGTTTTTCTTCCTTGTGTTTTTCATCTTTGGGCTTCTCTTTTATTTTAAAATCCTTTTCCTTCTTTTTGGAAAAGCTGGGTTTCTTGAAGACATGTATTCCCTTGGACCGCTTCAACTTGGAAGGACTTTCAGCTTCATCACCGGAACTGTCCTCTTGAAACGCAGCATAACCTTCCGCTGTTGGGCAAAGCAGGAGAAGGGAAGGGGACAGCTGTGAGTCTGTTTACTTTCCAGACAGCAACAACAAGAAGTTGCACGTAAGGTGGAGAGGGAGGAAGCAACATGAATTAAAAAATAGTGCCTGACTCCTCAGAAGGTTTTCTTTAGTTGTTACACACTCAAGTGGACAAGGATTAAATCAAGCTGTATAATTACATCAAAGATAAGCCACAGAGCTCCTGAATGATCTAAACAATGAATACTTTATATACTTACTCATAATGGCAATGTCCATCTTATGGGCTAGATTCCCATCTAATAGTCAGGGAAATGCAAAATAAAAACAACTGTCTGGCAACTTCTCTATGTTCCTGTAATCAACAGTATAAGAGTTGCTGTTAAGGATCATCTACTGCATACACAGAAGCCTAACAAATTTCAATTAACAACAAACTAAACTCCAGCCACTTAAAGCCCCAATCCTTTTCCAGACTATTATGAATTTAAAGACAAGTACAAAGTTAATAAAGTTTCAGTCTCAAATAAAATACAAAAAACCCACCCCAAACCAAAAGCAAAAAAGCACTAGCACACTTACTTTTCACTAGATGAATAACACAATTCCACACAATAACACTAGAATAATACCTGCCCATGAAAGTGCAGATTTGCCTTAAAAGCACATGGGAGAGATTCAAACAAGTCCCTGGGCTGAGCACACCATTCCAGCAGCAAAAGTCCAAGTGCCGTCTAAAACATGCACCAGGTGCTTTTAAGTCCCTACGCCTCTTCAGCTGGCCCTGCCTCACCTTCAGGCAAGAACACAAAAGTCTTTAAAGGTGGATTACAAAAAAACCCCAACCAACACAGCAACAAAAAAACAACCCACAAACAAACCCAGCAACATGCAATCCAACAACTTCCAAGTCCACTAATTCTAACTTTACATACACAGTACCTCATAAAAGAAAAGTAAGCCTGAAACCTGGTCAACAAAGGTGACTTTTGACAAGCCATCTGCACCAGCCAGGTCCCCCAAGGCAGTGGGCAGCAAGCCCCCATCATGCAGACCCTTTGAGGCTCTTCCACTACCTACAGGCAGAGCCTCTGCTTGAGTGAGGCAGCACTGACAGCCAAGTGCTCTTGCTGCCTGAATAGTTTTGGATAGAGGAAAATTACCCCCTTAGATAATATGCGAGCACATCAGGCACGAGACTATAGGCTATAATTTTTTCCAAGTGAAAAATCTGCAGAAGAACTGGGGGGCATTCAGTCTTTCATCCTTCCAATTCTGAACTCTGCCAGACTGCAGAGTTTCTCGGCATTATTTCAGCACATACAAGAACTGGCTCTATTTTGAATCCTCCTTGACTGTTCTGTAGAAGATAGCTTGTCAAACAAATATAAGAAATGTATTAAAGCACGGAACTACCATAAAATAATTACAATTGTTGGATCAGCTCAGTCTTTGCAGCTGGGAATCTGCCATAGGACTACCAAACACACACTTTCATAGAAGACTGAAAAAGACTGTAGAACTGTTCCTGTCCAAGTGGATTTTAATATAAAAATGCAAACATTAACTGGAGGACAACCAGCAGCCAGGTTACCTCCCTGCTTACCGGCTATGTCATTTACTGGTTTTTGTAAACTAAACCCAGAAACGGGTAAGGAAACCTGCAATGCATAAACCCAGGATTCAAATCTCACTCTGGTACAGAAGGAACTGCAGATCCACCAGGTACAGGACAAAGGAGGAGCACACATCTCCACTGTGTTTTATGAGAATGAGACAGGGCTCACACCGAGGTTCAAGACAGACTTCAGAGATGCAATTTCCAAACAGAAAGCCAGATCTTCCCCAGACAGAGCCCAGGACAATCTGCCCTCAGTCTTTCCGGCTGGGTAGCTGTGACAGCACCCAGTCACACAGCGTGGGGTTCCCACATGCGCACCAGCAAGTGTCAGCACTGGGACCCAAGCTGGGAGGTCGGTGCCACAAACAGAGCACTGCTCACATGTCCCAAGACTCCACACTGCAACACAAGCCCCGGTGCCTTCCTAGATCTGTGGTCATGTTACGCCGGCAAGAGAACATTACTAAAACTGGTATTTCTTGAATTCACGAGAAGACATGAAGGAGCAAGTTAAATACAAACCCAGTCTTTTAAAATTTGTCTCAGTAACATAAGTCAACAAAGTTTAGAAATATATACTAATACAGATTAATACAGAATATCCCACCCATACCAAGAGAGGGTTTGCATGTCTCTCAAGAATAGCCGGATTTTCTTTACTAAATTTTTGATTATAAGATTGCTGTATCTCTTTCACCAGTGATACAATATATTGAAATATAAACAAATTTATACAGAAGAAAAATTAACAAAAGTGCTTGACAAATTAGGTAATTTTAAATATGGACAGAGTATTACCTAGGGTTTAGTAAACTGGTATTTCTGTTCACTGTTTCCTCAGTTCACTGTTTCCACTGTTTCCAGTTCTAATCCCATCACTCTATGTCAAGTGACATTTTCCTCCATCTATATGAGAACAGTACTAATGTAATAAAAACTGTAATAAAATTTCACCAGCATAATGACACAGCTTAATCTGCCAGTTCCTTTTGTTAGACCTTCCTCCCATAAGCATGCCTTCACTGCAGTTATTTTAAATGTAATGCTTCAAGTATAGCCTTTATCTTACTGAGAATTAAGAAAAACCCTTTTAAAATAATAATACAAAAAATTTCCAGTGTTACTCTGGAAAAATCTAGTTTACAGGCTTATAATCTTTGTCATGCAGCGAGGCCACTGTTTCTATCAGTCTGCATACTTGGGAATACTTCTGCGTTCTCACAACAAAGCACTAAAGTCATGCTGTTGTATTTACTGTTAACTCCAAGGGTGGCATTATTCAGATCTGCCACTTATCAAACCTACTGCAAGAGACATTTCGTCCATCAGGTCTCTGATGGGTTTTTAAGTAATTTGTAACTCCACAGCTGATTTGGCTCCCCAGGGAAATCTGCAGCATCTGTAATTATTCACCAAAAGAAAACATGGATGGCTTTTACATATGAAAGAATTAGTAGGTCAAATATGACTGAAGTGCAATGCAAGCATTAGTTACCTAATGTCAGTTTGTCAGAGGGATTGTCATCAGATTGTACAGCATTTCTAAGTAAAACTAAGACACACAAATGCACAATGAGCTTGGGTAGATGGCTTCTACTTCCCCTCCCTGCACACAAGATGCATTTTTATTATCAACAGAAACTTCCACCTTACAGATTCTACCAACATTCACTATCCAACGTTCAATTAGAACTGTTTGTCTTTAATATTCACTTGACTCACTGATGTGAGCACTGCAATCTCAAACAAATTCTGCATTCAGATTACTCCACAGCACTGTGCCAGCAGAGCAAATGAAGCTGAAATAAGAAATTTGTCTTACTTTATTTTGATTTTAAATAATCACTGGCATTGAAAGGCAGACTTTTAAACTATCTGCAAATGGTGCTTTGCTAGATAAACACACAGTGGTAAATAGAGATACACGGTGATTTGTCAGCAGAACAGGATGCAGCAGTGTACCCTATTTATCCCAAAGATAAACCCTGGTATGAAGAGCCTTTAATCTTTATCAGGTGTAGAAAATTCTAATAACTTCTTAGGCTGTAGATCTGAAAACTATATTCAGAGCTTCTCCACATACCAGACAGTAAAAATAATGTTTTGTTTGCAACAGCACTGGTTTGGTTTCAGTCCTCATCTACGTTCCAAAAGAACTACAGGACCCCCTGTTCAACATATTAAGGATCTGGTCTTCAAAAATATTTCCTGAAATTTTCAGAAGAGTTCATACCAGTGATACTACTATCCTTTCACATGATAGTTCAGTACAATTCAAACAATGCCCCATTTTCCCGAGAATTATATGAAGAAAATCAAGATTATTCTAAACAAAAAAATCATAGCTGCATATTGAACCCATCCTGCCCACCAGCATCAATCTCAGAAGTAAAATGAATAAGCAGAGTAAGATCTACTACATACAGACTCTTTATCTACACAAATTCTAATGGGTAGAAGAGCTTCTTCAGAAGTATTTTCTTATAACATTTTTCTTCTGCAAGGAACTGCATATTTTATGGCTTTATCAACATGTGATTAGTGACAGGTGGTTAAACATTTTCAGAAATCAGTTACAGTGGTTGCTGTCTCAGATAATCCATTACTGCTTAACAGAGATCCATTTTTGCTCTCCTGCTGTCACAGGACAAGTTCCGTTTGAGTCAGGGAACAGATCTGATTTAAAACTATGCCAGTAAAAAGAAAATTCCTTTTAATCCCTAGTAAGTCCCCTAATCTAACTCGCTCTACAGCCAACCAACACCCAGTCTATCACAGAAGAGTGGAGAATAAAAACTAGTGGCTGAAACATTTTTCCAGTAGCTGATATTCCACATAAAAAACAATATTCCATTGAATTTTCTATGAGCTCCAAAACATTTTTAGCGTTTTCCCCCAGAATAATTGTTGTGTATTATTAGGTTACTGACACTAACATGAAAAAATAAAATCCTTAAATAACTATATCTATATAAAAAATAGAGAAAAACATTTTGCTAGCATACAAAAATGCTTTTTTGATATAGGTGATAATAATGAAGCTAAGAGTACATTACTCTTGCAGAAATTATTTTCCTGAAAAACCAAACTGAGTAACTTTGAGATATTTATCCTTCCCTTCCCTGCTGCTCTTCAAGCACTTCTGAAGTTTACATTTAGAGTATTATCAAAATAGCTCAAGATTTTTGTGGGATTAAATTTAGATACAGTTTCAGGTGTTAGAATGACTTTGTCATTAATTCAGTAATACTGCAAGTTCAATAAACACTCTGTCATAGTGTAATGTCAACTTGTCTTTTTTTTCACTGACACGTTCAGTTATATTTGTTTATACCCCAAACTGCATGATCATGGCAGGTTGTGCACTGTTCAAAACCAAAGCAGGTAGCCAGAAAAAATGAAAAGAAACAATCTGAAGACGTACAACGGAATTTAAAAGGTGAAATAAAATGAAGTATCAAAAGCACGGGAGGAATAAGAAAGGCCAGATCTGGAAGGAAAATTCTTAAAATCAACCATGATAAGCAACTGTACAGAACACTTGTAATTTAGACAGGTAAAATGTCTGTTGAGCGTATATTTACAATACTGATTATTTTTGGACTGTATGAGATGTACTGAAAGCTTGGTATGTAACTTACTCTTCTATCTGACTGGCAATTATATGACAAATGTATTAAGGCCAAGAAATGCTGAATGCCTTTTACATTAGCTGCCAGAGATGATTTTGTTCTTCCCATGTTTTGCATTTTTGTGTTCTTTGAGGATTTTTTCATACCTTTAAAGTTTCTTTTAAGTAACAAAATTTGCTTTACATCAGCTATAAAATGTGTTGCAATCTCTTGTGGAAGAAAACAGTTGCAGTGCCAATGTGCACAGACCTGTGCGGATTTGCTGAAGTAGCATTTTTCCTCCTAAACAACAGCCTTCAGCTACACTATCACCACGAGACATCCTGAATTCCACGCAAAGAAACCCACATGATGTTGGTCTCTACCAGTCCCAGATTTAGAGGTGAGCAATGCAGAGCTCTAACAAGAAAGTGGGACAGTAAAAAAGCAACTACTGATAGTCTGAATTTAGACTTCTCCAATCAATACCAAATTTTCTTTGCCAATCCAGTAATCTGCATTAGGTCAATATTATTTACATTACCGCTAATCACAAAATCACTAACGAATCATTTTTCTTAAAACCTGTAGGAGTTTCAACTGTTGGTTTTAACTTGAGGATGCATTTTTGAGTTACAGCATTCTTTAGGCACACAGTTTTTAGCTAAAATAGCAATAGTCCTTCTAAAACTGTGGTAGAAACAGTTCCTGCATTCCAGGAAACTGGTTTGATTAAAAGCAGTGCAGTGACAGCAGATTCTTAAGGAGTGATTATTTAAATATGTGCATGCATATTACAAACAGTAACCATATTAATTCTAACAATACTGTGTGCTGTCTCACTGTTTCTGATCTTCCAAATTCCACATGCAGGAAGTAGCAGGATACACTGGCATCAGAGATACAGACATTTTCAAATTTCGCTAAAACAAATGTCACTTAAAATGTACTAGCACTTGGGCTGTGATATTTAGGGTTCAGAGACCTGGACAGGAAGGGTCTTTCTGGTACTGACAGTGCTCAGTGTCAGCTTAGTAATTCAAAGTGCTTTGTTCTTTTAGAATATGCAGAAAAACTTTCTTGAATAAAAACTATTTCATGTTTCCAAAATTTTCTGCACAAATCTAAGGTGGAAAGTAATAGTTCTGTTGTTTTGGAGGGGTAAGCTTTTTAAATGAAATTTCCACTCCAGACACTGACACACTGACAAAGGATTTTATAGTCAAAGCTTTACTTTCTTCTAACCTTTGCTCTGTCAGTTCTGGAAAACTCAGATCTCAGTGTTGGTTTGCACATTTTTGACCTCTGCAATAATACTTTGGCACTGCTGGAGGAAACTGCATGATCAGACTAAACTGAGAAGCTAGAGAAAATAAAGGACAGAGATTTTATGACTGCTCAAATGTGCAGTGTGCACGTGAAAACTTGGATAATACACAAAAGCAAACACTGAATAAGGGAGACACATGGGAAAAGGGCTACAGTTGTTGAAACTGCCTCTTCCAAATGCACAAGTGTACAATTCCGATCAAACATACAGTTTTATTCTAGCTAGCACCTCAGCTGTGATTAAGAATGGATGTATTTGGAAATACAATTGAAAACCTCCACTTAGAACGTAAAGAAGAACCCCATGCCAGGATTTACCAATGCATTATGAAAGGTTTTGGATAAACACATTTATTAGTAATTCTGGGCACATACTGGGCACCTGTATCTGTGCAACAAAAAAAAAGTTAAGGTGTGGAGTTTTTTGGAAGAGAAACAGGTGCTGCACAAAGTCTGTAGCAAGTTAACTTCCTCCACATTGAAACAAATTTAAAAGAATCTACTGGGAATACTAAGCAATTTTGAGAGAGAAAAAAGGAAAGAGAGCTTGAAAGCATTGAATTAAAAAGAGAAGTTGTCTACTCACTTCTTTTTTCTTTTTTCTTAAATTTTCCTTTCTTCTTCCCATGCTCCTTTTCATCATCAGATACTATATCTGGAGGCTCATGTAAGCTGTCGTGAGGTGGCGAAGGCTCACCGGTGCGGTACAATCCAGGGAATTTTGTAGGACTGATTTCCTCAGAGCTGGGAGTACGAGCAAGTCCCCCACTGTGTTCTACCCGACGGTGTTCACTGGGGCTGCTCGTGGGAGGCAGGAAGCACTCGGTCATTCTGATACCCGGATATCAAAGTGAAATCTTCTGCTACCTGTCCATCACACCTGCATCAGAGGAAAACCAAAAGAAAACCCACATCATTTTAAGCAATGGGTTTCAGAACACCTTGTTTAGAGCTCTACTCTGAAATCATAAACAGCAATACCTTCTACAACTAGGGTTCCAACTTCTGTCTAAACACAGTAACATAACATCAGGTCTTAAGCTCAGTGTTTGCAGAATTTGTTCCTTAACTCCTGAGCCATATTAACATGAGATCTGTCATTTTTACTTTATAATATATAAAACATATATTAAGTATCTGAATATTTTAACTGTTGAAATAATTTTTACAAAATTCATAGACAGCTTGCATACTGATTGGTAGCATTTGCTACAAATTAGTTTGCTAACTTTTAAAATTTTTTTGATATCAGATAGATTTGCCTGGAAGCTCAGAGTGTTTGTGAGCACTGCCCTTAAGGCAAAGACCATTTTCTTCTTTCCCAAGCATATTTTATAGATGCAAACAAGAACTCGCCTAGCCTGTTGCAATAAGGGGGGAAAATAAAATAAATAGAGCTAAAGCAAATCCATCTTTTAATTATGCTACTGCAAATTAAAGAAGGTAAAAAAATAATGATTATGCTTTTCTGGTATACAACAACTGCGCCTTTGAAGAGGCTGTATCAGGTCATCTGCACCAAGATGCTGGTACATTGTTTGCTTGAGAGTTACGGCCAAATAAAGGCTTATACAAAAATTGCTAAAGGAAGCCAGTGCATAAATTCTCAGCAGTGGAACTCATAAGCAAAAAACTCTTCCTAGCACAGATAAATTCCAGAAGTTCCACAGAAGGGATATGCTATATAGGACACCACACTTCTGGAGTTCACTTGGCTGGATTTGGCCCCTTGTGTCTAAATGGTCACAAAGGATTTTGTTATATTTTATTTTTAACTCATATCACATACTCCAGTACCATGATTATTTGATATTGTGTTTAAACAATTAAATGGCATGTTCAAACATGGGATTTTATGAGAAACGTCCAGGTATGTAAAGCTTCAGAATGACAGCTATCAAAAAAAGTCAAAATTTTCAATTATATAAGCATTTTCAATATTACCACTGACAGACTGGCTTTATTATTGTACTTCATCTGAGTATCAGAACAACCTGCAAAATTCCTGCACAGTATGTTTGCATTTCATCACCAACTCCTCCCCCCGCTCCAAGAAAAACAGAACCCAACACATCCCACCAAGAGCTTCTAAACAGTAGAAAGTATTTCAACAATAACTCTTGGAATTATATTAGAAATATTACATTTAATTTTTTTTAAGTGAACAGAAGGGATGGCACCTACAAATCAATCCACATCTAGAGTGGGCAGAGTGGGCAAGTGCACAGAGGGCAAGAACAATGTTATTGCAAAGGCACGTGAACACCACCCTGGAAAATGAGGACACGCAGGCTTTGCCTGTGGAACCCGGCAGAGCTTCTGCGATTAAGAAAGCCTTAGCCCATACATTCCACAACACTCTTCAGCAATATGGCTCAGTTCCTCGGCTTTTATTTACAGATCGGTAGCATACAGAAAATATAGGACATGGTATTGTATTCTGCCCAGTTAATAATTATAGATGAGTCTCACTAAGTGGGTTTTGGGAAAGGTGGCTGGTTCACTTTTTTTAGGGTTGGAATTTTAAAATTTTTTAAAAAATTCTCATCCTTCAGCTCTCTGTATGCACATCAAAGTGCATTTTTAGTGAAATTTTAGAGTATGTATGCAACAGTATCTCCCTACAGGAGATCACTCACATTGCTTATGGAAATTACCAGTTACTCAGATCAGAATTTGAATAGGGCACAGTAAGGCACAGAATTATGATGAGAAACAAAATATTCATGAAGTCTTTATTTAATACTGTTCGTTCCTTAATCTGGCTAAAGTGGAGGCACTGGCTAAAAACTAAGACAATAGGATGTATTTGTAAATGCAACAAATTAAGACTGTACTTATGTTTCTTATTTTTTTATTTTACAGTTTCAAGAAAGCATTACTTTCCTATATGTATCATTTCCTCGGCCTTTAAATAAGGGAGAAATTCTATGATGCTCAAATTATATCAAGACCTATCAGCAGAAGAGAGCCTTTAAGCCTACTGAAAAAACCTCTTCCACTTTTACTAATGGATGTTCACGTCTTACTGTCATATAAATCTGTACATTTCCTCTGGCTTTTACAATTTTCTTCTGACAGCAATAAATGATGAGACTGAAAAAATCATGGACCTTCTAGGCATTTTGAGAAGGAACATTTCTAACAGGCTTGCTCTTCTGCCAGCTTCTCCATCTCAGACTTTTTCTTCCCAATCTGTTGCTGCTTTTGTCCTGCCTCTCCTCTGCAACAGGTCCCTTCCCTCAAACTGCTTCTCTTCACCTGTGCAGCTCTCGTTTGTCAGGAGATTCAATAACTCACTGCTGCCACATGAGGAAGGTCACTACTCCCCCCATTAACTCTCCTCTGCCTCCAATGGCAGCAGTTTGCTCTTTTTGAGATGATTCAAGTTGCTAGCTGCTCCAACAGGATTCTGCTGCTGAGCTGGCTAATGGAAGAGCTCAAGAAGCACTAACAATGAAAAGCAGAGAAGCGGCAGAACCACGATGACAGGAGTGCAACCTCTCTCTTTGGGCATCTCTCTTTTGTCATACTGCACACACAGCTTCATCTCCTCAGATTTCTATTATTTCTTAGTATTTATACCTTCAAGCTTTGATTTCTTTACCACCCAGTGTCAGTACTCCCACAGCTCTTGTCTTGACTTACTACTCTTGTTTCACCCTCAGTGTATCACACACAACCTGATCTTCATCTGCTTTGGCCTCTGTGACTCAAGCTCAGTTTCCCACTTTCCCCTCATCTTGCTTTTTATTCAGGTGGTTCCTACTTTCCTGCTGCACACCACTTCCTTCTCTCTCTTCTTCCTCTGTTTCTTCTATCTGATTAGTTACCAGTTCCCACTTCTTCCTGAATGTTCTCTGCTGCTGGTTTTTGTTACCTCATGATTATCTACCTCATCCTTTCACCTTTGGCCCCATTTCTCCCACTGGCTCTCAGTCTCTCCCCAGCATCACAAGAAGTCCCTTCTTACCTCCCTGCCACCAGCAGGCTCCTTGACTCCCACCACTTCTCCTTCACCTGACATTTGACTCTTCTTCCACAGAAGCCACAAATGCTGTTACATGACAGCATCAGAGAGCTTCTCGCAGTTCAAGCACCTTCTTAGACCTAGCTCCTTTTTTCAGTACTCCCAAAATGCAGCTTCTTGAACCATCTTCCTGCTCAACACTGTGTCAAGCCTTCAGAATAGCTGAATGTCAAATATAAGCCTTCACTGAACATGGGCAGAATCGTGACCTTTCCTCTATCCCCCAAGGAAAGACTAAATTCTAAGAGATTTTAAACTTGGAAAGAAGGTACATCATTAATGCAAAATCTCCTAGCCATCATGCCATCATCACCTTTCTAGTCCATAGACCAAGCACAGGAAAGTGGGTTGGGGAAAGAAAGGAAGATGCCTGCACAGGCAGAATAACGTGGTTTTCCAAGCCTCATTTTTGAAAATAACTGAACTCTTTCCTAAAAAAATCAGTCAGAGCTACATATTTAGTAAGTAAAGACGGGGTTTGGAAAAACCAGAGAAAAGGGAAGACAGAGAGCCATGACAGCCAACTTTAATAGATCTCACTTTCAACAGTGTATATCATCTAAGTAGGCATGAACACATTAAAGAGAGGCACAGTCTGAAAGACCAAATTCACAGCTCTTTCATTCAGTACAGAAGGCTCCATTATTTCTGTTTTGCACTGAGTCTGTACTGTGACTTTGTGCCTTGTAACCAATTGCAACAGCAGAAGCAAATTAGAGCAGGTGATTGCATGCACAGATGTTATTTTGTAAAGCTTCTGGGTGGAATGAAGGATGTGGAATTTTTCTGCAACAAGTATTATGCAAGACCACATCTAAAGCACAGTGGGTGTCCTCAGGTCATTCAATTTTGCCACAAACAGACACCCTCTGAATACCTGGGTGTTACATTGAAAATAGTCCCAAGAAGTCAATAATCAAAGGATGGAGGCAGAGTGGGGACACTCACTCACACAGCTACCAGTACCTGCTCTATCACAATTATCCAAAAGCAAGACACAGAGCACAGCAGTACCTCACTCATCATCAGAGACCTTCAGTCCAAAAGATTTGGATATGTGTGAAGGATCTGATTCTTGAAGAAGTGAGGCACACCAATTTTGGACAAAAAATATCCTGGTAACAAACATAGCTCCATTTTGGAAAGCAATGAACCATAAGAAGTAAGAATACAAACTATCACTTGTGGGCTAAATATGTCAAAATACTTCAGAAAGCATGAGTGGTACTCATATAACTGTTGAGACTTTTGAATAAGATGAGAAGATCGAGTTAGAATTTATTTACTGAGACTATACAAGGTCTGTATCATATCTAAGTTCTGTATCTATTGTATTTTTTACAACATACTGAAAAGCTTAATACAAATCACTGCTTTCATTTGAACACTTCTTAGACTGAAATGCTGCCATGCAGTTAAATGTCAAAATTACATCAGACACCATCTGTTTCATTTAATAAGCAGTGGCCAGGTATAAAACCAGTGCCCTTTCCTTTCTTTAATAAGGCAGCATGGCCATGAAAGGAGAAGGAATAGGGAAGTACTTCATGTAGACAGGCAAAGCAAGTTTAAAATTTCACAAGTCACAAGTAATCACACAAACACAGCATTAAGTAACTCCCCTGTGAGTCACACACTCTTCATAATTGGCAAAAATTAAAGTCTCAAGAAGGGACTTCACAGAATTTTTTGGATAAAAAGAATAAAATACAAATTGTTTAGCAGCATTCAGCTCCCACACCTCAGATTACTTTACAGGATATGTGATGCCATGAGAATGTTGGAAAATCTACTTCAAAGGAGGCTGTGTAATCATGCAGTTGAAGTCACGTAGGAGCAAGCTGTACATTTTTAAAATAATGCCAGCATCAGATCAGCTCTAAGAGTAACAAAACCAGCTTTTATGTGGTCTCTCATCTACCTGTAGGTGGATAAAGTCTGCCAGCTACAGCACCATCCAAAGCATTTCAAGTTCTGCTCTGAGAGTCCATTCCAGCTCAAGAGGAGTGATTAACAAACAGACAAAACTACTTAGCTCTTGACAGTCAGCGAGCTACAGACCACATCCCTATCTGAGTGGACTCTTGGAGGTGCCAGCTCACATTTAGAATATGCAGCTGTATCCAGATTACTCCCTATTATTGAGGGTATTCCAGCTCTTCAATAATCTAATCAGTAGACAGCCAGTCTTTAAAAAAATAATTAAATAATACCATAGACATTTTAGAAACATCAAATACAAGGTTTCCAAGGCCATTATGATAACATCTTGCAATTGCATGAAGATAAAATCTCCAGATATGTGGCAGCATGTGCTTTCCAGTTTGGTTCACTTCAGGGAAAACAGTATCTCAGCCCCTAGCCTACAAAATTCTGTAGAGCTCCATCAGGATGCAATTCACAGGCTGTTTCCAAGAGACACATCTTGAGAAAAACAAAAATTGCATCGCTGGAAAGGGATAGATGGTTGAATGTTTTGCTCCAGGAGAGAGCACAGTGAAAAGAGATGGACCAGAACTGCCTAGGAAAAGGCCCTGTCCCATGGCTCTACCTCCTGCACTGGCTACACCATCACACTCCTATTTTCTGTAACATCCTACTTCTCTGGAGAGGCAGGCTGTGAAAATTTAAATCCCACTGTCTGTCCCACTACCTCTCCAAAGCAAGTAGCCTACAAGAAAAGTCTGGGCACAGATCTTTGTTACAGGGTAACAACCAAAGCCCTATACAAAGGGTACACAAACTATGCCCCACATATGGCTCATTCCCAGCCTTCAGGGATATCTGAGCAAGCCCTGCCACATGTCTTTCCCCAGCTGAATCAACTGCCATGGAAGCAATTTCAAAGCAATGCACTCCGTTATGATCATAACCAAATATATAAGAGGCATTCTTGCAAATAACTGTCCAGCTTACGAGCTGTTTAATTGCTTTGCATGGCAGCTTTCTCAAGTAACAAGCAGAAGGCCTGGACTCCACACCACGAGGCAGATGGGCGCTGTACCCAGACCAGACTTCTGCAGGAGTATCTTGACTAATTAGCCACCTGCATTGCAACTGCTACTGCCCACCCTGAGAACAACTTCTCATTCTTCAAACTTCTTGGCAATGTGCTACTCCACTGTTCAGGATTCTCTGTTTTTACCCCCAATGAATCTTGCTCTTGGCTCCTGTGGTCTTGTCAGCACAAAGTAATCCAATACCTCCAGTAATAGTACTCAAGCCCAGTGCATTAGTTTCCCCCTCCATGGTTTAGTCACAGTCTCCCCCAGGCTCTCTCCATTCGCTTCCTCGTCCCCTTTGCTGCAGTCTAGTTCCTCCACCATCAGGACTGTCCCTCCTCTATCTCACAATCTTTTCCTCACCACGCAGGTGTTCACAACCTAGACCTGTGCAACTCCAGTTTCACCATTCTTGTTCTCCACGCCCAGTGTCTCATCTAACCTCACCTCTTGGCTGCTCACTGTTTCCCAAGTTTCCCTTGCCACCCTCTATTTCTCCCACACTCAGTTCTCATTAAAACTTCTTCAAATTATGGGCCACACATAAGCAAGACAATCTGTGAGGTCTTCTCCAGACAACTTTGGGCTTTTTAGAGGTTTCCCCTCTAAATTACAAGTAGCACTAACAGGTTTGCCTGATTACCAAAATATTCATTATTACAAAAAAGAGATATTTTCTTGCTAGCTGAATTCTCAGAAACAGTTTGAAGATTGGGTTCGTGCTTTTTTTAAAAAAAAATTAAGTACCAGCCTCTGAAACAAAACTTTTCAGTCCAAATTAAAATATGGTACATTTAGATGAGAGCTAAATTACTGAGAGTTGAATTGAATATTACAACTGTCTTGCTAACATATTGAACCCTCCTATACTTCTGAAAACCACCACATTTGCAATATATATAAGACCCACAATTGCTTAGACTGGCCTTAGAATTATTCCTGGTGTGACAACTCTGCCCCTTCTCTCTTGTCCACCTCTCAAAATTCCCACTTGTACCAGTGCTAATGCTTGTAAAACAGAACAGAACGTTTTACCACTTAACAGAGGAAGGCAGGAAAATACAACAAAAGGTGTGCAGTTTACTTTCTTAACAATCACTATAAACACAGTATCACCACCGGTTTTGTTTGCCCTCCGGACTGTACACAAGTTTTTTTACAATTCACATTTTCTGACAAGTCCTTCAAAGAGTTGTCTAGTCCCTAGTCACCAAAGGTCTGCAGCAGGCTGTACAGCAATTATGATTTAGCAAATTGATACTAATTGTTATACTTTAATCAGTTCCTGGGCTGGATCTATTTAATGACAAATGCCTCTGATCAGAGATGTAAACTACAGCATCGTTCAGTCACACTCCAGTACCTGAATGCAGCCAGCTTGAGAACAGCTGTCCATTTAGTGGAGTCAGGGGAAAAAACCAAACATCCTAAATCCATGACTGGTTGAGCTGAACCTACTACACATGCTGTTAAAAAAGCAAGTGCTATTCAAAGTAAAAAATGCAAAATGAATCAGAAAAAAAAATGGATTTGGCATAAAATGTTTTACAGGAGTTTTAAGCATTTCTGCTGTTCTTTCAAGAGCATCTGCAGACTACCTGTGACAGATCAAACAACAGAGAACAGAATCTAGTTTTCCACAGAGGCCAGAGCTCTGCATACTCAGTTCCAACAGCCAGTAAAAACCAACTAAGCCGATAAAAACTCTAATTTTGGGTTTTGTGCAGGGTTTTTTTAAGAGTGACTTAGCTAACACATGCTAACATACTAGAAATGACAAGGGTAAACAGCAATTACCAAAGACTCTTTGCTTTGGATTTAACAGTGGCAACAAATCTGAGAATGCCCACACACCAGAAATGTGCAATATAATACACTGGCCTTTCTGTAACAGCAGTAATTCACTTGGCAAATTCAACAGCAGCAGTGGAGACGCAGCAAGGCATTGCGAGGCTCCTGCCAGCAGGTAGAGTTCAAGCTCTGTGGAACTCTTGGGAAGCCACTCGGCTGACATGTGCAGGCAGGTGCCACTGCTGCTGCATTACCATCACCCTTCGTACCCGCGCCAGTTACAGCCAAACCAGGACCGGTGTGCGCCCCTCTACAGACATCACTTAACTGGTGTCTGCTGGTTCGCCCTTCGAGAGCCACCTGCTACCAGCCTCAAACACAGAGCTCCACAGGGACAGAGCCTTGCCACACTCTGGCAACTGCATAAACCTGCTTAACACGTTGAGGGAACGGCAGAGCGCAGGTACTGCACAGAGAACTGCACGCTGACTCCAGACAGTGCGGCTTTTTAATCCAGTATTGAGATACCATCTTTCAGACTCGATATAGAAAAAAATGAATTAGAAGCACCGTGCTTCTTCACTGAATTGGGTAAATTGTGATCATTATTTTATTCATAGAATTTTCAAACAGCATTAACTTTGCAGAAGTCACTGCATAATCCTTTAACTGGGAGGTCAGTACAAACAATCCAGTTTACCTTATCAAAGGCAAAGAATATTCAATGCTAAGGCCTTATCATTCACAGAAAGAAGCAATTTCTGAAAGTATATTAATGACACACAAACCTTTAGATTTTGAACTGTGAAAATTAACTTTCTTATGCCTTACATTGAATTTTTGTCACCATGTATTGAATATAGATGAAAAGATCTATCAATTACAGGACATCACTTGAACTGACAACTCTGTAGCATAAGAGGAAGCAAAGAACAGCTTTGCTTGGATCTCTTCATAGTGTGATACATGACATAGATGATCAATTTCCATTGAAATGATTCTTTTCATGTTTAAAACCCTGCATGTTCCAGTGTAACAGTGGCAAAACATATTCAACTTCTAGTGAATATTAAATGGAACTATGGCGGTTGAGATAAAACCCATTCTACCATAACAGCAGAAAGGAAAAGTAAAAAAAAAAGACTCTGATCCAGAAACATTGTTTATATAACAGCTTCTCTGATTATTTTTAGTGATTATTTAATAACTACGTCTATCAGCTGATTATTCTTAGTGATTATTTTATAACTATGTCTATCTGCGTCACCTTTGCTTTTGGCTTAAGAGTCCTGTTTATCATCAAGCTAACATCAACAGCTATTGACCTGGAAACCAGCCTTCACTGGTTGCTTTATTAAGCCCAATTTGAGTAAAATCAAGCACAGACTGGGTTGCACGCAAACGTTTTCCCAACTTAACAATAATAGATTGATCTGTAACATTTCTGTGCTCCCAGCACAGCAGTTTTTAGCACAGCCTTATTGTAGATGCAGTTCTACCCACACCAAAAGGTTTTTTTCTGATGTAGCTTGTTTCATTTTGAGATCTGTTTTGAGACATGCCAACAAAATAATTGTTTTGCTGATCCATGTTATGTCTACAGCAGGAACCTGCAGGAATAGATGTCAATGTCTTTCAAACTCACGCTATATAGAAAAGAAAATTTTTATTTTTAGCATGGTATGTTAGGTTCCTGTACAAGAGTCGGGCTATACCATCTTCTCTTCCCAGACTTATTCCCATTAATGCCAGTGACAACTCTTCATCAACACCACATGAAGGATTTAGCCTTTCAGCAAATTTCTGAATTTTTAGTTATTTTTTTCAGTATCATATGTAGAGATGGGATGAACAAGTTCTGTTTTCTGTGGCTGCCCCAGATTCACTCAATACCCTAGGGGAAACTCAATTTAAATATTTACAAGCTCAGCAGATTATTAATTATGATTAACATCACCACCTCCAGGGCTGAGATGTTGCAAGATGCCACGCATGTGAACACAGAAAACATTCACAAATACATGCAAGGCAAGGTGCAGCACCACCCACCATGGGGCAGCTGTTGGTCTCTGCAGAGAAAGCAGGAATCTGTCATCCATTAAAATGCCAATTACTGGAACAGCAGCAGGACCCACAAGCTCACAGTATTTGCCTTGTCTTCTATGCCAATTTACCTAGTCAAACAGCCTTAGAAGAAAGCTTACGTGAAATGCCGGCCTTCTAGAAAAATGTATAAACATCCTTAGAATTTAAAATTAAATTCACACACATTTTCTAAAACAGGCTTCATTCAGCTCAGTCTGTAGCATTTACTGCAGCAATTTTCAGCAATTCTGTGTCTTGAGAATATCACCAAAAAACCCCCATACCTCAAGAAATACACTAATTGATGTTTTCAACTTACTTGCCACATATAATAAAAATTAACTGAATAATAGCACAAATACAACATTAAAAATAACTATGCTTCACAGACGGAGGAAAAGTTTGGTATTTGATAGCACCAGACCAAACAAGTTCTGACTGCCATTCCCAAATCTGTTGTGTTGCCTTGTCTAAACATAAGTCATGCTGCTTTAGAGTAGATAGTTTATAATGGAAGCTCCAGTACACATAAGACCAAAGATGGCCTTTATCCTATCCCTCCCTCCATCAGTATAAGGCAATTTTAAGAGTGGTGAAATCTTTGCACATAAGTACTAAAACGCATCAAATGTAATTACCTGTCAAAATATCCACCTACAGCTTACTGTTCTAATGATACACACTAACCACAAACTTCTCTGACATGTTTGTGTATCTTTCAGATGTCTTCAAAGTTTGACTGAAATAACACAAAAAACTTACTTCCTAAAGGATTTATAAAGAACAAGCAACCAAAAGAAGCCCATAGAAAACTACAAACAAATTTGATCATACACCAAACGAAATATAATAAAATTGCAGCACACAAAATGAGTGATGAAGGTAAAACTGATGCACCTTCTCCATTGCTTTTTGGTGGTGTATACAGGTTCTGGCACATTCAAAGATAAATTTGTGAAAGCCACTGTCATAAAATTAGTTCTTAATTATCTTTGTGAAGGAACATGCATTTAAATATAGATCCTAGTATATCAGTCACACTAATTTGCTGAACCATCCAGACAGCAAAGAACTCCACATGTTCATTACTTCCTCTTTCAGCTGGAAAGTTGAAATTTGTTTCCTCCAACGTTTCAAAACCTGACTGCTTAAAACGCATCTGCTCACCAGTGGTACACATTGTATCAATTTCGGAGAACTGAACCCCCAAATTTCAGGATGAAAACTTCAGAAGCATGACCTGTGAAAGATCTCTGCATCTAAAATTAGCAAGTGGCCAGCATGAAGAAAACCTACAGAATTTGTAAAGATTAAAACATCTAAAGAACAAGAAAAGTTAAAACCATTAGACTGAAAAATAATCCAAGGAGTTGCTGGGTAAATCTGTTCAATCACTTGGCATTTTCCCCCCAAGCTCTTGTATTTTTAGTCCATTCAATCAATTAAAAATATCCCATATAATATGAAAAGCTCTTTAGGCTATCTTAAAAGAACGGCATGTCCTTTGAAGCCACCACAATTGAAAATCAGAAGAGGAAATGACACTTTTCTTTGACTCCATTTTTTTTTTTTTTAAAAAGGTATTTTGGGCTTTATACAGATTAGTGTTACACTTTATATATAGCATTTGGTTCACAATATTAAAATCTACTGGAGTAGTACAAATACAGTAAAATATCTGTCAACTTAATTACCTTTTATCAGTAATTATACACTATGTTAATACACTCAGTATTAAGTATGTGAAAGCTGTACATTGGACATAGGAAAACAATAACTGAGAATTATGGACTTCCATAGTTATCATGGTAGAAAACCACTACTACTACCATGAAATGAGAATTTCATAGCTGGCATGTTTAGCATTAGAATTACATTTACTACTCAATTTAATTCATGCTAATAAAACTCACTGAAAATTTATTTTCATGGCAACACCTAGAAAAACTCTGCACCTGACTGCTGATCCTTATATTTACAAAATACAACTGGGTAGGCTAGAAATGTTAAAGTAGCAACAAGCTTCACCACCAGGGTAAACTAAATGTCAAATTTCACAAAAGTCATTATAGGATAAACATTAAATTATAGTTTCAAATTCATAGGTGTAACTCCTATTTTACAAACTTCGGTATGATTTTAAAGAGAAGTAACATCCTTGAAGAATTCTTACTTATTTTTTTGTGAGAACAAGAAGCTGCTATTTTTGTCACTGTGATATCCCCTTTTCCACGAGTGTCAAGTAAACAGAATTATCATCATAGATTGTGTTTTCAAAAACCATTCTTGGAGCTCTGGCAGTAGAGTTCTATGATGAGTTCCAAGAGCTCCTTTCTGCCAGATGTCTTGTCCTTTAGTAATAGAAAAAGCCCAAAGATCCTACTGAACTGTAAAACAGGAAGCAAACTTCATGAGCTGCCTTCACCTAGATAACAGAAACCTGCGAAATTTTCATACTAGAGAGGGCAAAAATGTAACAAAAATACATTTTATCTATCCATAACTATAGGAGTTGACTCAAGTTAAGAGCTAGTCACTGCTAAGAGATGTACAAAACAACCAACATGACACTAAATTTATTTTCCTTAAAATAATTTTCAGTTTGGTCCAAACTTGCATTCTGATTTGGAATGTCAAACCTTACCACCCAGCACTCACTCCTCTTTCTTCCTCTCCAGCAACCATCTGGCCGTTCCCACCTCATGCAAACAGCCATCACTCATCCCTTGCTTTCCTTGTGTGCCTCCAGAGACCAGAATAGCCAGTCTAAAAAAGCTGTTCCTTGTGGGTGAGAAGGAGAATAAAGACGGCAGAGTGGATATGAGGAATCTGCTCCTACTGTTTGGGAAGCTGACCCTTCCACTGCACTGAAGGGTGGACCTATTCCTATGAAAAAGTGTAGCTGCCAGCAGCCAAAATAGGGCATCTCTGCACCTTCACACAGCGTCTTCCCCAGCGCTGTGCTCCTGTTGGGCTGTAGCTGGCAAGAATCATTAACCATTCCCTGCTTCCTCCAGGGAAGACAGCAGCCTGGATGGAAGCAAGGCAGGGATCACTTACAAGGTCATACCACAAATTAATGTGTAACACCAAGGATCATAATCCTTCTTTTAAAGAAATTTTCCCTCTGCACTGATTGCTTAAGGTCTATATTTCTGCCTATCTTCCCAGCACTTGCAACAAATGGACAGATGGCAAGCTATTAACGATTAAGGGCACACCAGCACACATGAAGTGACTTATATCACATTCCTCAATTATTATTATTATATCAGAATAATTGCATTATTTTACTCTGCATGTAGAAAACAATACTAAATTTGCTTATTTAAAATACAACATTTTCTCCACTAATATTTTTTAAACTGGCCTAAATATCACACGACTATTAAGACACATTAACAATTCACTGTATGTACTCAGATTTACATTACTACTGTTTTAGCATCTGGCAAGCACTTTTTCTTTATTATTATAAATTATGTGTTTAGTAAATAATTAATTGCTATTTTTTAGTCAGGATCCTACACCAAGCTGCTTCTGGAAGAAACTGGGACATCTTCATTATCTGTACTTTTGTTTACTTAGTATCACAGGAACTAGACAAGGAAAAAATACCAAATCATGTTCTTTACTTAAACACACCTTAATTAATTATCAAAGGAAATACTGCTTGTAGGTAGTGAACTGATTGCTCTAAACGCTGTGATCTCATGGTTTTGAATTTGCAGATCTCAGTCTCTGATGCTTACTTGGAATTCATCTTTTGATAAGAAAAAGAGATGCTTTCTGTGCTTTTTTAATGTACAGCTAATAAAAAACAACACTAAGGACCCAGTTGTACATTCCAAATATTTTCAGACAGATGTACTTCATTCAGGTATTAAGTGTTGTTTTTACCTTCTTATTATCCACTGAAGTCACTGTACCTCATATTTAACTTTTTCACAAATTCTTCCCTACTAGTTCAAAATTGTCAGAGCACTTTATTGATAAAACCTAAATAAATTTTTCCTAGTACATTATCCACTAGTAACAGGACAGAATAAACTAGAAACTCCTTGGATATATTTGAGCGAAGTGTTGCGTGAGCCAACTTACTGGATCACCACTCTTTACTTGGGTAATACCATACACATCCTCCACTTCCCAGCAGCTGCCCCAAGTAAGCAGGCATTCCCCACTTTTTACTGCAGCCTAAGGAAAAACTGGAAGTAGGGAGCACTGGATCCCTGCTGCTATTCACCTTTGCAGACTTGCTGTTGCTGCCGCCATCAAAGTCTGTTTCACTCTACTGTACCTCCACACCTTCAACCAAGTTTGTATTCCCTGATGTCAAGCCCAAAAGGTGAGGATGGCTGGGATGAGAAGGGTAAGCATGGACAGGAAAGGAGTCATACCCTTCCTTTTTCTAAACTCAACCTGCATCCTTACCCTGCTGGTTTTGGCCATGGCAAGCAGAAGATGTAAACCCTATTTGGACAGCAGTCACCCCTCAACACCACCATGCCTGGTGATGCAGCCTAAGTATAACTTCCTACTCCTTAAAGTACTTCCAGCCCAACTGCCGGCCCATTTGATATACTTTTAATTTTTCTTTTGAGCAACAATTTGACAACTATGATCCATGAGGCTCTGGGGAACAGCAGAAGGAGCTGATGAAGGATGGCACATAGCAAACCATGACTAGTTGTAAGGGTAGTGAATCATTCACTGATTTAACATAATCAGATACATTAGTTCAGAAACAAGCTGGGTAGATTATGCTACACTATACTACAGTAAACTGAAGGTAAATATCACACTATATGTTGGCATTTTGAGGCTAACTACATGACACCGAGCTTTACAGAACTAAAGTAAATTAGCATTTGTTGGTATCTATTGCTGAACAGCAGCATCTTCCATATTAGTCTAAAAACTACCCGTAAGAAAAAGCAGTGTTTACTCAGGAAATATACAAACCTTTTCTGTAAGAAAACACAGCTAAAACTTACTGGGGAAGAGTGCCTGAGGAATACAGTGGAGATCAGAACCCCAAAGAGTAAGATGCAGTGCTTGTGCATGTCAGCTTTGCTTTAAGGACACCTACAGAATCAAGCCATGCAGCTCTGAAGCAGGAATGCAGTTATTCCAATTCCAGGACAATATATTCCAGTGTAGATATGCATATATAGAAATAGAAATAATCTGCCCTACAGAAAAAGAACTTTCTTCCCCACATAACTACAAAGAAGGATTTTACAGTAAAATCCTTACTTTGGGGAAAAAACCCTACCAATCCAACCTACAAAATATGCCCTCCACCCCTGAATACACCTTAACTAAGACAGAACAATGCCAAAGTTGCACGTGGAATATTAAGACTTGAAGGTAGCTATTCCTATGTTCCATTTCAGATGTGGGAAGACTAAAGAACACTTATTTTCTCCAAGCTAGAAATGAGATCCCTAGGACAGGGAATGTAATGTTCCCTACTTCATCATAATAGACACTCTATTCTTGATGTATTTAGCTAGAACATCACAGCAAGGGGGTTAATAAATTCCACACACTTAGAAGTACTAAATACTCAAAACTACAACAGTTTGGAAGGGCTTTTTTTAATTCCTGTTTATTTCTCTGTAGAAAAAAGCCCCTCAAGAGCTTGCCACACTGTACGGATTACACACAGACTGCACTGAAATGAACTGAAACACAGCACCATTTACCACGAGCTGTATGCAACACCTCAAATGACACCAAAACCCAAACCTAAGGGATCTAAGGGATCCCTCTGCCATTCTCCTGTAAGCTCATTAATAAATTTACATCCATTGCCATCCTGCTCACATCCAAGGGAGCCTTAACATCACTCCAGAAAGGGTGCATTATGGCAATGCAGAGCACTCATGGTAAGCACTTCAAGCCGTTTCCAGATCAGAAACACATTTAAGGACACAATTCGGGCTGTTTTCCTGTGCTGGAACAAGGGACTTGCACAAATCACCCTGGTTTATGCAACTGGCAAAAAGGCCTTAGCCTGATTTTTTTTTTTAATGATTATTCCCTATCAACAATTATCATTAACCTGAGAAACATTGGGGTGCAGGTAATCCAAACCACACCATTCTTATGAACAGATACTTTCGGTGTGGATTGCGGGCATTTTCTTTGTCACTTGTTTTAACATGTGTTAGCGCTTAAAAATAAGATATATTTGCTCATACATCACATACTGACATATCCTTGGAAGTGTTCAAGGCCAAGCTGGATGGGGCTCTGCGCAACCTGGTCTAGTGAAAGGTGTCCCTGCCCATGGCAGAAGGGTGGGAACTATATGGTCTCTGAGGTCCCTTCCAAACCATTCTGTGATTCTATGATGAGCTGGAACACACACTTTCTAAAGAACATTATCAGGTAGGAAACACGACATCTTTAGGACCCGTTAATCACACTAGATGCAGAAAAACGACAATAATGGTAAATTTTCTGGGTTTTAAGATGCGACCTCTAGGTGAAGGTAAATGAATAAAAGTCCCTGACCTCTCCCTCCCCACAAAAAAACCAACCCGAAACGACCTCGCAGAGAGCCAACCTACAGCCCAGCACGGCTCTCATACGAGACTGAGCTGCAGCGAACCCCGCACAATCCAAAGGGAGCAAATGCTTAAGGAAACAAGGAGCACAAGGTGCCCGGCGCCTGTTCCCGTAAGGGCAGGAGGGACAACACGGGCCGTAAGTATTGCACACGGGCCAGACACCCGCCCGGGCGGGGAACGGAGAGGAGAGAGGAAGGGGAGAGAGGAAGGGGAGGGAAGGAAAGAAGCAAGGAAAGAAAGGAGAGAGGAGGAAAGGAGAGAGGGAGCAGAGGAGAGAGGGAAGGAGGGAAAGGGAAGGTAGCGGAGAGCGAGGGAGGGCGAGCAGCAACCGGAGGGGAAATGGGCGGAGCCTCCCGAGGCCCCGCCCCTCCTGTCTCAAGCAGCCCGCGCGGGCCCCTCCCCCACCCGGCAGCCGCGCGCGCCGCGGGGCGGTGGCGGCTCGCGCCGCCAGTTGTGTGCCCCC
>VWPU01012157.1:0-17302 GCA_013398955.1 Callaeas wilsoni
CGGCCCCCACCGGCCCGGCCCCCACCTCTGCCCCGGCCCGGGGCCCTGGGCTCGGCTCGGGGAACGGGAAGGCGGCGCTTGGTTTGTTCAGGGGCTGTGAGTGTTTCTGTCCGCTGACATCTGCGGGGCTACTCGCTCCTGCCGTAATGTCCTGGCAAAGGACTCCCGTGGACAAGTCTGCACTAAGAAAATGCCATACGTTTAACTCAACTAGAGGTAGATCTTGTTAAACAGGGAGGTGAGAAAGGAATCGGTTAGGTTTTTTTACGCAATTTATCACAGAAAGGAGAATAAAACACTTATTTAACCTGTTCATTTCTGTGCCAAACACACAGTGTGCTGCGTCTGGCAGTTTTTCACGTGAAGCTCAAGAACACCAGAAAGGCTCACGATTTTCTAATTTGCGGTGTTTGTGTCTTCTCACCATTGTGAAATTACTCCTCAGAAAGTGTAACATTTTTATTACAGTAAAAAGCGTGACTTCGTGTTTGGAGTCAAATCAGCACCTCAAAGTGGGAACTACAAATTGTTGCATAGTGAGATGCTCTTCCGTTCGATGCAGGCACCAGCACTATTTCATGGAGCATTCAGTTGATATGGATAAAATATAGCCTATAAAAGTGAATATTTTAATGGCGCTTAAAATTACTCAAACTGAGCAAAAACTGGTAATAGAACAGTACGTTTCTCCTTAACTGTTAAGGTCATTGCTGTTATTTGTTTTACGTTTTTATGAACAGAATGTCTACAAGAATACATCCCTGGGGATATTTAAAAATCAGTAAATATGTTTCTTAGAGACATAATTTGGTGATGGACTTGGCAGTGCTGGGTTAACAGTTGGACATCATAAACATCTTTCCCAACCTAGACAATTCTGAGATTTTTATGGAGTACAGTGTCAAGCGTAAAGAAAGGACACGAGTCTAAAATAGAATCGTAACATGATATATCAAACTCTCTTGCTGTATAGAACCACTGGTTTTTTTGATCCCCTTAAAAATTGTTGAAATGTAAATAATTTTCAGATTCATATGTCCATACCTGAAAATATAATTTTCCTTTACTTCCACCTGCTATTTCCATCTTGTTAGAATAAAAGACATCGCAGATCAGCTAGGAAAAGAGAAGGGGGACAATTGGCTTTTAGCTAGGAAAATAGTGTAGCACT
This sequence comes from Callaeas wilsoni, assembly GCA_013398955.1. NCBI lineage: Eukaryota > Metazoa > Chordata > Aves > Passeriformes > Callaeidae > Callaeas > Callaeas wilsoni. The sequence continues at coordinate 1,172 of VWPU01012157.1, forward strand.
GGAATGTACTAGGGTGGCCTTGTAAATATTCTGCTAATCCAGAATAGGGACAAATCCATGTTGGAATTGGTTTGACTAACATATGTGTGCTCCGTATCAGTTTGTCTATGGCATATATTTGTCCAGACATGTATCTATATATGAATATTATGACATTTAGTACATATTCTTGAATATGCTGTATATTTAAAAATAGAATACTGGTTTATGCTGTTTAAAAAGCACTCCTTGCAGATATCTCGGTGTGCTCTGCAAATTGTGCCCTGGCTGGGGAAGGTGGCTGGGGACCGAGGCAACGAGCCGTGTGTTAGGAACAATTTTTAAAGGTTCATTGAAACTAAGTTAGTAAATTACCTTAAGTTCAAATGTTAATGAAGTTTAAAGGGTTCGATTGTTAAGGGTCTGGTTTACCTAGTTCAAATGTTTTATTTATTCCGTATGTAATGCTGCAGGTTTAATAATGCTCAAGAAATTAATGTTCAGTGTGGGTTAGGATGTTGTAATGAGGTTTGTTTGGGTTTAAATGTTGTATTTAATTGATGTTCAATGTCAATCAATGAAGGGGGGGGGCTGCCAAGGTGGCGATGCTGAGCCAGGTTCCAGAAAACTCCAGGGATGACGGCACGATGTTCTGGTGATTTCAGGACTCCAATTGGGTCAGACCTCAACCAATCGGGGGGGACTTTGGGGAAAGGATTGGTCAGAAGTTGCCCTAGAAACGAGCCAACCAGCGTCGAGTGAAAAGGACCAATCAGGTGGCGGATTGAAAAACCAACCAATAAGAGCGCGGATTGTCTATAAGAACGGTCCTGGTGTCATGCACGAGCTTCTCCGCCCCTTGGACAACGGCCGGTCCACGAGGGGAGCACCCAGCGCCGTGCGCGCTGCTTTTGTCTGCCTTGCCACCCAGAGCCTTGGACTTATCCCTGGCTCCTTTGTTCCGAGTTGTGGTTTTTAATAAATTTGTTAAATTTTAGCGGCGTGAGACCGTTATTTCTCACACGGTGGATGGGCAAGGGCCCGCTGGGGGCCAGCAGCACCAGGCAGGAGGTGGCCAGTCACCGCAAGGCTCTGCGGGCCCTGGTGAACAGTGAGGACACCCCAGACCCAAACGCACCACTGGACCAAGAGCTGTGTGAAGTGCGGGTGCGCAGACTGTGACGGAATAAAACCCCAGTGATCTTTTTCGGTAGGGTCCTTCCCCAGAGGCACCCAGCTTGGTAAATCGCTGCACCACGGTTAAATCACTTAGAGGTTAACAGCGCATCTGGGACTGTGCTGTTATCCGACGGGCAGGCAGTAACATTGGGCCAGGAGCATTGGCCGGCTGTAACCTGTAGTGGTAGCTCGGCAGAACAATGGCCATCACAAGGCACTTTTTGATCTACGTAAATTAACCTTCCTGCAGCAATGTCTGGAAAATGGATTCCCAGGTCACGTGGATTATTGTTATGTTTGGAACAGCTGTGCACTGATGAGAAGTCAGCAGAAGGAAGCCGATCCGGCGGTGACACTGGCGGTGGCGGAGGCTGATCCCCAAAGCAGGAACCTGGCGCTCTGCCTGCATCGGCACTGCCCTGCTGGATCTCGGGGATTAATCTCCAAAGCAGGAATCCCGGCACTCTTTCTGCCCCGGCGCCGCCCTGTCCTTTAAATACTCCTTCAACACCATCTAACTTTCCTCCTGTGAGGCTGCTCCAGGTGTTTACCAAACACACGTGGAGTCCGAGTGATTCGGCATTGTAGGGAATGAGATGCCAAGGCTGAGAGAAGACAGCAAGAAATGTGCTCAGCTGTAATATATGTATTGGACATGACCCGAGCTGGGGGGACATGCAGGTGCTTTTGAAAGAGCTATTCTGGCCAGGTGAAAGGGGAAAAAATAATTAATAGCAAAGCAGAACTGGCACAGCAAGCAGAAGGAAAAAGGAATCCCTGGCCAGCGAGTGACCCAAATTGGAATAATACCACTGAGGACAGGCCTGCATGTCAGACAAGAGTTCAAAACCTGGTTGAAGCAATATTATCATGGGGAATGAAAGGTTAACTGGGCTAAAGGAATGGAATGTAGACAGAGAATGGACAAAAATCCTAGAAATTTTTGGGGCTGCCTCCAACAGGTTTTGCTAGAATATGGGGGAATGGCTTCACAAAACTTTAGTGGTACTTTTGCAATTAGTGTCTTTGTAGGTCAGGCAGCACCAGACAGCCAAAAGTAATTTAAGGAGCATATGCCAGGGTGGCAGGGAGTAAAACTACAGAAAATTCACATGTTGCAGTATTTGTGTGTGATGGGCAAAAGAAAAAACACAGGGCACAGCTAGTAGAGGAGAAAAGGAAATTGGAGAAAGTGGAAAATCTGATGGCTGTTGCCTTGACAGGAAATCTCCAGGGGAGAAAATGAAGAGAGGAAGACCAAATACAATTAGTGGACCTAAACCAGAAAGCGGAAAGAGACAGAGAAGGAATGTGGAAATGGAGTGTTACTATTGTGGAAATTTAGGACATAGGCAAAGAGAATGGCCTTTCCAACCAAGTGGGGGAGTAGTTGTGCAAGGACAGCTTGTCACAATGACTAGACGCCTGCAATTCTACTGAATTTCAGAGAACCATAAAATTAGGAATATACAATTTGTGGAGAACACCTAGATCAAGAGGGACATATAGTATGTGGGGAGTGGGTGTCATTGTTGAATTTCTGGTAGATACAGGAGCCACATTATCCCTCTTAAACTTTGCCCCAAGAGGGTCAGTAACAGACAAAGTATTCATACATGGAGCCACTGGGCAGGGAAAAATATAATTAAACCTGTATTAGCAATGATAGGAAATAAGAGTGTACAGGGAAGATTTGTATTAGTAGAAGATTCCCCAGTGTGCTTGTTAGGGAGAGCCCTTCTTCAGGCCTTAGAGAGAGAATTGCATTTGTCACCAGAAGAAATGGATTTAATAATGGCACTGAGAGCTTCAAAAATGAACAGAAGATATGAGAAATAATGAAAGCCATATTATCAGAGTTCTAGGGTAAGACCACTACAGATGGGGGACTGTTGGTTTCAGCACAGCCTGTGTTTATTAAAACCAAGGCAGACATGCCACCCTTTGTGAGACAGTACCCTATTCCCTTGGAAGCTGGGAAAAGTATCCAAAACCAGATAGACCAATACTTGGACAAAGAAATTTTAAAGCATATGTGTCTGCATATAACACTCCTATATAGCCTGTAAACCAGAATAGGTTAGATGACGACCCTGAGTACTTGTGCAGGATTTGTGGGCAATTAACCAACATGCAGTGACCCCTCACCCAGTTGTGCCAGGCCCCTTGACTATACTTTTGCAAATACCACTTAAAGATGGATATTTTATTGTAAATAATTTAACAGCTGGCTTTTTCAGCATCCCAATAGATGAAGGAAGTCAACCTTTGTTTGCCCTGCAACTGTACTGTTGACAGAGTATGCTTTATAGATACAAAAAGAGCATATAAGAGCAGAAAAGAGTGTGCTCAGTGGTATCAGCACATGCCATCTGAAATACAGGTATATAATATATAGCCTGGAAATTAGGTTTTAATTAAGGTATTCTCTAGAAAATCCAAGTTAGCACCAAAATGAGAAGGCTATATACTTCCCTACTATGTCCTTATTTTGCTGTTTAAAGTGTTGCTGGTTTAAGTTTTAGGTAAGGAAAACTGGATACACTATTTTCACATCAAATGAAGAGTGAGCGATCAATCAGATGGTAAGTAGAAGACTTCTGAGAATCCGTGGTGATTTTGTATTTGTAATCATTTGGGTATTTGTGCACAGGAATCTATGAATTTGTACTCTGTGCTCTGGTAATCTTGGTAGCCTTAATTTTGTTATGTTTGTTATTTGTAATAATGTTGTATGTAAAGGCAGTGGTTAAATGCCTCAAAAGTTTTGTCTTTTTCCTTTCAGTTTATTAGCAGGAGGACTGTTGAGGGATACATCCAGTTCGGATTGCTTGGTGTGTGACATGCTCACTGTGCCCTGGATGGCTGGAACCACAGGCAACGAGGCATGAAGGAGCACTGACCTTTTGCCTGACAAAGGGCATGTGGACCTGCAACACCAGCTAGGCAGGGATGGTCAGTCACCTAGAGGCTCTGCAGGACCCAGTGAACAACGAGAAGACCCCAGACCAAAACCCACCATTGGACTAAGAGGTGCTTGAAGCACGGGTGCACAGACTGTGAGGGTATAATGTGTGATGTCTTTGTTGGGGGTCCTTCCCCAGAGGCACCCAGCTCTGTAAGTTGCTGCACCACAATTAAATTACTTAAAAGGAACAGGACATCTGTGACTCTGTTATGGGAAACCTGGGGTCAAGCTGATGAGGGAAACTTAGGTCTGAGTGTGAGGTGTGCAGGGAGTCAGACCTGTCAGGTCACTGGATCTACTTGCTGCAAAGAGGCTTCTGTCCTAGCAATCAACATCTGGAGTGGTGCAAGTGGGACTCCCAGATTGCCATCAGAATGGTCAGATGGCAGAGTTTCCTTAACGTATAACCTTCTACGTTGCTAGTGTTTTTTTTCAGAACATTAGAAATCGCAGCAAAGTAAAAAAAAAAATCCTGTTTTTACCATACAAAACACTATAATTAGATGTTCAGACATATGACACATTGTCCTTCAAGAAGGCTGAGCTCTCCAGTGTTTTAGGGGACTACAGCCTTAAATCTTTCAGAAAAAAAAGGTAGCAGAGGTTCCTTCCCTCCAGCAGAACTATCTCCAGTCAAAGGGTAGTCCAAAAGAATATAGAATAAATACCAACAACCAAAGAAATACCTCAAGTCACCAAATGGAAAGTGCTGAGTTGATGAAGGTAGGTTGATTAAAGCTAGCCTCATTTGAACAACACTTAATATAGCAGAACTCAAATTTATGCAGGAGTGGAGATTTTAGTGCACACTGAGTATGAGGGAGTACACGTTTGAGAATAGCAGTCCTATAAATGCTGGGCAGGGCATGCTGCACAGCCAGCTAACAATGAGTTTCCTCTGCTGCCATGAAACCTGGAGTAAATGAAAACTACTAACAAGAGTACTTCCATCGTTAGCAGCAGGCCACAGGCTCAATGCTGCAGTTCTGGCCTGCGGCGCTTGTTATCAGCCTGCGGTGAGAGCCTGTCCTGGGAACTGGAGCTTTGTGCCAAGACGGCTGTTATGAACTGGAGTTTAATGTGGGATAACAGCAAAGGCCTTGAAAACACTGAAAACAGAGGACGCAACATTATAAACTAACTGATATCAAATTACTGCTTGAAGAAAACACATTGCAAGTTATGGAGACGACTGCTTTGAGCCTATCAAAGGGAAGCAGCAGCTGAGCTAGAGAGGATCAACCAAGCAGCAGGAGGAGGCATTTGCTGAGACCTGAGAAAATGACGCTCTCCGGTATTGCCAAGTGTAAGTATGGCCTAGGGGGTGGAGACCAAAGGCTGCTGGCTGATCAGAAATCCTCTTATAAAAGGAAAAAAATTCTGAATTTGGGGAAACTGCCATCATGGGGACCTGAAATCAAGATGTCTCTGTGGGACTGCCAGGGTGGCATGTGTGCCACCTTCTCTCCCTGCCTGTGCCTGCCCCTGCTCCAGGGGCCCTCCCTGTTCCTGCCGGCTCCCTGCCTGCTCCCTGCCTGCTTGCACCAGGGTCCCTGCTTCTTCAGGGGCCTCTTGATCTGCCAGCTCATCAGTGTTTTCCTTCCCCCCTATAAATTCTGATTTTCCTCTCTGATAGTCTTACAGCACCTAACCTGAGCCTTCCTGCATGTAAGCTCAGCTTGTCTAGTTCCTGAGTAGAAAGGGTGGTTTAACAGATAAGGTGATAATGAAACATAATGGTTAGAAGTTGAAAGGAAAAAAAAAAAAGAGAACTGAAATCTGAGGTAACCAACTGTAAAGCACTTTATATAGGATCTGAGAGGTTTGCTGTCACACAAGTCTTTAAATCAAGACTGAAATACTTCCTATGGATATGTGTTAGCTCGGATCTAAATTATAGGCTTCATGCAAGCAGCATTTACTGACTTTCAGAATTCAAAGTAGTCTGACTGGATTACTATAATGGCCTTTTCTGGTATTAAGATTTATGGCTTCATTAATCTATTCTGTAGGAACTTGAGCCTCCCATTGAAATCAATGATAGCTGTAAGATGCTCTGTACTAAGCACAGTCTGTCTTATGCACTGACAAGATTGTAACTTCCAGAATTAAGGAGTACTTTTGCAATGCAACTGAATATTGTCAAGTTAGTCACTGAAGTCAATAACTTCATACCTGTGATATCAGCTGACTTGGACAGTGAATCAGCCAGCTGCTGTGTTCACTTTCTTTCATACTTCTTTTCTGGAGAGGAAAGCATGCATGGCTATTTAATGTACTGCACTTTGACATTCTTTCTAGTATCGTTCTGCCAGTGGTGTCACAGTATTTAGTAACATCTGAACATCAGGAAGGTTGTTTGTTCATTCATAAGGAAGCTGGGGTGGGACCCTCGCTACTTCTGTCACTCTCCAAAAATCTCGATTTTATTTCTTCAGTTGCAAAGCCAATAAGCTGTTTGGCAGACAGTTTTCATGACAGCAGTGAAGACTACCCAAATCTTACTCAGCTAAATGATATAAAACATTGGTCAAGCAAAGAAGCTATCTTACTGCTTTTACGTCAGCGTGTATCTCATTCCCCTCTATTATCTACAAGATATTTCTTGCAGAGCATTAAAGTGAATTAAAGGCTGCTTGCAGCTATACATGAAACTGTTGAAATGGCTCTGTTGTTTTGCTAAGGTTTTGTTGAGAGTTTTCTGATTTACACTCTATATAATCAGTGAATCTGGGTCAGCTGAACCCAGATACTGAAGCAAAAGTAGTGAAACTTTCCTTTTCTTTATGCCCTAAAATTGACTGGCAGTAAGATTATAACTACAGGGCTGTAGGTACACAAGCACTACTTCTAATGTTTCAAACCAATGTTGGTGCTTAACATCAGCCATCATTCCATCCTTCTCTCAAAGTGCTTTATGAATTTTTATCTCCAGATTGGTAGAACCTATTAATAAGCAACCAGCCAGGGCTTTCTGTACCTTTGCAGTGTATCATCTAGAAGAAAAGAGAAAATCCAACAGTTTCTTCAAATCTAAAGCACCAAAATCCCAAAGCTGATGTGTATTTCCATTCATCTTATTAAGCAGTTCACAAAAATAATTTTCCGTATTTATAAGCAAGTGATGCTTACAGAAACAAATGGTATTATTCCTTCTGAGTCAATTTCTTTGGTTGTTGTTCAGTTTTGTTTTTTTCTTCTTTTTAGGAGGAAAGAAAGCTGCTTTTAGAGCTTGGCTCTGGCAGAACTGATTTTTTCCTTTCCTTGGAAATCCTAAATCAGTGCCTTTGTATTCCCAACTCTTCAATTTCCAATATATATTCCCCAAAAATATGTTGGATTAATTCTTGCTGTCATCTGTTACAGTAATGTGCCCAGAGATTTAGATCACTGTTAAATGACAAGGACATATCAAAGAACATAGATGTGATAAATTTCTTACAGAAGCTATTTGGGTTTTTTGTGATCTATAACAGATAGCATACTAGGGACCTCAAATGACACAGCAGGTCATCTGGGAGGGGTTGTGGAAGAAGGCAGAGCTGGAATTGTAACAGCTGCCTGCAGGAAATAAGGGAAGTGGAATCTATCCAAACTGCTATATGCACTTTAAATAGGAGCACGATACAGGATCTTCCAGCTCTACAAGGAGAGAGTAAAATATTATAACTTAAATGAGTAACCTGATAGCAAGATCACAAAAGAAATATTTGTCATTGGCTCACAAAGCTGATGCACATCAAAATAGAATATGCAGAGATAGAGTGGAGCAACTAAGTCTCATTTCTTTTCCCCAGATAAAAAGATCACTGGAATCCCATTTCAAGCATTATGTGCTAACAATGTGCAGACTGTATTTATTTGCTCTTCATTAGGAGACCTACTTGTAAAGATACTGCAGTGGCATGAAATACACTCATTTCATTGCACCTTTTTCAACTCCATGGCTCTTGAAACTTGTTTCTAGTACTGGTAAAGGCGTTTTTTTTCCTATTAATTTGCTACCTTAATTGCACTATTTTGCATTCTTTCTCCTTGTTACAGGACCTGCATCTCTTCCTGACAGTCTTAAGATTGATCAGTTGATAAGGATAAGCAAATTGTGGCTCTGTTTTAACCTTTCCCAGATGGATATTAGGTTTTGTATCAAAAAGCTGTAATATTATTCTGATGAAGCTCACAATAACTATTGGTATGATTCCCACATATTTTCCATCAATAGGAGAATAATATTTGTTTCTACTTTTACAGTCTATGTACTGATAAGATCTAGATAAAAGCAAGATACAGGCAAAAAAAAATATTATTCTGATTCTGATAGAAAAAAATTCAGCTTTGTAGTAGCTGAAGACCCTCCAGGCCTCTAATTTTTCTAGTTTCTCATTGCTACAATGTTTTGTGGTTAATTACAAATTCTTCTTTATTCTTGGCTGTGATTAGACTAGCTGTTGCTGCCCTTGCATTCCGTGCTAAGAGGCACACAATAAGACTCCATATCTGTAAAACGAAATTACTTCTTTATGAAAAGCACCCATTGAAGACAATCGGTGAGAGCAGCCAATATTTAGATGCAAACGTGCAAACAGTTTAATTTCTATGTATCTAAAGTAAACTCATTCTGCCTCAAACTCTTTTCTTTGCCATCTGGTTATGTGGAACTTTTCTAACTCACAGGAGCGTTGCAGAACCCCAAGCCATAGTGGAGATGAGCTCAAGGCACCCAACGCTTTTAAGAATTTCATTCAGACTTCTGACATCTGCACGTTCTTTCTGCAGCAACATCTTTCTTGGCAGCTGCCAGTAGAAAAGCTTACCTTGGAGACAGGTGATCACCAGAATTTTCACTCCCCCAGTCTGATCTCAAATGTTTACTTCCAAAGTGCTGGTGATTCAAAGGTCATCAGTTTAGTATGGCTGCTCTTGACCACATTTAATAAAATCATAGAATCACAGAATATGCTGAGTTAGAAGAGACCCACAAGGATCATTGAAATCCAGCTCCTGGACCTGCACAGGACAGCACCAAGAGTCACACCATGTGCCTGAGAGCATTGTCTAAATGCTCCTTGAACTCTGTCAGGCTTGGTGCTGTGACCACTTTCATGGGGAGCCTGTTCCAGTGACCAACTACCCTCTCAGTGAAGGACTTTTTCCTAATACGTAACCCAAATCTTCCATGATGCACACTGATGCTGTTCCCTTGGGTCCTGTCACTGGTCCCCAGAGAGAAGAGATCAGTGTCTGCCCCTCCTCTTCCCCTCATGAGGAAGTTACAGACTGCAATGAGGTCTCCTCTCAGTGTCTTCTGCTCCAGGCAGAACAGACAAGGGACCTCAGCCACTCCTCATACAGCTGCCCCTTTTGGCCCCTCATCATCTTTGTGTCCCTCCTCCGAACACTCTATGTACTATGTTAACAAATGCAGCTAAGTTTAAAAAGGAGCACTGTGCCACTTCAATCCATAGCATCCAAATCTGTGTGGAACAGTCTTTGCAGTACCATTTAGAGTGTTGTCATAAATCTACTAAGCATTATCATCAGGGATGCTACTTATCCGAAACAGAGATTGGTGTTTCCGTAAAATAAAGAGAGTGACAGGCCTTGTTACTCTTTCCTCTTGTCCTGGAAAAATCATGAACTGTATGTTTGTCACTTCATCCATTCCTACAATGGAGCTACACTTTAATGAACGTTGCATGAAATGAGTTCCAGTTGAAATTGAAGAAGGCTGCTCATTGAGACTGAAATGGCAAAGGGAATTCAAGTCAGACGCTTAATTATCCAAACTGGAGTTTGACCAAGATGCTGCTATTCTTGTGATATGTGTCATGGGATAGCTCGTGATCAAAAGCTGCTGTAACTTCGACTTCATTCTGAAGCTTCCTTCTTTATACTTAGTGTCCACCAGGTGCCAGGAGGGTACAGCAGCTCTGTTTTTCCTCAAAGCAAAAGGTGCTGTCTAGTGAAGCACCACAAGTTACTTCAGATCTTTACCTGCTTTTCTTCCATGTATCTTACCCAGGTGTGGACTGAGCCTGATGTTGCTTGGTTTTGTGACCAAAGACTCAGAGGTGTTTCTGGCTAAAAAGTAACTCGACTTTAAACTGAAAAAAATGCTCAAATAGAAGTGTAGGACAGTATTTTCCTCGTTCTTCTCAAACTGCCTCTCAGAACTAAAAATTAAATTTTTAGATCAAAAAAGAGAGATCAAATTAAAATTGTATATGATGCTAACATTCAGAAGTGTCTAAAAAATTTAAAACTATCCAATTATCTCTGTAATATTAACCCATTCAATAATAAAAAAGAAAGTAGAAAAAGGGAATTAAAGGTTTATTCAAAAGTTACTAGTACAATACCGTTTGACTGACATTAGTAAACAAATTGAATGATTTTACAGAAGAAAGGGATCTACATATTTAGATATGATATAGATAATAATAATATTACACTTATAGGGTAGCAACCTCTGACAAATAACGAAGGAAGGAATCTTGAGTATATATAATGTGATTAAGAGGAGATTACTATATTAAATAAAGATTTTTGAAAGCAGCTGGTGTCTTCAAGATGACCAAGAAAGTGCTTAACAGTAATGGTAACACATAGAGATGGAGCTGGACTGTAAAGGAATTTAAAACCCATAAACAATTTTTCTGCCAATAAGGATTATATTTTCCCGTGTGAACTGAACTGAGACTGAAAATTCCTCCATTATTCTAAAAATAAGGTTAGCTAGAAATAGCACCAATACTGTAAAAGAAGTGACAGATGTGCAATTAGGAAAAGATGATAACATGAATAAGCTTTACAAGAACTGCAATAACAGAATATGTCAGAATATACAAATAACAGAAGATGTCTCCCTTTGTGTAAATGAAGACTTCTTTACCATTATAATTTCTGTCTGTCATAATCTACTGTAGTAAAATTAATGCAGTCCGGGAAATTGCAGCTTTATAACAGCACCAGCCCTACATACATTTGCATGAGTACTCTGTAGTGACAGGAATAGAATATATGGCATAAAAAGTTACTAAAAATAGACTTGTCTAGTCACTGGCCAAATGCTACCCGTTGCTTTTGGGAACAGAGGGTTTCGACAGGAGAGGCTGTCAGTGCAGTGAGCATGACCCTTCCTGCAGCTCTGGTGTGCTGTTCTCCTGCCCCCATAGCCCTGCAGGTGGGAAGGAGTGGGTTGCAAGAACAACCACTTTCTGCAGCATTAGGTGCTGTCAGCCTCCTAAGTTGTCACTGAATAACATAATGTTCCTTGTCTGTGTTTTGCCAGTGGGAGGGTGACTTATCACACAACTGTAACGGGATGATGGCACTAAAGGTAAAATTCGTCTGCAGATAAGAGTTTTGTATTTCATTCCTGTGCTCTATAGGTCTACTGTCTCATTTCTGCAGAGAAAAAAAGCCCTTTCCCAAGTGAAAATACATATGGAATTGTATGGCATTCCCATTTTCATGGTTCTTGTATACTTTTGCATGCGAATAAATTACAGACACATACATTAAAAGAAAAAAAAATAAAGTTAAACATTTCAGCATACTAACTGTTCCAGAGATTATCACATGGTTGTGCATATCAATGCCAAGTCCTGATCCTATCTAGAGCTGGAAGGCTGCGCTAGGTTGTGGCATGGTACAAAGGACAGAACTGAGAAATATTTTCGAAAGCTTTGCCTATCTTTCAAAATATGCTCTCGAATACTGTTATGGATGCTGTATCATAGTTATTATATTTGTTTATGTTGCATTACCTTACCTGAAACCACTTATTCAAATCTACAGTTACTTATTTTTATAACTGGTACAGGATTATTATATCCTGCATCTCATGCTATACACAGTAATGTAATTACATTTCTCAGACTATCCATAGTATGAAATTCTATCTTGTCATAGACTTGATCTTGCAGCACAGGACAGCTTTGCAAATGAAAATCTTGAAAGAATTTTGTGTGCATTGTGTATGCTGCTCCTCTGCACCTCTCTGTATTACAGTTTTAAAAAATAAGCCAGGTCTTGTGTTAGCTTATTGTGCCTCTCCTAATTTAGTGAATCTGGGAAAATGTAAGAATAAGCTCTTTTCCTTCTATTTTTATTCCATATACTTGCCATGAGGGAGAAACTTAGTTTAGCAAACAGTCCCTTGACCATATTCCAATTCTTACACTGTGAGTGGGAAGTTATGGGAATTTGCATAACCCGTATTATGTCTGAATTTTTATTTTTATCTTTTTTGTCTTTTAAGCAATCAGTGTATTTCTCTGTATCTTTGAACAGCTCCTATCATAGTGGGTTTAGACTTGCAGACTCTAAGCATTACTATGAAATTAAAAATAACAGACAGATAAAAAGTTATTATTGGAGGTTGTTTGTTCTTGAATATAATGCAGAAAATTACAATGGTACCTGAAAAAAGTCTGCACAACACAGACTCCCTGAGATTTCTTTTATACTTACTATTTATTAAAGAGGCAAGATTAAAAAAAGAGTTGTTTATGATGTTGATACACAAATACTTTTGCACTTGACAATGAGCTTTGACATTTTCACTGGTCGGTCTCATGCAAAAGTTAAGATTCTTTTATCTAGAGAAAATTAAAAAAAAATCAATGAGAATGCTAATTTTAGAATGAAGAAAAATTAAACTTGAGCATTACCAAGCTTCTCAAAAGGTCTTTGTAAGCATGGGACATTAATAAGAATAGAGGAAGAAAGTATGTTGTATCCTGTTCATTTTATTTCTCTGCTAAATGTAAGCCTTGTCAGTAACCAATGTGCTGCCTTGCTCAGCCCTCATCTATTTGGTTCAGAAGTTTATATGAAACAACAGGACTGGGGCAGGACAGAGAGGTACGTGTGTGATTCCGTTCTGTGACACAGGTGAAGACACCCGGAGAAGCCTTCTGTAGGGCTGTTCTCAGAGGTACCGTTGGTTCATTTGCCTGTGTCATTTTCAGGGCTGCATAGTAGCATGTTTCAGTAGGAGGCATTTCCCATGGAGGCACGCGCTTGGATTCATAGTCTGCAGCATTCAGCCTTCAGTGCTGGGACCCCACAAGGTGCCTTGGCAGCACAACCAAGTACCACAGCGAAGGCTGAGGCGCGCAGGGTGTGCTGTGACTCGCCAGTCAAAGGAGCCTGGGGACAACCAGTTGTAGTGGGTTGACCCTGGCTAGGCGCCAAGTGCCCACTCAGTCGCTCTATCAGTCCCCTCTCCTGCTGGGACAGGGAGAATAAGCTGGAGCACTGCCAGTAGGGTGAGATAAGGCAGTTTTATTACAATATGAAGGAAAAAGCAAAGCAAAGTCTGCGCGCGCGAGTGAAAAGGAACAATAAAGGATCAATCTCTACTTCCCATGGGCAGCGATGTCCGGACACCTCCCGGNAGCCTGGGGACAACCAGTGCAGAAAAGCACCTGGGCTTGTGCTACAACTCTGAACTCAAGTCATGATGTGTCTTCTTGGTACCTCAGGCACAAGCAGGTACCTCAGAGCAGAGCATCCTACCCACCAGAGACGGCAGGATTTTCATAGAAGGGAAACTGCACAAAAAATTAATTAAACATGAATCATAAGGCAGTTGTGTCCAGAGGAAGAAGAGCAGGAAGAAAGCAGCAAGTTCTCATTGCCTAAGCTGTCTGCAGCCTGGCATTATCTGATGTTTGAATTTTTCCTTTAGAGCCTGAGTAACATCCAAGAAAGGCTTGTTACCAGCCAAGTGCATCCCCTAGTTTCCTGGTACACATTTAGGCAGCATCCAGCTTCCCATAGATACTGCAGACACTGCTAGCAGATCTACACGTCAGGCTGCAACGTTTGGGTTGGAAAGTCCCGTAGACCTTTAACTACCTTTAAACACATGGACATGAAATACTGAAAATCAGAGGCAGATGACTGATCTATTACCTAATTTCTGCTATTTAGACTACAGCAGCTCAGGTGACTAGGGTTTAAAGAACTCTGAAGAGTCAAGTCAAGGAGCTAGAGGAATGCTTATATTTTTTTATCCCAAATGGGTACTTATTTAGATGACAGTCATATTTCCAAGAATAGGTCAGCACGCTGGGATGCTTAATTATTCTCAGCTGTATGTGCAGGCTTGAGCAGTCAGACTGAGTTGTGACATAGCTTTCCCTGCAGGTCCCTGGGAGTGAACTTGAAGTTTACAAGTCAGAAGAGCAGTTCAGAGGAGAAGGAGGTCCCACACAGACAATTGGCTGTAATTGCAGCAGGATGGACCAGCCATTGGTGGAACTCAGTGCTGCCTAGCTGGCAGCTTTAACAGTGTATGAAATCTTTTCTGTCTTTTCCCATACAAGAAAAATAGTAAAGAAATCTGGTTGCAACTGCCAGTTCCTGCAATAGGACTCCAAAAGAAAACCTACAGCTTTGTACTTGTTGAAAACTGGGCATAGCAAAATCATATGCTGAAGATACAACCTTACTGGTAATATTTACGACCTACATTTGACCTGCCAAGGTTGGCCTCATGGTACCTTATCAAGAAGGTGTTTGGGACACAAAACACCTTGAGCCTTAGAAATCCTCACAGAAATAAAAAGCTGGTAAGTATTGATTTGAGCTTGAGAGTTACTTTGAAGCTGACCGAACACCGATAGCCCAATGTGATTTATACTAAAAAGGCATCTTGCAGGTTAGTTACCATGTTTTGTGATAGAAAAGTGGTTTGCCATAGCATTACTGGATTTTTGGCGTGATGAAGATGGCTGGCATAACACAACCAGCTGCCTTGTAGCACATTATCCCTTACATCAGAGCTCACTCATATTCAGAGTTTATTTCTGCAGGACAATTATGTTCAAAAACACAATTTTGCACCAAATGAGTAGTTGATTAATTCTATATTACAGTTATTAAAGTAATAATCACTGAAATCTTTGAAAAATAAACCACATCAGCCCCTCATTTAATTTAATGTTTTGATTATTTCTCACAGACTCTCAAATACATTAATCTGTTTTTGTAGAACAGTTTGATTTTCTAGATTGAAATATGAAAAAAGCTCCCACAGAGAATTTTCTACATGGTGCAAGAAATCCTGTTTTATTTTATAAATTGTATTATTAGAGAAGGAGTATGACCAGCTTGTGAACTCTCAGGCCATGATCTCATCTTTACCCAGTTCTTACAAAAACATCTGCCTTCCATGCAAGTCGTTTCAGGGAGTGGCTTGGTTCTGGTTAATCGCATCTCATGGGTGCCGGTGCCGCCTGGCAGCCGTGCCAACTTGTGTACAAAGTCCTCATCTTCTGCTTTTGCTGCAGCCTGGCAATCTGACCGACGGACAGCAGGACACGACACACGGGGCACAAACATCAGTTTTATCTCAGTATGGTCTGAAAAATTAATCAGGGAAGGCTCTTTTCCCTCTTTGCCAGAGACTTCCAGATGGTGCCCGAGTGGGCTGTCTAGCAGAAGGAAATTTCGTCCTTCCGTCCTGAGAGAGCTCGGTGGGACCAGGGGACAGACTTCCCCGTTGAGCAGCAGATTTGATAACACGCAGATTTATCTCCTCACGTTTAGATCTCCCTTGAAGGTTCCCATCTCTATCACACCTCGGAGAGTGCCGCCTCAGTCCGTCCGCATCCCCGAAGTCCTGGAAAAGGCGGCTGGTTCCAGCTAAATCGACTATAGCACTCCCCTGGTACTGATGTCAATATCCAAACAACAGAGCTTAAAAAAACCTTATCAAAACAAACAAACAAACAAACTCAGAAAAACACACAACCCAACAAATGCACTTTTTTTTTTGGAAAAATTTATTTACAAAAGAAGGTTGGTACGTTTCTGTTCCAGACACCGCCCCCGGCCTGCCCCGCTCATTACCCCGTGCCGGGGGGCCGGCCGGCCCAGCGCCCGCCCCGCCATCCCTCCTCCCCGCCCCGCTCTCATTCATTCCCAGCCCCTTCCTCTGCGCTCCTTCCCCTTCCCCGGCGCCGCCGGCCCGGCCGCCTCCCCGCCCCGCG
>VWPU01012158.1:0-111941 GCA_013398955.1 Callaeas wilsoni
TCAACTTGATGGCCTCCTCTGGAGCCACTCCAACAGGAAACCTCTGGAGCAGTTTATTCCCATGGTGGTAGAACCATCTGCCGTTGACTTTACCCTGTGCTTTTCCACCCCTGTCCCAAAGCACAAAGGAAAGCTGGATAACCCTCAGACCCAAGGTTAGACGAGTGTTGGGCAAGGCTTCACAAACGCTACCGTTTCGGATCCCTTTCCCTCGAGCACAAGGCCCAACACCCAGTTTGGTGCCAGATGGTCGAAGGCCACCAAAGCAGCATTGGGAAGCCCAGAATGATGGAACTAAAGCTGTATGTTTTATGGAGCAGTAATTAAACACCGACTGGCACTCTTTCACTCCCCAAATCAGAAAACTTGCTAATTCCTGCCTGCTACTGGGAAAGTGCTTCTCTGTGCCTCTGGTGCTGGGGCTGCCCAGCCCCAACAAACACAAACCCAGTTTGTGTTTCCAGGGCTGCTGAGCAGATCCTGCTCCTTAAAACAACCTCCAGCAGCAAAGCTCCAGCCTCTGACAGCAAAGGGCTTCTCCAGAGCTGAATGCGACACACAGAATAGACTTGGGTAAATGGCTCTTGTGACTGTTGGAGAAAGGGTGAAATGAGGATCCGCACATCCTATAGAATGGTGGATGAGGCTTGAGAAACCTAGTTTAGTGGAAGGTGTCGCTGATGATGGCAGGGGTTTGGAAACAGATGATCTTTAAGGTCCCTTCCAACCCAGTCCACTCCATGATGCCGTGTTGGAGCCACTATAGGATTTCTTGCCACCTTTGTCTTGATGTCCCTTATGACAACTCCTTGTCTTCCCAAATTGCTTCTCTGGCCCTGCTGCCTTCGAACCTGGGTTTTGAATCTCCTTCAGTCACCAATTTTCCTGGTGTATCCCCTGCTGATGCACATTTCCATGACTTTTTCACTGCCTCCTGTTCATTACCTCCTGCTTGCCCCATACCTGCTTCCAATTTTCCTCAGCAAAGCCAGAGCCCTCGAGTTTTAAATCCTGAACTCTAAGGGCTGTTGAGCATATGCAATTTAGTTGCTTTTTCTCCTCCTCTCAAAAGGCTTATAATTTGCCTGGATTTTTGGCGATGACAAAAATGAAATTTGACACAAAAAGCTTGTCCCTTGCTCATTAAAGCCCTTGTTCTAAATCATGGGTCCAAGGCTTTAAGGAAAAAAAAGGAAAAAGCCACCAGAAATTGAACAAAACAATGTGTTTATTCCCATGCTGCTTTCTGAGAAGCAGTTGGATTCACATGTTCCAAGAGAACTGTGCCCCAGGCAGACCCAGCCTAGCATGCAAACTCCTACCCTGAACAGCCAGGGCTTGACGAATTTACAACCGACTGAAAGCAGAACTGGGGAGAGCCAGGCAGCCTTGATAACCCTGCCTGGAGATGCACTCTCGGAAGGAAGGTTATCTCTTAAAAAATAGTCTTAAAATGTAATTCAAGTCCTGCTGAGCTCCCATAAGGATGTGAAGGACAGAATTCAGGCTTGCCACGCTCCCAGACCTCCCCAGACCCTACAAAATCCCACTTAAACATCCCCGTTGTTCTTGACTCCACCACAAGAGCACAAAGGACGAATGGAAGCGATTCCGTGCCTTTTCTGTGCCGGGTGCATTTCAGGGGTCACGGGCCATGTGGCCCTGCCTCAGACCCACAGTCAGACCCCGAGAGAACATTGTCTGCTGGAGAACTTCCTCTGCCACCCTGCTGAAACAGCGTGACAGCAGCCCCGCTTCAGTTTCCAAAGGGCTGCCTTCAGCCAACTCTGTAATTAGGACAATGAGGAATACGTATCTCTAAAGCAGCGTGCCTCTTAATAGTTGATTTATTTTTAAGAATGGGTGTGATTCAACAACTTTTTAAAGACTTCATCTCCTACTGCCTGTATCATAGGGAACGAGCCTGGTGCTGATCTGGTGATTCTTTAAATGGAAGGCTGGAGTTGGCAGAGTTCAGTGTTTTGAATGAGGTTTTATCAACGCTGCACCAGCGGCTGGGCTCTCAAGACTTGCTCCTTGGCCCCTCTGACCCACTCCAGCGAGTGCCTTGCCATGGAGCTGTTTCCTGTGAGAGGTTAGTGGTGATTTTCCAGCCTGGCAGGGGTGGGTGAGCTCTGGGACAGCCAGCACAAGTGCTTGTGTGTGAATTAGCCTGTTGGAAGAGGGCCGTGCTCTGCCAGTTTTGGGGGCTGGGAGTAGAAAAAGAGATGCAGAGTGTTATGGGATTTTTTTCTGCCTGGCTGCCCAGGTTATGGTCTGTTGCTCGAGGCTTCACAGCGGGTTTTGATAGTTTTTGAAGTGTTTCACAAGGTGTTAGCAGCCTCCAAGGGGCTCTAAGAGAGCTGGGGAGGGACTTTTACAAGGGTATGGAGTGACAGGACAAGGGGCAATGGCCTTGACTGAAGGAGAGTCGGTTTAGATTAGATATTTTAGATACTAGGAGAAATTCTTTGCTCGAAGGCACTGGCACAGGTCACCCTGAGAGGCTGTGGACTCCCCATCCCTGGAAGTGTTCGAGACCAGGCTGGATGGGGTAACCTGGGCTGGTGAGAGGTGTCTCTGCCCATGGTAGGGTGCTGGAACTTAGTTTTGAAGGTTCCTTCCAACCCAAACCATTCTGTGGCTTATTTTTTTTCCATGGGTTTGGCTGTGATTTGTGTAAGGGCTGTAGAATTTTGGTAGTTTCTGCAGTCCAAAAGCCCTACAGGCACTTGCCATCCTTCATCCTAGATGGGAAAAAATGAAGAAATAATAATTGTGATGCTCAGCCATGGGTTCCTCTTCTTCCTTTTCTGACTTTTTTTAATGCCACATCTCTAATACTGGAATATGAGGAACCCCTGCCCAGGTTCTTTTCTCTGCCAGGGTTTCTGTCCTCCTGTTTCCTCACTGGGAGGTGCTGCCCTGTGAATAACCCTTT
Source organism: Callaeas wilsoni (assembly GCA_013398955.1). Classification (NCBI taxonomy): domain Eukaryota; kingdom Metazoa; phylum Chordata; class Aves; order Passeriformes; family Callaeidae; genus Callaeas; species Callaeas wilsoni. Next base: position 2,942 of record VWPU01012158.1, read on the forward strand.
CTGAGCAGCACCTCTGGACAACTTTTCCTGAATTATGCTGGCTGATCATAGAACCACAGAATATTCTGAGTTGGAAGGGCCCCACAAGGATCATTCAGTCCCACTCCTGGCCCTGCACAGGGCAGCATGAATTATTTTGCCTTCCTCTACTGTCCAAATTCCTCATTATTGGAGCCTTAAAAGCAGTTGAGTGTTTAATATTCAGCCTGGGATGAACGTGGGTGCCAAGTTTGAGATGAACCCAGTTGAGCACCAGCTTCCTTCCCCTCTCTCCACCCTACCAGCGGTCACCTCAAATTCAAGCTACCGCTGGTCTCTGGAAACTTTAAATTGCTCTTGGCATTTTGGGTGGGCTGAATTATCTTCCTGAAAAGTCCTTGAAGGGTCTTGCCTGTAATAATGTTCCTCGGTGCCTGGCGTGGGCGAGCAGCTCTGAACTCCCAGCAGAGCTCCATGGTAACCAGAAATGGCATTAATAAGAAAAATCGCCAGTTCTGCTCAGTCACTCTTATAAAATAGCCCTGCAGCTGGAGCAGCACGTGCCTGGCTCAGGTGTGACACAGGGTCAGGCTGGAGCAGCCATTTCCACCACTTTGGTCTTCCTTAAATCCCGAGTTTTGGTCTTCCCTAAATCCCACGTTTTGCTCTTCTCTAATTCCCTGCAGAGATTTGCTCTGCAGGGCTCCCAGAGTGAGTTTGGAAAGGTGCTGAGAAAGAGAACACATCCATGTCATGGCTGTTCCAGGTATCCCTCACGCCTTTGGGACTGGAATTTCTTAAAAAAATTGCACTCTTTGATTTGGATTTCATCATGACCCTCTCTCAAGGGGCTGCTGTTAGTGTGGGATGGAGGAGCCAGCAGGACAAAAGATGAGAAAATGGTATTTCCTCAAAGCCACCGTATTTCCATTTCTCATTAGAGGCTGGTGATAGCTAGCAAGTGTTGGTCAGATTTATTTTTAATTTATTTTTTTTTAATCTCCTCTGACTTTCAAAGGCTGACAGGACATCCTGTACTCTTGAAGCTGGTTAGTTTTCCAGTTTTTTTTTTGCTGCTACCACTAAAAACCTAGAAAGGCTTCAACTTCTGTGCTGGAAGAATTCAGTATTTCCCTTACAGACTCCACATGAAGGGGGGGAGACCAGTTCTTGCCTACTGAAAATGCTCTCCAGTGCCTAGAAACTGGCCAGGACTTCAGCTGACCAGATGGTGCAAGAATTACCTTTAAATCACAGATTCCAGAGAAATTTCGAGCACTGAATTTCTGTCAGCAACAACAGAATTCAGTTGCTGATTTTTATTTAATCATTTTGTACGTGCAGAGCGGAGAAGCAGTGAACCCGAATGGGAGTAATTCTGAAGCAATAAATAATTGTTTCTGACAATTTACGGTATTTTTAAAAATTTGTTTCTGGTAATGAAGATCTCCTAGGCTCACTGAAGAGCTCTGACAAGCCATAGTAGTGCTCCCCACCATATCTTATTTAAAAGTATGTGTGACTCCCATCCTGATGATCAGGGGATGAAAACAGCCCAGAGAAGGTACCTCTGCTGGAAAAGCATTTGGAAGTGAGACCCTTCCTTTATGAAACTCTTAAATTATTTTCCCTTGCTGAATTATCTTTAATTTCTGTTTTTTTTAAATTGGCTTTTTTTTCCATGAGTACTTTATGATGACACTTAAATAACACTTTATATCTCAAAAGCACTAAGTGTGCACTAAATCCTGCTGTAACTATTAGGAAATAAGACTTCTGGCTACTGGCAGAAAAAAAAAGAATGTGATGCTTTTTGGTATTTGAGTCATTTATTACCTAAAATAGTACAAGATGGGGATCTGGCAGGGAGTTATGCAGCCCAAGTGTGACACAGATATCCAGGAAGGAGACCAATCCAGGCAGGCACAGGAAGGTTGGGATGATGAGCACTAATTCCCCGAGGCAGGTTTCTATTAACACCACTGTTCCTTGGGTGATTTTCAGCTGGAGCTTTTGCCTCACTCATCTCTGTGGGTACATTAAACAGTACATGGTGTACCAGAGGCTGAGAGATGTTTTGTAGGGAAGAGATGTGTGGATCCTTCTCCCAGCAGATCAGAGTTTGTAGCCAGAATTAGCAAAATACAAAGATTAAAGTTCTGTGAGGATGATACCGGTCTTGCTTAAGTTGGTTTTAAACAAGCAAAAATGGTGTGTTTTTTTTTTTAAAGTAAATCTGCTTTGGTAGAAGGGGAAAAAGACATTTCCTTCAATTCCATCCTCAGCACTGGGTATTTGTGGGTGACAGCTCCTTTCTCCTGAAGGAAGGAAAGTCTGAGTATTAATTCTGTGATTGCACATCTAGTGTTTGCTTTGTCTTCACTGCCATGGCTTTACCCCCTTTCCTCAGCTGATACTGATGTTTTGTTAGCTTGGTTAATCCCTTTCCCTCTTTGAAAAAACTGGATTTTTCAGCTGCTCTAACAAGCTGAGAACCAGGTTCATCATTAATTCCTCATGTGGATGCTTTACCCATCTCAAGTGCTCCTCATTCCCGCGGCTGATTTTTGTGGAGGTTCTTTAGCCCTGTGAGTCCCTCTGCTTTTTCCTCCAGTTTCTAAGAGCTGGAAGTAGGATTTCAGCTCTTTTCATGCTGACAGACACATCAGTAAGTTGTCATTTCCCTGCAGAGCTAAAAATCTGCCTCTGATGTGTAAAGCTGGCTTTCAACCTGAGCTTGGCATGGTTTAATCTTCACCTGGAGCACTCTGCATCACCAAATGCCCCTCAACCCTCCTGCTCAGCTCTTCCAGGGTGCCCTGTGGGCCATGAATTTCCCATATTTTGCTCCCTGTCTAAGAGATCCTTTTGCTCTCTCTAGTTTCTGCCTTGTAGGGGGTGGGTTATTTATTTATCTAGGTTTTTTTTTTTACTATACAGGCATCTCCTTATGATGTCCTCCTCTGGCTGTACCACACCTCACCTGAGAGGCTGTTAGTTATGATGTTCCTGATCTAATCCAGCTGCTTTAGGAGCTGGGATAGTGTTTGTCAGGAATACCAGGCTCTGAAAACAAAGCAGTTGGAAGCTGAGGTTCTTTGGAAAAGTGCTTAGAAAAAGGAGTAGCTTTGCTTTTGCCTGAAAAAGGCAATAGGTGAGAGCTCTGCAAATCCATCAGCCTGTGCACAGAGCAGCAAGAAACCAAATGCCTTGATCCTGTCACAAATTGGTTTGGGTTGGGAGGGACCTTAACGATCACCCAGTCCCACCCCCTGCCATGGGCAGGGACACCTTCTACGATCCCAGGTGGCTCCAAGCCCCAATGTCCAGCCTGGCCTTGGACACTTCAAGGGATCCAGGGGCAGCCACAGCTTCTCTGGGCACCCTGTGCCAGAGCCTCGCCACCCTCACAGGGAAGAATTTCTTCCTAATCTCCAATATAAACCTTTCCTCCTTCAATATAAAGCCTCTCCCCCTTGTCCTATCATTCCATCCCTTGTCTCAAGCCCTCTCCAGCTCTCCTGGAGCCCCTCTAGGCCCTGGGAGGCTGCAGTAAGTTCTCCCTGGAGCCTCCTCCAGCACTGTGGTTGTCATCCCATGCCCCGTGAGCAGTTTGGTGGACCCTGACGTGTTGATGCTGGACCGCTGCCTCCTGTCAGGGATGGGGGAAGGTGTGATGCAGGCACTGCCTGGAGCAGCGCAGAGATTCTGGGAGGAGAAAAGGTCTGTGAGTGCAGCCCTGACCCTGACTCCAAGTTCACACGCAGATAAAAAGGAACTGGAGAGCGTTCAGGTGTCACGAGCACGCCAGGGTCGCTGGGTCTCTCCAGCTCTGCACATGAGGGAATGTGCCAGTGACATGTTTTTGGAGGAGTCTGAAAGGACAGGCCGGGCTGATATTTAAATCTGCATCCGGGGAGGCGGCAGAGTTGTGTGTCTTGGAGGAGCATGTGAGTTTATTTGCTTGGATGAGTGCTCAGCCGCCACTTGTAGCATGAAATGTGAATTTGGAGAGCTGCTCTTAGAACGGCTCCAGTGACTGCGGGCAGATGTGGGGTGGGGCTGATGCTTATTTAATGAGCTCTGAGTTTAAATGTTCAGTATAGGAACCCGGCTCTGCCTGCACGCCCCCTGCGACCCTCCCAGGGCCTTTGGCTGCTGAATTCCTGTTTAGCTGCAGCTTTTGCTTGTACTCAGAACGTTGGTGTGAAAGAACCGAGGGGAATCTTGAAAAAGGTGTCCTGGAGTGCAGCACTGAGAGTTTGGCCTTGCTTTTCACTTCTGAGGGGTTTGGCGGGGTGATATTGAAGCACGAGCTGCTTCTCGAGTGACTAAAAACCAAGATTATTGGTTTTTGTTTTACCTTCACAGTGTGAGAAAGAACAACCTTGTACCAGTCACTCAGCAGCTCCTCCTGCAGAGTCATGTCAGGGGTGAGGTGACAGGGTCTGCTCAGCCTGACACGAGGCTGGACAGGGCAGCTTCAAATACATCTGCAGCATGATTTCAGATAAAAAATTCTATATACACGTGATTTTTAGCTGCATCTAGAGTCCAGCCAAGAGCCAATCTGGCACTGTGATAGCTTCAAAATTAATCTGTGGTGGGATTTTTTTTTTTTTTTGGTGTGTGTATGCTGTCTTACTATGAATAAATATAAACAGTCTTCTCCATCCAAGTGTGAGCAAAAGCAGAGCAGGGGATCAAAAAAAGTTAACACCCACCTTGTTTTGCCTAAAAACCTCTTAGAAAATAAACAGTGCTGTGTGATAGACTGGACTATTTACGAGTCTACTTTCACTGCTGATGAGAGTGGATGCGAAGAAAAAACATGTTTAATGCATCTGGTGTCTTGTTGACTTCTGCACAAGCCGTGGATAACCTGGAGCACTCAGGTGCAGGTCCATGGCTACCCTTAAAATGAAAATCTTGATGTCTATCAGCTCTTCTGTCTGCCTGAAACAAGCTCTGTGACTCCCTGGTGGTTTCTCCAAGCTCTCCATGAGGTTGGGTTTAGGAGTGTGAGGGTAAAATTATTGCTCTGGTCACTCATATCTGAGGTAATGCTTCCAAAATCAAGAATTAAGTCTGCTTCTGAGGTTCAATTATTAGGGAACACTAGTGTTAGTAAGGCTTGTGTTAAATGACCACGACAATTTAATACCTGCTTGTGTTACCAGGCATTACCTTGATACAGCCATGCTGGTGTCCTCTGAGCACTTAAAATTTAATTTTACTGAAGGACTCCCTCAGGGTAAGGTCCTATCTCCTTTACACAGCCCTCAAAAGAACCTCTCAGGCCTCTGAAATTCCCTGTGGGGAGCTGAGCCTTTGCAGCAAGAATCTGCTGACCAAAACCAGCCTGATCCATTTTGACGACACTGAGGGAAGGTCCCAATTGACATTTGGGGCTTTCCTCTTGGATAATACACATGGATTCTGACAGGAGAGTGGAGCCAGGGGATGGTCATGGTCTCCTCCCAAGGAACAAGGGATAGGATGAGAGGAAATGGCCTCAAGTTGCGCTGGGGGAGGTTCAGGTTGGATATTAAAGAAGATTTCCTCACTGAAAGGGTTGTCCAGGACAGTGTTGGAGTCACCAGTCCCAGAGAGATTTAAAAGATGTATGAATTTTCCATGGCAGGGCATCCCTTTCATGGGTTTAACAGGGATAGGTTGTGGTTGCCACATCTTGATGGGCCTTCAATTAATTAATTAATGCCCCTGGATGTTCTAGCCTCAATCATTCCTTCCATCTTCTCTGGCGCTGGTGCCTCTTTCCAACCAAATGAACTTGGAGCTGAAATGCAAAACAACTCTTTGAAATTAAAGCTTCTTAAGTTTAAAGCACTGCAAAAGCCATGGTGGATTACAAGACAGGTCTGTGTCTGCAACCCCCCTCGAAGAATGCTCCCATGTGAGTAATTTCTGCCTATTAAAAATCTAAAATTAACCCCAGGGTGTTATCCCAGTGTTACAACTCGAGAACAAATTCATCTTTTTCTGAGGCACTGAGTGTTTTAATCCCTGTGGACTCTCTCCCTTGTGACACATCTTGGCAATTTATAGCAGATCCAAGAGGTTTTTTGAACTTGGGCTCAGGCAACTCTTTTCTGGCTAAAAGTCCAGTTTCACATCTGACAGACTTTTGACTGGGAGTGTGTGGAAACAGTCTCAGACTTATCCCTCTACAACCCAACCAGGCAGGAGTTCAGGACCACTTCAGAGGGCTTTTAAGCCCAGCGATCCTGGCTGGGAGTTTGGTGGCCAAGTGACCTTGTGAGGCCGAGGTGGAGGAGGGGCAGCATGAGGAGGGGTTGTGACAATGATGGGTGAGGTTGGGGAGGTTGCAAGGGCTTAAACCATGTGCGTGTCACCTCACAGGAGGCTTTGCTGCGAAACAAAAGATGTCAGGGCAAGGCCAAGGGGAGTGTTGGCAGAGCCAAGAGGAGCAAAACCATACGAACCACATGGTCAAAGGTTGCACTTGACGGTCTGGAAGGTCTTTTCCAAAGTAAATGATTTTCTGTACCTGTTCTGGATGTTGTTTTGTCGGCCCGGTGGTCGCGGTTCCTCCTCTCGGGGCCGTACAAACGCTCTGCCTCCAGAAACGCCTCTGGCGCTTGGAGGTGCTCACGCTGGGAGATGTCAGAAAGCTCTTTCAGGAGGAAAAGCAGAACCCTACAGCCCAGTCAAACTCAAGATGTGCGGAACAGGAGTCCCACGGTGCGGGACAAAGCGGGCCCTGCTGTGCTGCGTGTCCTGCTGGGGCTCCCTTTCTTGTGGAGTGACCTCCCCGAAGGAGGCCGTGCCCCTCCTGGGGCTCCCTCCTTTGTGTGGAAGAGTTAAGTTTGTAGCACAAACCCAGTCTGGCTGAGCAGAACGAGTGCCTTCAGCGCATCACAAAACCCATTTGCTAAGTGGTGGCTTTCTCAGTGGTTTCGCAGAGTGCCCCTCCCTGAAGAGAAACTCTTATCCCTCCCTGGGGGTCTCTTTGATGTAGCAAAGCCCATTCTGACAAATTCAAGATGTTTGAATTTGATGATCTGACCTTGCTGCAAACCACATCGAAGCGCAGCTACCTCCTGAAATGACCTTGGTCACTGGCTGGGTGTTGGCTGCCCCAGGAAGGAGGATTTGTGTGCCATCATGGAGTGGGCAGAGGGATGTGCAACATGCCCAGGGTCCCTGTCCCCTCAGGCCATCTCTGCCTCTGTGCCCCGTGTTTGCTGCTGATGGGCACCAGTGGCCCTGGATGTTGGGGTTCCTCAGGACTCCTGAGGGGACCCCAGGGGTCCCTCATGCCCAGGGTCCCTGTCCTCTCAGGCCACCTCTGCCTCTGTGCCCCGTGTTTGCTGCTGCTGGGCACCAGTGGCCCTGGATGTTGGGGTTCCTCAGGACTCCTGAGGGGACCCCAGGGGTCCCTCATGCCCAGGGTCCTGGTCCCCTTGCAAGCCAGCTCTGCCTGAGGGTCCCAGGGGATCCTGGATGTCCCACATGTCCAGTGTCCCAATCCTCTCTCAGGCCAGCTGTGCCTCTGCCCCCTGAGCTCCCTGGGAGGTTCCAGTGGTCCCACCTGCCCAGGGCCTCTGTGTCCTTATTCCAGCTGTGCCTGGGAGTCCCTTGTGCCCAGGGCCACAGGATAATAGACATTGTCACTAATGAAGTGAGGGAGCAAAGCAGGCTGAGTGTTGGTTCCTACCACTACAAAAAACCCACCCTTGGGTTGCCCAAGAGCCTTCTGCTTTCCCTTGGAGGACCATACCAAGAGGAAAAATACCCAGGTGGCTTATTTGGCTCCAGCTGGAGAAGTGAAATGCCAGGGAAGGTGGGCGAGGACCCTTCCAGAGGTGAGGCTGTCCCCAGGGATGGGGGTGTAGCCCTGGTGTCCCTCGCTCTTGAGGAGAAGAGGAAAAGATCTGCACTGGGATTGGGTGGTGGGGTTGGGGCAGTTGAGGGCTACAGGGGTGGCTTCTGTGAGAAGCTGCTGGAAGCTTCCCCATGGAGCCAAGGCCAGCTGGCTCCAAGGCGGACCCCGCCGAGCCCAGGAAGAAGGGAGGGGTGTGGGGAAGGTGTTTTTAAGATTTGGGTTTACTTCTCCTTGCCCTGCTCTGATTTGACTGGCAATAAATAAAACAAACTGCCCTGAACTGAGTCTGGTTTTCCCTTGATTTCACCAGTGAGGGATCTCTGCTTGCCCTGGTCTCGACCTTGAGCCTTTTGTTGTGTTTTCTCTGCCTTGTCCAGCTGGGGAGGGCGGTGACAGATCTGCTTTGGCACCCAGTCAGGGTCAGCCCCACCACAAGCCCAGATACCTCCTCCAAGGCCAGCTCAGTGCTGGGATTTTGGGGCTGAAGGCTGCAGAAATTGGGGGAAATGCAGAGAGTGATTTTTAACAGAAGATGAATTAGCTGCAGAGACTTTTCTGCAGCGTGCTTCTTTCTGTCTACACCTGCTTAGGTTTCTTTGGATCTAAGAAACACTTGGGGAAAGGTTGCCCAGATTGCTTTTTTTGGGCACCTTAAAGTCTACTGTGGATAGAAAGTCTTTCTGCAAGAGAGCAGCTTTAGAGCAGAAATTTGTAAAAAAATTATTGACCGTGAGGGTGGTGAGGCCCTGGCACAGGGTGCCCAGAGAAGCTGTAGCTGCCCCTGGATCCCTGGAAGTGTCCAAGGCCAGGTTGGACGGGGCTTGGAGGAACCCTGGGATAGTGGAAGGTGGCACTGGAGGGTCTCTGAGGTCCCTTCCAACCCAATTAATTCCATGATTCTGTAATATCCATGTTTAAAAGCAGCAGATGCATTTACTTTGTGCCTGGGGCTCACCTCAGCCCCCAGCCTTGAGAGCAGGCTCTGAGGACCTGCTGCCTGCTCCCCCTGCCAGCTACTTGATTATTTCCAAGAATTACATGTGAGCAGAACCTGTTTGTGTTGGGAATATTGTGACACTCCAAACTGGCACCCCTAATTGGGATCTGCCTTATAGACAAACTTGCTTTGTGATAAATGACAGCGTTTCTTGTGCACGGTTCTTAACTTCTTTTTGGTTTTATTATTCTTTTCCCCTCCAACCCCATGAGCCAGGAAGATTAATGGGAATGGGCTGTTCTCAGCTGTAGGTTTCTTCCCTGATTCTCCTGGCAGGGATAGCCCCTGTCCCCTGTCTGTGGGCAAAAAAGGAATGGGATTGGGAGTTTCGGGTTTATCCAAGCAAGGAAGGAGCCACAGGGCATTGGGGAGAGGAGGAAGAATCATCCAGATGCATTGCTGGGGGTGCAGAGAAATAAGTTTTGCTCCTGTTGTTCTGTTCCTCTCTCGTACTTTGCTCTATCTTTGTCTTAATCTCCCTCAACCCTTTTTTCTTTGATGCTCGGGAGCTGGGGGAAGCCCTGGGATGTCTCCTCAGGAGATGCTGAAAGGATGAGCTGCTTTTGGACTCTCCCATCTGCTCTTGTAGCTTTGTTCCCGCTGCTCACGCACGGCCCTGGGGCTGTCCTGGGGTTTGGGGAATTGCCACAGGCTGGGATGCAATGCGGTGGTGTCCACAGGTGGGGCTGCCAGCACAAACAGCTGCCCTGACCAGGAAGCTGCTGAGTTCCCCTTGGAGCTCCTTCCAGAGGCTGGGAACCTTCCTACACAGGGATGGTGGCTCTTTGCCGGATGTATTTGGAGGATCTGTGCCCCACAGCCTTGTACAACTCCTGTAGATCAGTCCAGCCTTGGGCTGCTGTGGTGGAGAAGGAAAAAAAACACTTCTGGGTTAGGATGAGGTGGTGGAGTGTCCCATGGCCATGGTCAGCCTCTCCCAGGAGAGGTGGTGATGGCAGGGCTGATAACGAGCACTGATTTTGGGTGGTGAGGCTGGAGACAAGGATTGCCGTAGGAAATCTGCTCAGCTTGTCCTTTTCTGCCTCCCCCTTGGAGTGGGAGGGCCTGTGGAGCAGATGGAGGCCTTGTCCCAGTGTGGGCTGGCTCTTGGTGCCTTGAAAAGTCACGACTGGTGTGGTGGGCATACATCTCAATTTCTCTTTTGTCAGAGTGGCGAGTGCCCTGTGGGTCAGATGGGGGCTGTGGGGTGGGGAGTGCAGCTGGGACTGAGGGCTCTGCCCTGCAGAGCTCCAGGGTGGCTGAAGGAGGAGGTGGAGGGATTTAGGGATGCTCTGGACAGCTCCGGAGCTCGCTGCTATCGGTTCAGGTACACAGGCAGCAGCCCAAGCTGGCCATGCCTGGGATCCCCAGCCCTCAGAAGTTTGAACTGGCTGGGAGCTGTTCATGAAAACCATTTGGAATCCACTCAAAAATTGCTGGTCTTGAACTTAGGGAGATCTTCCAGCTCTGAGGGATGCAGGTAGAGGAGGTTTGCTTTCCCCTTTTCCTGTGCCAGCAAACCACATTCCAGCATTGTAACGTTGTTAAGAGGGGGATTCTGGCAGCCTTGGGGTCTCGTGGATCTTGGGGGCTGCTTGCTCATCCCAGCTGTGGTGTCCCCATCCCGTTCCCAGGACTCCCGTCCCACCCTGGGAAGGGAAATGCCACCCTGAGGGCACTGGCTGCTCAGGGCACATGGGAGTCCTGGCTGGAAAGTGTAGGAATTGTACAGCCTGGAGGGGATTTTTCTTCTGCCCTGATCCTATCCCAGAACCAGCCTGTTGTCAGGGATGATGGATTGGAATTATGCCTGTGTGTCTGTCCCTCTGACAGGGCAGCCTTCACCTGCTTCAAAGCACCTCGGCTGCTTCCCCCAGAGCTCCCTGTTCTGTTCTGGGCTGTTCTGCTTTGTGCCTCCTGAAAAAACTCTTCCAGATGGTTGAAATCACTGCAGATCACCTCTCTTTGGAGCAGAGGTGCCGTTGCTTCATCAAGCACCAAACTTTGGGAATTATTTTTTTTGTGCGTGTGTTAGCCACAAGTATTCTGTTGGGATAATGACCGGATAATTATTTAACCTCTGCTGAGTTTTGTGGCGCTAATCAACCCTGTCTTCTTTAATCTGTGCTCCAGTGTCGTGACTGGGGCATGATTTAAAGGGAGGAGTGAGGCATAAACTCGTGTTATTGAGCCAGATTTGCTTAACCTCCCTAAAACAGCCTGTGGAGGTTGTGTTCCTCCAGGCCACAGCTGATCCTGTTTGTGCTGCTGGAGATCTGAACGGCTCTGTGTGACCTGATCTCCCTTTGATTTAGGGTTCTCCTGCTTACTGGGAGTGCAGGGAGAAGTTTCTGCCTTACCCAGACAAATCATGGCTGCTGTAAAAGGAATAATAAAAAATCTCCAGCCTGCACAGGGCCACAAGGGAGGAGACTGAAGAGTGTGGACAAAGGTGGGAAAGAAGAAATACTATGGAGATTTTTTTGCTTCAAAATCTAACAAAAAGTAACTGGTTTGTGACACAAGAAATGTAGGTCTCTCTGCTGCGGGATTTTTGGAGATGCTGAAATGACCCCAGAGGATGTGAGCCCTTCTGTGAGGGGCACATGTACTGCAGAGACCCACCTTTAACCCTCAAAATCCTTGGAATCCAGACTTGGGATACCTTAGGAAGCCTCTCCACAGGCTGGGAAGCTGCTAAAGCTCTTTAATGGATATTTGTTGGTAGTTATTATCCAATCCCAGGTTCTGGGCTGGAGCAGATCTATGGATCAGTGGAAGGAGCTGTCCTTAAGCTCTTGAGATGCCCTTTTCCCCCTCCATACGCATCACCAGGATCTCCCACCGTGTTCAAAGGCTGGCAGCAACAATGCTCCAGGCTTTTGCTTTCTCTGCTGAACCAAAACCTTAATGGGATGTTTGTTTGGGAATTGTGGCAATAAACATTTAGCCTGGGTGGATGTTGCAAGGAGAGGGGCTGAGCCTTCAGCTGTCTGCATCCTGCCCCTACCGAGCTGCTCCTTATGGTTTTCACAGGGCTTGCTCAACTCTTCCCTCACAGTTTGGATTTCTTGTCGGTGACCACGACAGAGGATATGTGCCAGGTGAACCTTTTAGTCTTTCAGAAAGTCAGATAATGACCTTGGATCCAGCCAGTGCTGTCAGCACTTCAGGGTGGTTTGCGGGATGGGGACACTGCCACTCAGGGATTTCAACCCTTTTAATGACTGAGGCTGGGCACAGCCTGGTGTCCCAACCCACACCAGATCCGGGCAGGGATGAGCTGGATATGGGCTGGAATTAACCACAAATTGGGCCAAACTTTCCTGAGCTGGAGGATGTTCCTTGGGCAAGAAGGGGTAAGACTTCGGATTTACTTCTCTAGAGCTGTCAGATCTCACCTTTCTTGGGGTAGAATTTAAATCATTGAATTGTAGAATATTCTGAGTTGGAAGGGGTCCACGAGGATCATCAAAGTCCAGCTCCTGGCCTAAGAATCCCACTGTGTGCCTGAGAGCATTGTCCAAACACTGCTGGAACTCTCTCAGGCTGTGCCTGAATTGGTTTTGGTATCGAGACAGAACCAGCCTCTCTGATAAGACAGAATTCCCTTCTCCTTCCTCCTGCTGGGGAAAAGAAACCAGGGATTGATGCCTGGGGAGAGCTGCTTGTGGTGAAATCACACAAAGCTGGGTCACAAACTCAGCTCAACCCTCAGTGAGGATTTCTCGCTAAAACTACCATGAGCACTTAATTTATCAGTGTGGACCAGGATGGAATATCCCCATCCCAATCCGCTGGGCACGGAATTCCTGGATCCCAGGGAGGTGAGAGGAGCCCTGGGGGGATTTGTATCACTCACCCAGTACGACCACAACCAACTTTTGGTACTTAGTGGTGTTCGTAGCATAATTTCAGGGTGTGACATTTTGACTGTGAGAGTTCAGGTGCAGCGAGCACGAAAACAGCCTGGCTAAGCTGGAGGGGAGTCCTGGAGCCAGAAGGTGGCTGACAACGAACTGCTGTGGTGTTTCAGTCTATAATCAAGAAACACTTGTAATGGCAGGCAAGCCCTCTATTAAAAAGCTTTGAGAGTATCTGCTTTGTGTCTCCAAGTTGAAAACAACTGTGCCAGGGCAGCAGCCTCCCTGATTTGCTCCTTCCAAATGCTGCCTTCGTTTGTTCCTCTGTTTCTGGCAGCAGTTCAGGGGCTGCCTCTGTCCGATGGGCAGAGGAAAGAGCTGAAGGGATGGAGTTCATGTCCCTTGAGCTGGGAGAGGAGGGGTCTTCAGCCAGCCTGAAGTGATCTGCATGGAGATGAAGCAGATGTCAGTGCAGCTTCTCACCTAAATGTTTTTATGTTTTATCAGGGAAGAACGTTGTAGCTGCTGAATGAGGGCTTGGCATGTTTGTGTGTAAAGGCAAATACATCCAGTGTTCCAGGCCAGCTTGGATGGGGCTTGGAGCAACCTGAGACAGTGGGAGGTGTCCCTGGCTATGGCAGGGTCTGGAACTGGATGGGCTTTACCATCCCTTCCAACCCAAACCACGATTCCCTGGTAGCTGTAGGAGTTTTTGGAAAGGTGCCTGGGGTGGATCAGGGTGTTTGGTCCCTGGGAGGGGATGAAGGTCAGTTTTTGCTGCTCTGGAAAAGGCATCATTGGACCTCTCCTTGTCAAAGCTTAGAGCTGTGTGGAGTTACAGTAAACTTGATCACTTAAGGAATCCTCCTCTGAGCAGCATCATGCATTAGTTGGTGGAATAATATCAACTCTGACCCCAATTTTGGCTGCTTATCTGGTTCCCAGCAGGCTTCAGTGCTCGGAGACAAAATCATCCGAGGCTGGTGCTGCCTTGGGGGAAGCAAATGCTGCGAAAAAGGAGTTGTTTCTTGCTCTGGAACTAAAACATTTCCGAAATCAAACTGCTGCCCAGCTTATCAGGGTGTAAACACATTCTCCTGTGGGAACAGGAATCACAGGCCAGTCTGAGCTGAGTCCTTCTGCCTCTCTTCATATCAGCCTGCTGGAGTTGCTCAGGCACTGGAGGTCTGCAGAGGGTTTGAAACACTTTTTTTTTTTCCTCATCTGTTTTCTTCATGGGGGAGGCAGCAAAGACCTTGGACTACCAAGAATGTTTGGTTTCATTCAGAGGCTGCTCTGTGGTGGGTGTTAAACCAGTGCAAGGGAATGCACTGCTTTTATTCCCTTTCTCAGAAAACCCCTTGTATTGGTGGTGCTGGTGCTGAAAGCTCAGAAATTATTTCGAGGCTCCTTCCACAAACCCATCCTTGGGGATATTTCAAACTGGTTGAGCTCTTGGGGGTGTGGACCATCCCAAAAAAAGGAAGGACATAATGTTGTGATAAAGGAATTGTGCTCCTGACGTGCTTTATTCTGTCCTTGGGTGTAATCTCTTGCCACATCCTGGGACTTCAGGCTGGTGAAAGGGCAGGGCATGTGGGAGCTCCCCAGAGAAGAAAATGACTCTCAAGTTACTCTCTGCTTTAATTTCAGTCATTTCTACCTATTTTCTCAGAATTTCCAGCCAGGAGCCAGCCTGTCTGTGAGAGAACCATCTGAATGGATGAGAAGGTGGCAGCGCTGTTGTAGGTGGCTCTTTGAAGTCTGCTCATTCTCTTCAGCCAAGACACCCCAAAATACAGCCTGGAAGAGAAGGACAGGGAGCAGGAGTTGTAATTCCAGCTGAATTCTGCAGAAACAGGATCTGCAGCCTGGCAGACACCAATCTGTCGTGGTGGACAGCTCTGAACTGCAGCTCTCTTAGTGGCAAATAATGGTTGGGTTTGGTCATTTTGGTGTGTAAAAGTTGTTTCTGCTCACTGGGGTAAGAGACAGCAACAGGATGAAAAGATATTTCCTATAATTCTGCAGCCTCAGGTGGAGAATGAGGAAAGTGGAGTATGGATGGGCTGTCTGAAAATAAATATAATATAAATATTATGGAATCTTGCATCTCTTTGCATGTAGGGATCTTTCCTGTAGCAAGGAAGTGATTTTATATTCTGGCACAGGACTGACAGTGAAACACTGAATTCAGAGATAAGAATCACTTGTTTTTCTCCAAACTCTCCTCTATTAAAAAGGAGTAAACCACTTCAAACCTCCCTTGTTTTTTTGCATGGCAACCTTTGGGGTTTTCTGATTTGTGCAGGAAGAATAATCTCCTAGGAGATGATGACCAGACTGGTGTTTAACTGGATTAATGTTGGAAAACTTCCCTGCTAGTCAGTCAAAATTACCTTGCACTGGTCCTCTCCTGTTCCTCTGCCTCATGGCAGTAAAACATGGCAAAACCTCGTGGTCTGCTTGGAATTCTTTCATGGAATAGTTTTCTTTGCAAAAACTGGCAGGTGATTTCAGGCTTCTTACTTGGGTATCAAACACTTAAAAGCTTCCCTTTCTGCCTTGTAAAGACTGAAAAGGAAGCTCCAAACCTCCAGATCCCTCTGGGACAGTTTTTCCTGTCCAGAAGGTGTTGCAGAAGGCAGATCTAATCTCAGCTGGTCTAGAGGATCACTGTGGGTCCCTTTTGGCTGGAAATACTCTACCTCAGGAATGGCTTGTCCAGCTGGTAATTCTTTCTTCTCTCCCATGGAAAAGGGAGGTGTTTGGCTGGAGGAAAAACCCCTCTGCTTTCAGACTCTTTCCTGTGTCACTGTTCAATGGGAGACACCAAGCCCCTGCTGGCATCAATAGTCTGTGGCATTTAATGCAAAAATATAATTATAAAGATACTGAGCTGCTTCCTAAAGGCATCAAGGGCTTTATTTATCCCCTTCTCCAGGTGGTGGGAATGCTGCTGATCCAAATGAATTTGAAGAACATGTGCTGGGCTATTAGCATTAAAAGAGCTCCGTTTTGGTTAACTTGGCAGTAGGGAAAGTAAAAGTGCCACTGCTGGGTTGTGCTGTTGCATTGGTTTTCATTAGTCGTTGTTTTACTCGTTTCTGAGTAAAAAATTGCTTTAAGTTGCTGATGGTTGGAAGGGATGGGCTCTCAAAGCCGAGACTCTGGGTCTGTGGGGACCCTGTGCCCTTGGTGACTCCGTGAGGGACTCGGTGAATCCTCCTTCTCCACCAGGACCCAAACGGGGCTGCTGCATTTCTCCTGCTCAGCCCTTTGCTGATGCCTGTGCTGGACACATCCCTTGAAATGCCTCTTCTGCCTCGTCCTCTCACCAAATATCCCGTCCCGGTGGCAGGTTTTTGTGCGGAAGCTCGAGGCGTGAAGCTGTAATGGCTTTATTGGGGTGCTCCGTGCATCCCTGCCGTTCATCCCCTCTGTCCCATTGCTGGGGCAGGGTGGCACCTCAAGGAGAGAGAAGCAGGAGGCTTTTCCTGCAGCCCAGCTTGAGTTCCACGAGCACAGTGAACTCTGAATCCGCTTTAGCAGCGAGGAAAACCCCGTTGGGCTTTGAAGCTGCTTCTGGAACTTGAGGGGCTTTTTTTTTTTTTTTTTCCCTGTTCTTATGAGTTTGCTGCCAGCAATTGTATGTGCTCAGTGAGATGAAAGTCACCATGCCCAAGTGTGAAGAATCTTCACAACCACATCCCAGAATCCGATCCCTTTTTGTGTTAAATGTGGGAGTTTTAGCTTGTCTGGAAGCTGCTTCAGTTGCTCCCGACTTCTCCCTGCTGCAAGTCCTCATGAACCTGCTGCTGAGTCAGTTAAAATCTGCTTTTTGCCTGGAAAATGGTCTTCCTTAGGCTTGTTTTTGTCTCTGCTGCTTCCCGTGTGTTTTTGCCTGGTGTGAAGCTGCACTGGTGCCTGGTGCCCTCCTCTTCCTCGTCATGAAGGTTTCAGGTAAATATTTACGCCTGTGGATATGTGCGATTTAACTGGATGAATTAGCCAAGGGGCTCTGCATAGCTGGGATTTAAGGTTATTCCTCATTACATCTCGAGAAGCTGCTGATTGTCCCTGTTCTTTATCTGCTGCTTTCTGTTGTGTAATTCTTTATTGCGCTGTTACATGACATCATCTGGAGCTGCTGCTCTGTGCTTTGGGCTTCAGAACATGTTCAGCTGAGTCTTGGGCAAGGAGCAGAATTTATTACCAAATCCATTAGAGTTCTGAAAATAAATAAACACCATGCTGAATTCCTTATCACCAGCACGTTGCCTCCAGCAGCAGTGAAAATATTCACATTGAGTCGCCGCTGACTGCCCGAGAGGGGCTGGGGTTGCCAGTGCCTGGAGTGACTGAGGGTTTTTTCCTTTAAATTGTGCTCTTGCACAAAAAAATAATAAAAAAAAAAAGGTTGGCAAGTGTGTTCTCTACTGGAATCAACAATCTCTTAATGCTCTGAGGCTAAACTAAGGCTGAAGTCAGCTATTCAGCTGTGGCTCTGTGCAAATCTATTGTGTTTATCTCTGCCCGAGACGTACTCATTAGGCAGCAGGACTCTTTGTGTAGCTGTAACATCATTTAAGGGTAGGATTTTCCCAAGATTTTACCCACAAAGAAACCAAAGCAGTGGAAAACCATCTTCTGCTGAATGTCCCCTCTTCTTCAGTGGCACGGCTGAGCCTCAGCAATTCCACTGTGCTGGAGAGGAGGGGCAGCTCCAATCTCTGCTCCCTGTGACAGGACCTGAGGGAATGGCTCGAGCTGTCCCAGGGGAGGTTTAGCTGGATCTCAGGGAAAGGTCCTTCTCCCAGAGGGTGCTGGGCACTGCCCAGGCTCCCCAGGGAATGGGCACAGCCCCGAGGCTGCCAGAGCTCCGGGAGGGTTTGCACAATGCTCTCAGGGATGCCCAGGGTGGGATTGTTGGGGTGTCTGTGCAGGGACAAGGGTTGGACTCAACGATCCAGGATCCTTGTGGGTCCTTTCCAACTCAGGATATTCCACATTCTACCAGTGTTTGCTGTGTCCTGTAAGGATGTGTTGGTTCTCTGGCAGGCCGGGCTCTCCTGCAGGGTCCAGGCATGTGTGTGACAGCCCCAGTGTGACACACAGACCCCGTGCCTTGCTGTCAGCCAGCCATGAGATGGGGATGTGCTCTGATGAGCTCCGTGGAGAGAGCTTTGTCTGATTGCTGCAGAAGGGAAAACTGACACCCAGGTACTGAAGGGCCAGAGTAGAGCTCAAGCTGCTGCTTGGGAGATGGATTTCAATCCCATGCTCCCTAGGAAACAACTTTTTCCTTTATACCAAAATTGACCACAGTCATTGTTGCTTCAAACTCTGGTTCGAATTTTGCCCTGGGGTGGACTGGCTGTGCTCAGGAGCCTGAGGACTGACTGTGGCTGTGAGAGCAGCCAAGTCCATGTGCCATTGCTCCTCTCTCCCTCAACATCAGAGGGACGAGGAGCTGCTGGAGCCAGTCCAGAGGAGGCCACGGAGATGCTCCGGGGGCTGGGGCCCCCCTGCTCTGGAGCCAGGCTGGGAGAGCGGAGGGTGTTCACCTGGAGAAGAGAAGGCGCCAGGGAGCGCTCAGAGCCCCTTCCAGTGCCTACAGGGGCTCCAGGAGAGCTGGAGAGGGACTTGGGACAAGGGATGGAGGGACAGGACACAGGGAATGGCTTCCCACTGCCAGAGGGCAGGGACAGATGGGATATTGGGAAGAAATCTTTCCCTGTGATGGGGTGGAGGCCCAGGCACAGGGTGCCCAGAGAAGCTGTAGCTGCCCCTGGATCCCTGGAAGTGCCCAAGGCCAGGCTGGACGGGGCTTGGAGCAGCCTGGGCTAGTGGAAGGTGTCCCTGCCCATGGCAGGGGTGGGACTGGATGGACTTTAAGGTCCTTTCCAATCCCAACCATTTCACGACTCCATGATCCTCTCCAAGCTGCAGTTCCCTCCTGTGGCTCCTTTCCAGGAAGGCAATACCGGGATGGGAGTTTCTCCCTTTTTGTCTCCTTAAACACCTCCTGGAGGTGGGAGATCTTTGTTACAACAGATGAGTCGTGTTTTGGGGCACGAGAAGGGGCTGTGTTCAGGGTGAGGACTGTGCAGTGCACACCGTGGTGATGGCTGAGCTCTCGCTCCTGCTCCCATCTCCTCGTTCTAGCCGGGGGTAGCACAAGCTGGCTGCAGGGTCTGGCCTAATAAGATCTGCATGTTGGCATGGCTTTGGCCAGGAGTTTCTGCCTCCAGCTCTGGCAGAGCCTGCTGGAGACTGGCTGCCTTCCCCAGCTCCTGCCACTGCCAGGAGGAAATCACCATCTGGGTGCAATCTGCAGCTGAAGGAGTCTGACCTTCCCAGCAGCTCTCGGTTGAGCACCAGCTCTGGCCCTCGCTTCCCTTCCTTGCTAGGGAAGAAAATTGTACAGGAGGGAGACAAAGGAATGAGCATTTATGTACGTTTCAATCAAATGTAGCTGATTTCTTTTGTGGGAGATGACTCTCACCTTCTGGTTGGGAGCATGAGCAAGGAGCAGCAGAATATTGCCTTTGCCTTAAAGCTTCAGATTTCCGGGTCTGCTCCTTGTGCAGCTGCCTCCTAAACTCCCCTAATCCCCCTCGTGCTAAAGGGACTGATGCGCCTTTTCCCGGAGTTGTTTTGTGAATTTCATGGTGTTCTCTCTCTTACTTGGATGAGTTTCTCGGTTGGGGGCAACCCTAAAATATTTGACTCTTAAAGGAGGACTTGATGTGCTCCCTTTCATCTGGGTGAGCTGATGCTGTTCTAATATTTGTTTGTGCCTTTGTGAGCTGAAAAGGCACCAGAAGAAAGTGGCAGTTGCTAAACTCACCTCAAAGCCTCAAAACCTGCTCAAATTGCAGGTTACTGGTTCCCTTGGCCTCTAAACTTAATTTCTTTGATTCTTGCAAGCAAACATGGTGCCTCAGAGCAGCCTGAAATGGGTGTCCTGAAATGGGATCCCCAGAGCTGCACTTGTGGGATTCAGCTCCAGGGATGAAGCCAAAGAGCGCTGAAGGAAACGGTGGTGGGACAAACACCTAAAAACCACCCCAAGGGACAAGGACTCCAAGGCAGGAGTTACCTGGGAGTTCCCAGCAGGTCGCTGCTCCCTCTGCTGCACCTTTTACTGCAGTGTCCTGCAGGTGATGGCACGAACAGGATATGCAGCAGGAGCTGGGAAGAGAACTCGGGTTTCCCTTGAGCTGCAGTCAAAGCAGCAGGAGGTAGGGTGGGATTTAAGGAGTTCATGATTCAAACGGAATAAACCAACCCAGGCTGCAGGTATGGTAGTACTTAAATTTTTAATTTGGATCCCCTAAGCAACTTCTTTGCTTTTGTTTCAAGTCTTGGCTGTGTCACAGCTTGGGAATCCCAGAGCTGCTTCGTGAGGATGGGATAAGGGTTTCTCTGCAATGCTTGGGTCCACCTAGTGTTACTTTCTGTGTCCAGGCTCTTGCAGCCTCCAATGTGAGGCCACCAGAAAAAAAAAAAAAAACCAACAACTCAATTAGAGTCTTGGAAAAGCATCCTGCTAAAAAAGCAAATACACCTGGCATCTGTCCCTGGCTTGGAGGGAACCCAGGTCTCTTCTGCTGGGATTCTCGGCTGATCCTGCTGGACCAGGCAAGCAGGTCCTGTACGATCTGGTTGTGAAGCAAAAATCCACTTCCCGCTGGTTTCCAGCCACAAACTAGCCCGGCTACAAAGAGCTGCTTAATGCCAACCAGTCAGTCAGTGAGGGAGGAAAATGAACTTCTGCCTGGGAGGGAGGTTGGCTTTGTGCATAAAGTTAAGAACCTGCTGGAGGGGAATGTTGGGATGAGGCTCCTCAGAAGCTGATGGGCTCAGGGAAGGGTGTAACTCCTGCTGCTCGGGTCCAGCTGCCCCTGGGAGACTGTGCTTGGCTGTGGCAGTGGAGAATGCTTGCACAGATCAGGTCTGGAGACGCTGGCACGGACCAGGGAGCGCCAGACACAGAAGTATCTGATGTCCCCTCTGGTGCCTGGCATCGTGTCAGATAAGCTGATACCCTCCAGAAAATGGTACTGGTGGGGGGCTAAAATTTCTAGCATGGGGCAGCCACGGCTATAATGATAATTTATCATAATGGGGAAATATGGTTTGGTGTATAAAAAAGGAGTTAATATGGGGCCAGGTTTTCTACCATTAACTGAGAGCCCACAGAATGTAGGACTGGAAGGGATCTCAAAACTCCCAGAAGAGACTTCCTGGCCCTGTGAAGCTGTCCCTGCATGCTCTCACATGTATCCCATAGTCTTTCCTGGTTATCCTCTTCCAGGAGGGGCTGGCAAAGTGACCACTGGGGACATTGGGCTCCCACTCACCTGGTGCAGCTGCCACGTGCTCAACGTGTGCCAGGAGTTAAATGCTGTATTCAACATGTACAGTTTAAGCCATTCAAACAAGGATTCACTTCCACAATAAATACATCTTCCAAGCCAACATAACTGGATTAAAACCAACCTACCCCACTTTTTTTCTCTTTTTTGGTGATGTCCTTGTTTTGGCTGGGATAGAGGTATTTTTTTTTTTCTTGGGAGCTGGTAAAGTGCTGTGTTTTGCATTTCGTATGAGAACAATGTTGGAGTAACAGCTTAAGCCTTCAACTTTTGGCAGAGGAATTTCCCACCTCAGTTAAAATGCTGTCTAATGCTTTCCTGGGTGGTTTGGGTTTTTCCCCCTGGATGTGGTTTGTCGATTTAGAGGATGGGGGAAGGTTCACTCAGGATATGCTGCCTCTACACCAAGATCTGTAGCAATCGAAAGTCAAGATGTCAGCAAGGTTTCTTTAAACCTTCTTCACCCCTCATTTCCAAATATCCAAATTTTGTGGCTGCCCCAGCCTTGGAAGTGTTCAAGGCCAGGCTGGGTGAAGCTTGGAGCAACCTGGGATGGTGGAAGGTGTCCCTGCCCATGCAGGTGGGGTGGGGCTGGATGGTCTTGAAGAACCCTTCCAACCCAAACCATTCCATGATTCCTAAATTGCTGCAGCTAGATCAGCTCAGAAACTTCCGGAGGAAAGAAAAATCATGAAATGGAGAAACAAAACAGTCCCGGTCCAATCTTCATGGTGTAAGAACTTAAATGTGCCTGTTTTTTCCTAAAGCAAAGGCCGCAGGTTGCTTTTTTCTGCACCTGCTTTTCAAACTTTGTTGTTGCTGCTTGAATTGGTAAAGGAACTCAAGCTCCCTCACTGTGCTGTGCCCTAGGGATTTATTCTGACGCCTATCTAGTTGGTTTGGACTCAAAAGTACCTGTGCTAGGTTATTTCAGAGGAAATCTGAAGTGGCAGAGGAAACCAGTCTGGATGATGGGACCCCACGGTGTCCATGAACACACCTGACGGGAGAAGCAAGATTTGTCAGTGCTGTGCTTTTCCACTGCTTTGAAGTTGTGAACATCATCTCCCCTGCTAATGCTTCCAGCAGCCTGCATCCCTGGAAAAGTGAATACGGATTTAATTTTTCATTGATGGGAAGAGCCTCAATCCAGGGCCTGTTGCAATGGGACAACGGGCAGTGGTTTTAACCTGAAGGATACGTGTCCATATAGATAGAAATTAGTACTAGGAACAGTTTTTTATGATAAGAAAGAGGATGGGGAGGCCCTGGCACAGGTTGTCCCTGGATCCCTGGAAGTGTCCAAGGCCAGGTTGGACGGGACTTGGAGCAACCTGCGGTAGTGGAAGGTATCCCTGCCATGGCAGGGGCTGGAATGAGGTGACTTTTGAGGTCCCTTCCAACGCAATGTATTATATAAAAATTTCTGTAGACTCCTCTATAGACTCTCTCAGGAGGGGTCTGCGGGGGAAGAGCTGACTCTGATGTGTCCCTGTCCCCGCCGGGGCCGCGGGCGGGCTTTAGGACCCGGCCGGGTGTGACACCGCCTGTCCCTTCCCCTTCCAGCCGCGCTCCTCGCTCGGGACTTTCTCCAGCTTTTTTTTTTTTAATTATTTTTATTTTTTTTATTTTTTTTTTTTTTTTTTTTTTTGTTTGGGCGGGTGTGGGGGGGGGGGGGGGGGGTGAAAGCCGAGTTGTCTCCGTATTTTTTCTCCTTTTTTTTTAAAAAAAAAAATTATTATTTATTTCGGGGGGACCGGGGAAAATAAATAAAGAAGTCTCTCCCCCCGCTCCCCCGCCGGTGGCAGGCGCGGGGAAGGCGAAGGCGCGGCGATGGTGCGGACGGGATGAGCGGCGCGGCCATGGCAGCCCGGCGGCTCTTCCACCTCCAGCCCTGCGGTGAGGGACGGGGCTCTGGGGGGCTCCGGGGGGACCGGGCTGTCCCCCTGCCACCCCGCTTTGCACCCCAGCTTTTGCCCGTTGCAGCAGCAGCGGGGGTCGCGGCGGGATGCGATGGGGAAGGTGGGCTTGGGTGGGGGGAGGATGTGTCCTGAGTTCCCCTCTTGGGATCGGGGGAGAAAAATCTTCGCTGGGCATCGCTGCTGAAGGGTTTTTTTTCTGTTGGTGTCTGCGGGGAGGTGGTGACAGCCCCAAAGCTTGGGCAGAGCGGGATGTTCAGCCCAGGGAGTGCGGATGCGGTGGGACAGGAGCACCGGGGGGAAAAGGAGCGATGGAAGCTTCGGGTCTGGCTGTTCTTGGGGGTGTTTTGTCCCCCGCTTTTACTTGTTTGCACCCAGCATGGGGCGGAGGGCACGGTGTGGTGCTCTGCTGCTTGCGGGTGAGGTTGCCTGCCTTCGTGTTGGTGTAAAACCCGCAATAAAAAGGAGGGCAAAAAGTAGAAAAAGTGAAACTTTACGTCTGATGGAAAGAGTTGGGGCGGTTGTGCGTGCTGGGAAAGACCCTCAGCAACGAGTTTATTTGAACAGCGGGGGGAGGAGGGGTTGAAATGCACTTGGGAATTGGCTTTCTGATTCACCGTGAACTTTCAGAGTTATTTTCTGCCGTGTCTCCCCGCCGCCGTGCAGAGGAAGCGCTTCCTTCACCGGCATGGCCGCGGCAGCGCCGGGTGACACTCGGCCGAGTGACAGGGACCGGGGCTGCTGCAGGGCACTTCTGTGTTGGACCAGCAGTGGCTGTAGGTGGCACAGCAGCTTTGTCACCCGTGCTGTCCCCGAACCTCTCGTGAGGATCAGTGCTCGGGGAGGATTTGTGCCTCTGGAGCTTTTCCCGCTCCGGTTTAATGACAAAAGTTTTCATTTAAAGCTGGTGTTCTGCCTTAGAGCTTGGCTTTGCTGCTTTTTCGTGTCCACGTTGTCATTCTTGAGACCTGGCGGTGCCACGGGCTGTCCTGCAGGAAAGGAAAATCATGGAATGGTTTAGGTTGGAAAGACCTTGAAGATCATCTCATTCCACCCCTGCCATGGCAGAGACACCTTCCACTATCCCAAATTGCTCCAAGCCCTGTCCAGCCTGGCCTTGGACACTTCCAGGGGTCCAGGGGCAGCCACAGCTTCTCTGGGCAAATACGCACGTGGAGAGTCCACAGAGAATTTCCCCCTTTCCCCTGAGCTGTTTCAGTGTTTGCAGGATTTCTCCTGGATTGTCTCTAGGTGTGAGCTCAGCCTTGTCCCTCCTCTGCCAAGTTCCTGCCCCTCAAGTGCAGGAGCGCAGGATAAACAGCTTGACCCAGGATTGAGTAAATCCAGCTGTGCCTCACCTGGGTTGCTGTTGTTGGGTTTGTGGCCGGTTTTGGGGGTTTTTTGGGAGGCTGAAACAGCGAGGCAACGCTCGAGTCCTGTCTGCGCAGCAACCTCAGTCATTGCTACCCCCTCTGCGAGCCGCGCGTCGCCGCTTCCCGGCTATAATCGGGATTTGTTGGCTAATCCATCTCAGCCAGAGCCCTCCAGTTTTGAAATATCTGTGGCTTTTGTACAGTTGGTGCTCCGTAAGAATGATGGACCGCAGAGGAAGTTCCCCTCCGGCTCTCCTGTTGTTCCTTGGCAATTTGAATGCTTCAGCTTGTTTAAATAAATGCAGATAAAAAGAGGGGTTGGGGTTTTTACTGGAGCCCTCGCTTGACCCACCCGGTGGCATAAGATATCTGTGTGTAAGCTCAGAGTGGCTTGACTTCTAGTAAAGCTGTAGTAAATCATTTGAGGCTGTAAACATTTATTAAAACAAGCTTTATTTTTGTGTTGAGTCAGTGTGAAAACAAAGATGTCTTGGGTTTCAAAGGGAAAGGATCCGCAATGGAAGCTTTCTGTGTTGGCTTAAAGGAAAGTGTCAGTGAGAAGTTGGATATTTCAGCAGAAGGGAGCTGAGGTAAGAGTTAGGGTCAGATTTTAGCTGCAAAGTTGGAATTTAATCCAGAATTATCAGACTTAGCCTGGCGCTGTTCAATTTGCCTGTTTGTTGTTTGGTTTGATCCTTCTTGCAGGAGGCAGCCGAGGTAAGAGTTAGGATCAAGGTCAGGTTTTAGATGCAAAGTTGCATTTTAGTCCGGAATTACCCAACTTAGCCTGGTGCTCTTTTAATTTGCCCGTATAAGACGGAAACCTCCAATTCTGTCCTCACAGAACTGCACTGATGCTCTCCATAGGTACTTTATGCCTAAGGACAGGTGTTAAATCACATTATCTGGACAAAGCTGCTTGTTTGGGTTTTTTTTTAGTAATTCTCATCCTGTGCTGTGATTCAGGTGTCTCTGGGGAGCCACAGGGTTCTCAACCTTTCTATTCCAGTAGGCTGAGTGGCTCTTGAGTTACCTCCTCATAACACGAACCCACTTCTGGAGAAGTCCTGGCTCCTTGTGTAGGATTGCCCTGGGAGTAAACAAAGCTCGGGGCCACTTTACTGACTCCTCATCATCGTGAAGCTGCTTTCTACCCTCTAAATATGCAAATCCTTGCCAAGACACCCAGCACAGGTTAAATCCCAGCTTCCTTTGCTATTACCATCCAGGCTGGTTGGGGAGCCTGCTGGGAAGGATGCAGCGTGGTTAAAAACCGGGAATGCCGAGGTAATTCCTCAGAGTTCATCCTTACTTGAGTCTGAGCAGTGTTCTGTGATCTGAAGTTTGCAGAGCAGCTCCTTCGGGAGTTCCTGCTGGGACCTGGCGATGCTGGAAATCTCTTGGTTTATTTTTTTTCCTCTTTTTTACTGGGAATACAACTTTCCAGCTCTGATCTGGGCTGAGCTCCCCACAAAGGCTCTCTGCAGAGCACGGTGACACGCTGGCCCAGAGCAGAGCACTGCGGGCTCCTGCATCTGTCAGTGCTGGCTTTGATATCAAAGGGCTTTGCTGTCACTCATAACTCCATGGGTTTTTCTACTCCCTCTTTCTAAATTCATCCCTGGTTCTGACTCCCAATTAAAACCAGCAGTACTGAGGGCTTCACTCTGCCTCTGCTGCTGAAGGAGGTTCTGCGAGCTCTGATGAGCCTGTGGGGCTGTAATTTGGGTAGGGAACAGAGGCAAGAGTCGTTTCAGTCCTCAGAGGTTTGCTGAGAAAGTACAGGAACATGGGGAGAAAAGCATGAAAACCAAGGCATTGGAGTGGGTAACACTTCATGCTGGGTGAGGACTTTTCTTCCCCACGTGTGCTGTGGGGCTCCCCAGGTTTGAAGGACCTGATGGAAGTGGCAGGAGAAGGGCTGGTGGGGCTGTGGCTGCCCTGCAGCTGTGCCATGGTGGGATGGATGCCAGCAGTGCTGATGGGGGCTGTGGTGGGGAAAATTAAGATTGGAAGCTGGTGGAGACAAGATCTCAGCTGGTCAGTGCTCAGAACTGGGCAACCTTTGTCTCAGGGTGTTCAGGTGGGCCAACAGTGGAGGTGGAGCGAGTTGTTGCTGGCTGCTGCCCACTGAGGGGGGCTCAGGAGTGGAAATTAGGAGGACAGGGCAACTTGGGAGGAGGATGAGGTGACCTTCTTCCCTCCCGGTGTTGGAGCAGGTGCTGGCACCCTGCAGCGACCACCTGGGCTCACCCCCTGGGACAAGGCACCCCACGGGACATGGTGTGAGGCACCAGGTTTATTCTCCTTTTCCTCCTGCCCGCTGCCATCTCCTTTTCCAGGAGTTAAATGCCTCTTCCCCCTGCTCCGAGCCTAATTGCGTCCCCAGGGTTTAACACGCGTGTGTTTGTTTTATTCAACGTGTTGGCTGTTCCCACCGGAACAGGCTGATTTTTCTATTTTTTTTTTTTTTTNGGGTTTTGTTTTTTTTTTTTTTTTTTTTTTTGCTTATTGTGCACAACAAGCTCCTGCACAAGATATTCGTTGCGGGAGGAGGTGGAGGGGGGAGGAACTGTAGTAATGCCAATACTTCTTGAATATTATAAACCTGGCTTATCAGCCCGACGCAGAGCTGGAATTTGTCTCTTCCTGTGCTGCATCTCTGCTTTCTGAGAGGGGCGTTTAAATACAGGCTGGAGACGCTGCCTTGCCAGTGTGCTCTGCTGGGCTCTGACAGCAGCAGCGGGGCTGCTCCGGCGCCCTTGGGGTTTCTTTTATTACTCTTTTATTTGCGCTGAATCCTTTGGGAAAAGGAACTTCTCCGGGAGAAGGCTCTGAGACTGCATGTCCCGCCAGTACGCGCTGCAGGAGGCGAAGGGAGACGCGGTTTGCTTCGTACCTGGCTCTCCTCTCTTCTCCGTCCTGATGGAGCCGGCATCCTTCTGCTACCCCCGGCTCACCTTCCTGCGCTCTCCCTACGGCCAGTTCGGGGCCAGCGCCGGCTCTTCCCAGGATTTGGCCCCGTGGCCGCAGCGTTTGGTGCCGCAGAGGTGGAGCAGGCCGGTGGACGGTGCGTGACCGGGGCTGCAAGGGTTGGGACGGGGCAGCAGAGAAGCCCAGTGGGGTTTGAGGAGGTTTTGGAGATGGTGGTAAAGAGGGAGGCAGCGCAGGTGGGACTCGGAGGATGGGTTGGTGTGGTTGTGGTGATGCTCTGGGACCCCTCCTGATCCCACAGCTTGGCCGCTGGCATCTCCACCAAGGAGCAGCTCTGGTCCCTGCTACACCCAGGGAGAGCTGATAAACAACCTCAGCATGGAAAAAAATAAAAATAGAAACTGATCTGAGCCAGTCTTTTGTTTCCTAAGCTTGTTCACTTGCTGAAATGAATCCGGCACGGCGTGAAACCTGAAATACCTGCTGGAGGCTCAGCGGGCTCGGTTCACCTTTAGGGTTGCGATGCTGTCAGGTATCCTCTAAACTGTTAGTGGAGGTATCAGGTGTGGGTATAGAGGAAGGTTTTAAGATGTTCTGATGCAGGTTTGTCTCACTACAAGGAATTACCGTACAAATTCCAGCTTGGTTCAAATCTTGCTTTAATGTAATATGGGGAGCTTGGCGAATCCCGCTCGTTTAGGAGCTGAGCTCTGTAAGTGCTGATCCTAAGGATGGGAGTCTCAACTTCCTAGAAAACTTTGGGGAAGATGTCTGGCTCGATGAGGTGTTGTCCTGATTTCTCTGTAAAGGTGGTCCTGCCTGGAGTAAGGAGTGGGACTGGAGACCTCCAGGGGTCTCTTCCACCCTCAAACACTTTGTGAACCACGCTCTACTTCCTTAGCATCTTATTGCCAGTCTATGATGTGCCTCACCTGGAAAAGCTCGTCAGGTGGCATGGGGAAAAAAAAAAAAAAATGGAGGAGACTGGCTGAGCAGTCTCGGCAGAGAAAACGCGTGGGAGGTGTTTAAAAACACGAATTGCCTGTGGTTCTGTGCAGCGGAAACGAGCCTGTGGCAGGGACTGGGGATGGGGGCATGTGGCTCCCTCTGCTAAAGGGACGCCCCTTCCCCAGCTATGTGCTGCCTCCCCTTGCCTTGCTCTGGGAAACGTTTGCTGCCTCCTGGTAAATATCATCACTGGGAATTTTTTTTACTGAAGTCGCAGCAATTGTCAGAGTTACTGTAGGGGAGCGAGCCAGCCTTGCCAGCATTTGGATAATTCGCTATTTATTTCTGTCTTATTCTTTTAGGGTTCTGCCTTTTCTAAAGCTGAGTTGATGTTGCTTTGGGGAGTTTGGTTTTTTTNTTTTTTTTTTTTTTTTTGGCCAGCTTAGACCATTCCTCTGGGCTTTAAATATCCAGCCGGGGGAGACTTGGCTTATTGTGATGAAGATCTCGAATTGTAAGGAAAGTGAAGCAGTAGAATAGGCTGGAGCAGGAGGAGAGGATGTGGCATCTTCCCTCCAGAGCGTTTTAGGCACCGCATGGTCCAGTGCTGGGCACGCAGGCTCGGATTTAAGTCCCCTCGGATGAGGTGAGGTCTTTCAGCTCTAAATTCTGCAACTTGCTGCTGGAGCACAGACTTGCTGCCCTGTTTCTCATTCCCCTGCATGCATGCATTAACCCTTGCGCTGCTGCTGCCGCGCAGCTGAGCTGGATGAAACACCAGAGCCCGGCAGGCACGGCAGCTGTATCTTTAAGGAATTTGCTCTATCTCCCTGTCAGCAGCAGGTTTCCCCCTACCCCCCCCTCCTTTTTTTCATCCTCTGGCTTTCCCTGTACTTCTCTCTGTAAGGTACAGCATCTTCTCACTTCGGTTGAGCCTGGCTGGCACTGAGCTTCTTTTCTTTTTTAAGGAGGCGCAGGAGCTTTCTCCACCCAGCATCCAGCAAAACTCCCCGGCTCCGGAGCGCTGGGTCGCTTTAACTACTCTATCTTTGCTCTTAGAGGCAAACAGCTCCGAGAGGTGGTGGGGTCTGGGTGGCCGGAGGAGGAGACAGCCCAAATCCTCGGCTGGGGCAGTGGTGGCATGTGCAGAGGCGCTGCGCAGGTGTGGGGCTGGCAGGGCTGGGCTGGAGGTGTCCGTCTGGGAGCTAATGGGTCGCGCTCTCACTCCACCCATCCGCCGCTCGCCAATTGGAAGTGAGGGACAAAGATGCTCTGGATGGATTAATATTGGAGCCAGTGAAAAAGCAGGAGCCGGCGCTGCCTCGGCCACCTGAGCGAGTGGCCTTTGGGGACAAGTGCTGCTGGCTTGGGGGGAGCAGCCCTGAGGGGAGCAGAGGCATCTCTCTCTTGAAGAAGTAGTGCAGGTAAGTTGTGGTCTTTAAATCCCCCCCCCAAACTGAAGCAGTGCTGTTGCTGGGTGATGCATTTGGTCAGGAAATCTAAAAAAGCAGCTCTGCCAGCTCTTGAATTATTTAATTCACTAAAGTAAGGCAGTGCTTGATGTATTTTCTATGGGCTTTGCTGCTTAGTGATGATATCTGTTGCCTGTGCTGGATGTCTCTGTGTTTAAGGATGGAGAATGCCTTTTGAATTCCATTTAAATTAACCAGAGTGCTGGCTGTCGGGGTTTGAATTTAGTTTCAAGGTATGCATGGAGAGATGAGCACAGAAGAGCTTCCCTGTTCTGGTTTTTCTCTTAATTAATGGCAAAACATCTTCCCAGCCTGTCAGTGAGCTTTACATAGAGCTGTTTCACTTGGGGGAAGTGCAGTGCTGAGCGGAGACAAAATCATGTATGTAGTGTGTCTAAAATGCTCCCAAACATCATCCCTGGTGCTGTAGCCATGGAAGCCTTGCAGATGAACCATAAACAACATCCTAATGAATAACATTATCTCATGGAGTGTCAGTCTGCAATTATTTCATCACTGGACTGGGGCATTTTAATTATGGATTGATGATGGACAGGAAAATGGGATCTGGTGCTGCTGCCTCTCCCCCCACCTGTGGTGTTGTTGTTGTTGTCACTGCTGTTGTTTTATGACTCCTAAACATGGGAAACTGCATGGGGTGATTTGTGTTATCCTTGCAGACCCTGTTTCTGGGGGGATGGATGAGGCTGCAGAGTGCAGCTCTGTGGCCATTTGGGTATCCTCTGGGCTGCTTTTGCTTTTCGTGGCAGAGGGAGGTTTGTCTTTTGGAGTCTCGATTAGGAGCACAACTGAAAATGTGTTTGATGATCAGGTGGCTGGGTTCACTGCTCTGCTTCTGTTCCCAGTACAGACCTTGGGTTTGGCCTAACTTCTGGTTGTCTGTGGGTTAGGATCTGTTCCATCCAGTGCCTTTTGGGGGGTGGTGGTGGGAAGGGGTGCAGGAACAACTTTGCTGTGAAAGCTTGGCTCAGCCACTGCTGCATTTTCAGCAGCTGTTTTCATTTCTGGTGACGATAAGATTGGGGGGTGGGGGGAAAGAAAACTTTCTAGAAATTCACTTTGTTCCCAAACATGACCCTGGTACCCTGGAGGAGGGAGGGATGTTCCAGTGTGAGACTGGTGGTGCTGCAGTATCTCTTCTACTTAACCCCCAAGGAAGACTTATTCCCACCAGTTTACTCCTCCCTGCTGCTTAATTTTTACAGTATTTGCACATTTAAACCCCTGCAGGGAGCAGCTCCCACCCTCTGAATAGCCCCAAGTCAGTGAAATGGTGTCAGACTGTTTCTTAACCATTTTTGCATGGTTTACACAGTGCCACTGCAGATAAGTGGCAGGTGGTGGCCTCTGGAAGACCTGCCTGTACAAAGAAGGCATTTCAGCAGAGAAAAATATCTCAGGCATCTTTTAAAATCCATCTTCAACCCCTGACCAAGGTTTGGGGCTGTTGCAGTGTCTCTTTTCCTTTTGGATTAAGAGTGATGAGGCTTCTGATAGGGCCCTGCAAGGGAAAGAGCTGCCCGAGAAGCTGTCAGTAAGAGTTAATGCTTTCTAAATTATTTAAATGTTTCAGGAAAAGTCTACTGAAGAGCCTCAACTGGCCCGATCTTGGGCCTTCGCCAGCTTGTGGGATCTCTGGAGGTATTTGCTGTCTCTCCTCTCCATGTAGCGCTTAAGCGAGAAATCCTTGCAAGTTTTAAATCACTTTTTGAGAGGGTCCAACAAACCAAAACCTCTCCCTTCAACCTGTAAAAGAAAAAAATTTAAAAAAAGGGAAAATAACCCAAATAGTCCAACAGCCAAATCCCAAAGTGTTGTCGTTCCTTTGCTGCTCAAATTGTCCTGCTCACCTGCGAAATGCTGGCCAAGAAATCCGGTGGATGAGGAGTGGATATCCCGTTGGGAAAGCAGCTGCATGAGTCTGGATGTGCAGGGCAGCTTCCTCTTGCAGCTCACCTCTGGGAGGCAGCCTCGGATATTAATTGCTTGGGTGGGCTAAATTGTGATGAGTCAACCTGGAAAACGTGGTGCTCCTGCTGAATCCAAACACCCTTTTTTCCTTTGGGTGGGGGTGAGGTCTCTGGGAGCTGGCACTGCTGCACCCAGTGACTCTTTATTAGCTGCTTTTATTGCAGTGGGTGTTCAGGAGGAAGCTGGGGAGGGGCTGAGGAGGGGAATTGTTCAGTGCGGTGAGGAAGAGGCTTTGACAACAGCCACGTCTGATCCCTGAGCCTGTGTGTGGGTGTGTGTTTGCCTGGGAGGGAGCAGGCAGGAGGATGCTTCCTGCTTTATCCCTTCAATATGATGCTTTATTTTCCCAGCCACCCACTGTGAAAATCAGTTCTGGGGTTTCATTTACCACGGTGACCCGTGGCATAACTTGAGACCTCCTCACACCATTTCCATCCTCAGAAGAATATCCAGCTTCTTGCATACAATCCAAGATTTGAGCCTCGAGTGCCAGCTGAGCCTCAAAGCCATAAAGTTGTGTTTTCTGCCTAGACCAGGACTGGGATGTCATCCCACAGTAATGGAGGATGATGTTTAGATAGATCCATGGAGCAAAGCTTTATACCCAAGTGACTCGGGATAGCCCTGGAAATGAGAGAGGGCTGGTTTGTGTTCTCCAAAAATCATAGAAATGGGACACTTCCAAGGGGTGTGATGTTTAGTTTGGATAATCCAGACCTCTGAGTCCTAAAAACGGGGATTTGGGGAAATGAAACTCTCCTGGGAAGCAAAGAAGTGGTGAAAATCCTTTGGGGATACTTCTGATAGAGGGATAGGGGAATAAGGAACACATCAGTGCAATTCTGCGGCAAGAGGAGCGTGTTAAACAGAAAGGTCATTTCAAAGAATTATTTAACAAAAAAATTCTCTCCTGTAAGGTTTGCTAGAGGACGTGTTTATACATCAGGAGGGCAAAGCCTGTGTCCCTGCAGGTCTGAGTCTGTGGGCTAGAGCAATAATTTGCCATAAAATTGGGCTCCTTAAAAGCACCTTCCTCCTTGGTGTCTGCTCTGAGCAACACTTCATCTTCTAAAAGTTTGCTGAGGTGAAGAGCTTCGGAGTAGATGTAAATCTTTCTGGGGCATGGCCATCTTCTAAACTGTTTCCAGGACCTCCTGAGTTGATTTCTTGTAGGTATTTGCATGCAGACGATGTTTTAATCAACCCATTTAGGTAAAAGTCTGCAGTAAATATCCCTGTTTTATTGCCCAGTGATGCCAGCCCCTGCTGGTGCACCCTTCTGCTGCCTGTGTTAAATCTCCAGGTGTGCTGTGCTTTTTTCCTTCAGGGGCCGTGTTTTTCCTCGCAGGCTCAGGAGGAGGAGGAGGAGGAGGATGAGCTGAGGAAGGTGAGGGGCAGCTGCTGCAGGCAGAGGGGAGCTGCCCTCCCTGTGGGTACCAGCTGCGGTGTGCCCTGAGCTGGCACCGTGGGGCATTGCCCACTCTTTGCTCTTCTCCCGGTGCTGTAGGGAACAGAATCGGGAAGATATTTTGACATCTGTGGAGGGTGGAACCGGGGGGCAGCAGGACCCCAGCTGGTGTCTGTGGAGCTGGGTCTGTCCTTGCAGAGCCCTTCCCTGCAGCCCTGGCACTGAGCTGGAGGAGGGATGAGCTGGGGAGGGATAGGGCTGTGCTGTGCCTTGGGAAGGGAGGGATTATCCCCCTCAGGCTCTGCTGGGAAGGGACCTGTGCCTGCACTGACACAGGAGAGCGAGGCTGTAAAGCTCTGCCCAAGAAGAGTCCTTTAGTTGATCTTGACTCAGCCCTTCAAGAAAAAACTCTCTGAGACTCCCAGTGCTGATATTCCCCATTCAGTGGCTTACAAAAGGTCTTTTTGCCCCTCTTGAATTTTGTCCCTGATGTTTTCCTTTACCT
This sequence comes from Callaeas wilsoni, assembly GCA_013398955.1. Taxonomy (NCBI): domain Eukaryota; kingdom Metazoa; phylum Chordata; class Aves; order Passeriformes; family Callaeidae; genus Callaeas; species Callaeas wilsoni. The sequence continues at coordinate 36,586 of VWPU01012158.1, forward strand.
TTATTGATGCTTTTTGGGGAGAGGTCTGTGTTTGGGCTTGCCACAGGCAGCATCAGGCACCATTTACCAGGCACTTTCCTGCCCAAGTATTAACAAGCATCCCTTACTCATCTTACACTTCCTTGAATTACAGTGATCACTTTGGAAACCCTGTCTTCTCTGATTGGTTTTTTTTCCTTTTTCTTTTGGTCACACCTCTCTAGGCATGGAGAAAAACAAGTCAAATCTCCAGCTCTTGTCCTGTCTGTCAATTGTGATTGCCCAGAACAGCAGCACAGGGGCATATTCCAATCTCTGTGCCAGCAGGAGCTGTGCTTTCACCAGGTTTTTCCAGCTGAATTAGGTGGAGCTGTGGGAAGGAATCAGCTGCTGAAGGTGTAGATAGAAATGAGAAGTGGCAACTTGAGGCAGAATAGCTTTTTGCTTGCTGCTGTCCATTAATTCTTGCTGACTTCGGTGGTTTTAAATGATTTGCAGGGAATGTCTCCACCAAGAGCCTGTGCTGCTTGGTTCTTCTTGGAAACTCCCAGAATCTCTTGTTTTAAGAGCACAAGAGAGGCTCTGTGGGAGAAAAACTGTAATATTGACATATTTGGAGCTGATCATCTCGTCTGTGATCAGATTTGCTGCGTGTCAAGCTCCTGTCCTATTCTGCTATGATGCACTTGTGTTATCAAAGGAGTTTGAGGCTTCCTCGTCCTCCTCCAGTTGAGCTCTTGCTGCACACTGAGATTTTTAAACTCAGTTTCAGGCTCCTTTCAGTCAATGCTTCAGAGAGTTAAAAAATCCCTCCTCTCCTACAGGTTTCCCCAGAGGTATTATTTCCTGTATGTGTGATTTTTCTCTTAAGTCTGTGTTTCTGCTGACTTTGGGTGGAGAAGGGGGAGCAGCACCATTTGGTTACTGGGTATATGAAGAACATAAATTGTGACTCTCTCCCAAACTGCGGGAGCCTGGGTGCAACTCCCGAATCCCTTGTGCAGGAATCCCTTGTCCTGGGGATGTTAATTCATGGAGAGAGCAAAGAATCAGAAGAGATCTGATTTTAATATTGAACGCCAGGTCAGGGCAAGCCTTGGACAAGGGAAGCTGCATCATCTTCCACCAGGTTGAAGCCTTGGATGAGACCATAAATTTGTCCAAGTTGGAATTGTCCCTGGATCTGTTTGAGGGGAACTTTAACATTCCCCATTTTACATTTAATGGTGGTGGTGGTGGACATTGACTGGCAAACTCCTGGAGTCAGCTGGAAGTGGCCAAAACCTTGCTGCAAAGCTAAAGCCCTGCATGTCTTCTGGGAAGTGGATTTCTTTCCAGTTACCCATCGCATTTCTACCCTGTTATCTGACTGGGCGTTCAGTCTGTTGCAATAATTGCTAATTCTTCCTGGGATGAAATGGGGAAAGTCTAAAGGCTTTTTCAGCACAAACAAGTGATTTTTGTGGTAACTTCTCGCTTGGAGTCTGACGTGTTTTGCTTTATCAGCTTTGAGGCAGGACACTGCTGATGAGTCTGAGAAATGTCCTCAGAGCTCCAGCAAAAAATGGTGGAAATTGAGGTTGTTGAAGAAGCTGTGGCTGCCCCATCCCTGGAGGTGTTAAAAGCCAGGTTGGGTGGGGCTGGAGCAGCCTGGTCTGGTGGAAGGTATTGGAATATGGGGTTGGAACTAGATGGTCTTCAAAGTCCCTTCTGACCCAAACCATTCTATGAAATTGGGATATTGGAGCACACCCAGAGGAAAAGATAATGAAGATACCTGATGATTTCTGATCAGTGCTTTTGGAATAACTAAATTTTCCAGATGCCCATGTTGAAACACAACCCAAGAGCTGCCAGTATTAAAGGGCCTGTAAATAAACAAGTGCATCCCCAGTACCTCTTTCAAACTGGTGGTGTCTCAAAGTAAACTCCACTTAAATATCAAGGCACTAGAACTGTTAGAGATTTACCAGAGAGAAATCATAAAAGCCAAAGGCTGTGGCATTACTTGTAGAAAGCTTTTGCAGGGCTGTGTTTCACTTCAATATAAGGCTTGTGCTGCAGAGGGCTGTTTACTTGGAAGATGCCAGCACCAGAACATTGTAATTGAGTTACCCAAGTATCCCGAGAATGTGTTTTTATTCATAATCCTCCAGTATTGCAAGGCTCAAGAGAACTTATTGCTAACTTTAAAACAAGAGAGTCAAAATGGGTTATTAGATCGGAGATGCGGTGCCCACAGGAATTTAATAATGGAGGATGGCATGGCAGGGGTTTGTTGTTCAATGTAAATGTAAAAATGATAAGAATGTAAGAAATGGGGAAATATACCCACTTCTTGTCTGGTGCTTACCATGGGGGATCAGCTGTTCCATCCCAGTCCTAAAACGAAGCACCTTAAACAACAACAGCGACCCTGACTGTGCTACCAGTTAAAAAATAAATGTCATATCTAGGTCTGGTGGAAGGTGTCCCTGCCCATGGCAGAGTGTTGGACTGGATGGTCTTTTAGCTCCCAGCTCAAACCATTCTGTGATTCTCTGATGTTCCTCTGCCTTGGTGGCTCTTGGGGTCACTGCTGTTCCCTCAGCTCAAAGAGTAGTGGCTTAGCCATGAAGTCTTCAGCTGTATTCTTGAGTCTAGAAAAAGCAGCTTTGTTTTCTCTTTTGCAGCACTTCAGCACTTCACCTGTGAATTCAGCGCTCAGAAAGCTCAAAAATTTTCCTTTTGAAAAAGGAAAGAAGTGGTTAACACCGTGTGCCTTCCAATTTAGTCTCATCTAACAGACATCCCTGCAGGGAGTAAGGTGGGGTGGCAGGAGGAAGTTATTTTCTGGAGTAAATTAACATTTATAAAAGAAGAGCACGGCTTAAATTGTCAAAAGAGCTGTACCATGTGTTTTTGGGCACATAGTGGAAGGTGGCACCTTGTTCTGCCTTTGGATAGGGAGAGCAGTTGGAGGGTCTGGTTGTCCTTGTAGGTGACGGGTGGGAAAGTGTCTGGAGGGTGAGGGCAGGACCTCTCTGAGAGATACCAGAGGCACAGGAATGAGTTGTTGTGCTGTGCATCTTTGCTCCTTGGGGTAGTGCTTTCCAGCTTTGTCTCTAGAAGCCTTTGTCTTGCTAAAATTTCTTTGCTTGGATTTTTTTTCTTCAAATGTTGAAGCCTTTGAAAGAGAACCTGGGTGAAAGAACGGGCAGCGTGGGTTTGGTGGATCTGAGGGTGTAGAGAGAGGGAACCCCTGAGCCCCTGCACTCTGCTGGCTGGAGGAAGATTTATCCCTCATGGAAACACTTCTGCAACTTCAGGCAAACCCTGGAGCATTAATACGTTGATACCTAATGAATATAGAGACTTGTACTCCTGCCCGGGCTTCCCTAAGCCCAACAATTACATCGATCACCGCGGTGTTTCATAACTGGCCCTTGGTTGAACTCTTTTTAATTTCAGGAGTGGAGGTGAGGTGGGGAGAGGAAATGCAAGGTTGGTGTGTGCGTCAGGCAGGAGCTGCTGGAGCAGAGAGGGCTGAGCCTTGCTGTCAGTTCTGCACAACCCGAACCCATCGCTCCCGTCCGTGGCAAAACCCGGCCAAGGAGCCGAGACCTTGGATGTGAAATCCCGTAAGCGCTGGGAGAGGGGAGCAGGTGGAGCTTGCTGATGTGTTTGTCTGGCTGGCTGCTCCTGAGCCTGCACTTCAGCACGAGCCAGCTGGCCTTGTCCTTAGGTAGCATCCCTCAGCATAAGGAATGCTTGAGCCTGATGGGGGGAATACAGGGAAAAAGGGACTGGGGCGTAATGAGGAAAGGGATTAATTGGGCTCCCTCTGAGATCTGTCTCGTTTGTTCTGTGCGGTTAAAAATGTGGTGTTGTCCAGCCTGGAGAAGAGAAGGTTCTAGGGTGAACTTACTGGACATTTTAGTGCTTAAAGGGGGCCTTTAAGAAAGATGGGGACAGACTTTTAGAAAGGCTCGTTGGTCTAAGACAAGGAGTGATGGTTTTAAATGAAAAGAGGTTTAGATTAGACATAAGGAACAGATTTTTTGCTTGAGGCTGGTGAAATACTGGACCAGGTTGCCCAGAGATTTGATGGATGCCCCATCCCAGGAAATATTCAAGATCAGGCTAGGGTGCTGAGCAGCCTGATCTAGTTACAGATACCCCTGCCCATGGCAGGGAAGGTGGAGCAGACCTTTAGAAATCCCTTCCAACACACATTATTGTATGAGAATGTCAGGTGAATGTTGCATTCTTTAGTGCATCGGAGGTGCGGATGCTGTAGCCCCCAGTTTACCCTTCCTACCTCCACTCGTGCTAATCCCCTGACCTTCCCGCTGCTCCCATGGCTCCCTGCCTGTGTCTGGGCTTGTATAAACACCCATCACCTTTTACCTCCTGGGCACGCCACACACAGGTTCCTGATGTTAATGTGCCCCTTCCGTGGGGGATGTAACAGCTTTTCCAAAGGCGCCAAAAAGGCTGTTTGGAAGTCTGAATTGGGTTGGTGCTGTGGGACAGCATTACGTTGGGAGAAGACAAATTACCAGGGCTGGATTTTTGCCAGGACGTAGTAGGGTGAACGCCTGACTTTTTTTCTTTTTTTTTTTTTTTTTTTTTTTCCCCCCAAACGTGCCATTGCATTTTTAATTACAAGGTTAAGACCTCTGTTTTATGACTCATCTGAAAAAAAACAGCACCTCTGCCATAATTACCCTAGCATGTTGCCGGGGGGACTGTGGCTCATTAGTGACTCAGAGGAACCAGTGGCACCTAATGAAATGGCACTGCCTGCTGTAACACCCCAGCCTTGCCCTTTTCATGCCTGGTCCAAGCAGGGACCAAACCAGTCTCCCGTAAAGGTGTGATGCCAACCCAGGCAATGCTGCAGTTGGAAGGAATTTCTAAGGAAGAAACCAACCAATTCGCGATCATTAGACAGCATCAACCTGCAGAAACAGCTGTGTTCAGTGGAAGGAAAAGCAGAGTGTCTCATTTTGCCCAGTGAAGGATGAACATGTTGCTTCAGGCTCCCTCAGAAGCCATAACAGGAGTGAGAAATGGATGAACCATCCTGGTGGGAGTGTGGCTTCCTTGGGTAATCCGCCTGCCGAGGTGTATTTTGTTTGTTTCCCTGAAATACGTAAATGCAATCATTGCACAATAAGAGCCTCTTTAAAAACTTTCCTTTGATCACTAACATGCTAATCAGTCTGGATGGATCTTCTCCTTCCCTTCCAGGTGGAGGGAAACAATTGACTCGTGTAATGGGTGCCCCTTGGCCACAGTTCGGTGCCGTTTGTTCCTCCAGCCCATTGTTCTGGGATGAACTTTGGAACATTGTGTTTCTCCCTTGGACCAGACACTTGAATTGCCCTCTGGTTTATGTGCTGGCTCTTTTTTTTTTTTTTTTAATGGCCATCAGGGTATCCCTTCAGGAACCTGTCTGCGCTGGAAGGTCTGAGTGGTGACAAGTGACAGGGCTGGGAGGTGCTGCCGTCAGTGGTGTGACTTGCATCCGTCATGTGCACAAAGGCTCCTGGGGGACCAGGAGGAATTGTGAGGCATGAAAGCATGGTACACTGTACGAGGGAATAAAGAGCCTGCAACCTGGAAGCCAAAAGTTATGGGGCAGAGCAAGGGTCTTTGGGAAACAGTGTCATACCTCAAAGGAAAAGCAGGAAGCCTAATCTGTAGAACAATAAGGCAGGCAAAACCTCTTTCCTTGTTGGCCCAAATTCATCGCAGGCTTGCGTAGGTAATGTTTGATTAGCCTAATGAAGTGGGGAAAGACAGAGCAAACCTATTCCTCTTTCTGATTGCATTTTGGCTGGGAAGAAGTGTGTGAAGAGGCAGCATTGAGCCCCGGGTTTCCAAGGGGCTGCTTGGGTGACTCTTGCTCAGGGCTTGAAATCAAGAGCTCTTGCTATTCACTGTAAAATGGGCCGTGCACCTGTACAGGGGAGCTGCTGCCTGTGCCCACGCAGGCTGAGCTGTCACTTTTTGTCAGCGTTCGGAACAGCCAGGCTGGGTTTGGGAACCAGGCTTTGATCCCACCTGCGAGCAGGTGCTCCTGTGCTCTTTTATCACACAAAGAAATGTTCAATACCCGCTTTGCCAGCAGTGAATTGCAGAACTGACTCTCTACCAAACCCCCTAGTAAATGATGGGGATACATCCCTGCTGCTGCTGTGTTTGTGGATTCGCTCTCGCTCAGCGTCATTTCCCATTTGTGGCTTCCTCACCAGACCGTGTTGGTGCAGATGGTGTTGGCTGCAGGACCCCAGGTCAGGAAGTGGGCCAAGGAAGGCTGAAGTGTTCTGGGGCTTATCTTCAAGTGCCAAGCACTGTTTGGGAGATATGTAATGATTAGGAGCAGCAGGATGGGAAGTGAATGCCCATTTTCATCGAAATTGAGTTGTTTTTTCTAAGTTAAACTGGTTCTTTTTATCTGAGCACAAGGTACAACGTGGGCTTCATTATGGCTTCTATTGAAACCTTTCAGATGCTTAGTTTGTATTATTGCTGACATGCTTGTTTAGGTTTGGTAAATCCCTGAGATGATCAGACTCATCCTGATCTTTAGTCTTGCTCTCTTGTGGTCCCAGCCCAGGATGTCTGAGACTTTTTTTATTTACTGCCTGTGGCTGTAAAGGAAAGTTCTGGTAAATACTGTAACATCAATAAGCAAAAGGTTACATTTACCACATTCAGGAAAATCTGATGCTCGCAGTATTTCGGGACTGGCTTTGTGCTGTAAAGTGAAGAAGTTCAGCGTCTCGATGATTCTCATGTTTCATTTTTTCTGTCTTCTCCAGAGTCTCCACCAGCAGCGATGTCAAGAAATGGATACTTCTTTGAAGAGAGTGGCAAGTATTATTTGACTTTTTTCTGCACACGCCTTACTGGAGGGAGAGCTGCACTGCAGGGGCAGCTGAAAACCTGACATGGGTGATACAGCATCCATTTAGCTGGAGTGTGATGTGAAAACAGTCTGGTGTGGTGGTTGTGTAATCTTGTACTGGGAGCAGGCTCCGTGTTTTTAAATCCTGTAGATGTTTGAGATAGTCAGGCAGTAAATAATCAACTCCACATTGTCATCAGTGACTGTTCTGGGTGGCTCCTTGTTTTTCAAGTTCTTTCGTGATGTTTTCCTGTCATACAGCCTGGCAGGTGTATTTGCTTGTCTTTTTCTGGAGTGGGGATCGTGCGTGGGTGTTGGATCCCTTTGGAGACATCCTGCCAAAGAGCATCAGGCAGATGTAGGATGGCTCTGGCAGGTACAGCTTTTAGGGCAAAGATTTTTATTTTTTTTTCTTTGAAGCAAGATGAAATGGTGGCATTTAAAAACTTGGATCATCTGCCTCAACTTGGATCATCTGCCTCAAAGGTGACTGAGATCCTGGAGATACTGTACTGACAAAGGGACAGTTGAAGTGCAGTGAAGTGCCAGCTTCTCCGCTGATTTTGGAGAAACAGAATCATGGAATAATTTTGGTTGGAAAAGACCTTAAAGATAATCTAGTTCCAACCCCCTGCCCTGCTTTTTCCCCCAAAACAGATGTGTGTAGGGTATTAGAGAGAGATCTTCTGGAGAGTTCCAGCCTCTTCAGGAAGTAGTCCCTGAGGGCTTGGGGCTGCCTGCCCTTGGAAGTGCTGGAAATATTCAGGACTTCCAAAAGGTGAGAGGAAAAGACTAAAATTATCTGGTTATTCAGGCCCTTAGATGCTTGTAGCTGTCACAAGGCTCATCTTTCTTGTTCCAGGGGCCAAGCCTTAGGCTGACATCTGGAAGGGGAAGCTGAGTGCCGGGTGTTAGCAGATCCAGCACTGCTGGTGACAGCACTTCCTTTGGCACTGGCTCTCGTCTTCCCGTACAAAGAACCAATATTTGGGAGTCAAAGGAGGAAACTGGGAGCCAGCCCTCTCATCTCTAGGCAGAGGTGTTTGCTGGAGGCTGGGTTGAGTTGCAGAAAGGCAGAAGATAATGCCTGACCTCAGGGAGGTCTTTCCTGAGGGCATGTGGGGCCTGAGATCTAGGTAGCCCTGCTCCTTCCTTCCTTCCCACCTCGCTTGTGGGATCTTGGGATGTGGTTGGTGCTTTCCTGAGGACTGGGAATGTGAGAGGGTGACCCAGATTGGGACCTGGGGAGGTGACTGAGCCCCCATCTTCTGGCTGAGAGCAGTGTAAGGGCTGGGGGAGAAATGCTCCTTGTTTTGGAGGCAGGACAGACCCCTACTTCATCCCAAACTCTTCTGCCACAGAGAACACAAGCCCAGCTGTCTGTCTTAGAATTTTATGTGGCTTTACATGTCCCCTTCCAGGACTCAGTCTCGCCTTCCTCAAACTATCCCCACACACAACAAAAAAACCCCAAAAGCAGATCTCAGAACGTTTTTGGAGCACGCATTTGTAGTTGCGGCATCCTCTGTGCAAATCTCTGAGAGAGGTTTCTTTTTTGTCGACTTGGTGCCATGGCAATGGGCATTTCTGCCCTATATTTGTGTTATTACTCATCTTCCTCTTTTGTCTTAAGGAGACAGCACCTTGGAGCTGCCTCTGAGGGCTTCAAGAAGCTGTGTGGTGCTTTCCTGTTGTGCCTCTGTGTGGTTTGGGGAAGGAGGGGATGTTGCTCGCGAGTTCCTCCTCGGCCCGTGCGCAGCGCTGAGCGTTGTGTTACTTGTGATTGGAAACACAGTGGATTTCTTGGTCGCTTCACGCTGTCGCTCTTACTCCTCGTTACAAACTGACCTTTTGGAAGAGTTCAGCTGCTGTGGAGCCATGAGTCACCTGCTGCCGCTTGATTGAGCCGAGGCCTTGGCGCAGATGGACGGCACAGCTCGGAGGTGCCGGTGTGAATGTTCCCACCCCGCTGCGAGGCGCTGCTTTGGTGATCTCTCTGCAGGAGTTTCGTGCTCTCGGATTCTCAAAGCCTGCACCTCAAAACGTCATCGGGGCTGGAGGAAACCACAGATAAAGATGTTACCTTTTCACAGGGTTTCAAAACAGCTTGTTTTGAAATGGAGCTACGAAATCACCGAGCTGCTTTCTTGGCACCGCTTGTGGGGATCTGCCAGGCGAGAGATGCTCTTGCCCCATCTCTGAAATAAAATCCCCAATCCCCTAATGCTGTGTTGGGAGAGGGCAAAGAGAAAAAACAACCTCTTTAATTCTACTTTTTGGACACTTTTCCCCCTTTTCTCAGCAACATCTTTTGATACTCTTGCTCTGCGTAGAGTGGAGCTTTTTCCTTATCTTCTCCTGGGATCTTGCATATACATATGGTTTTCTGTATTCTTAGTAATTAGGATGTTTTTGTTTCTAAGCGTATCTGAGGCTCTCTTCGGAGCCTGGATGTCTCTTTTGCCAGCTAACTTTTCTTTACCCTTGTTGTGTTCTCAACAGCAGCTGCCGCAATGTTAAAATTTAAAAGTTGAAACCTTATTTTTAGTTGAAAGGGTTGTAGTGAGGGTGATCTTGGCTGCGGCACTAAAGCAGAGCTTTGGACGAACCTCCTGGATGTTTACATCCATAAAAACTTCAAGTGTTTAGTTATTTGTAGCTCTGTTAATTACTGAGGAGCTGGGGAAAGCCCTGGAAAGATTTTCTAGTGAATTAATATGTGACTGTTTGGGAAGTTCATAGTGTTGTTATGGTCCCAACCATCTCCCAACCTGACTAGCTAAAAATCGGGAAAGTTTATCAAGGAGACCACGTCTTTAGCTTTGAGTTCAAGTTTTCCCCTATTTCTGGAAGAACTTGAAAGCCACTTTTGTGGCTTTTAGTGCCTTGCATGAGGTAAATGCTTAGAATGTAGCCGCGAAAAAATCTGCTGAGTAGTTTGTTCTGTACAGGCAATATTAAGAGGAAAAATAAGGAAATAAATTTGTGCCTGCCCAGTTGGACATTTCTGATTCAGGGTGGCGGCTGCAGATTTGATGGCAGCTGTTGGCCACGCTCTGTTTTCAGCCCATGTGTATTGTCAGTTTTAATAGTTGTCCTCTGCTGCCTTGCTGATGAAAATCCATGCTTTTACTCATTTTTTTTGAGTCTGTGGAACAAGCCTCTTGCACAAACAAACCTGGCAGGGCCTGGTGATAATTGGTGTTCCTCTCCCTGCGTGTTAAAGTCACTTAAATCTTCTGTAAGGTTGTTTTGACAAATGAGTTTTCTTTCTGGCGAATTTAAGTGAGTAATGAGATGATTGTGTAGCCCCAGTGCAAACCTGGGGATAATTGGAGTCCTGACAAAATGCAGCTCAGCAATCAGGGCTCAGAATAAACTCATCAAGCCCCCCATTGTCTCTGGCGAGCATCCTGTACCCTCCTCGTGGAGGTGGATGAGCTCTAAAGGCCCTGGAATTACCTGCAAGCGATTAAATTCTGCCCAAATTGCGATGAGGTTTTTACCTGAGCCAAGAACTTTCCCTGATAAGACACAAACCCAGAAGTTTTCTGGTTCCTCTTGCAAAATCCAAGGGGAGGAATCCCAGTGCAGTGCTGGGGATGTCTGAATTGTTGCATTGTTTTAAAGCTGGCTCAACAGATCCTGCAGCATAATTTTTTTTTATTTTTCTGGTCTTCCAGAGCAAATCCCTCACTGCTTGGTCTCCTTTGACTTATTAATTGGTTTTGCTGGCGCAATAAATCACAGTTGTGTTGAAGGGCCCCAAGGCCCCAGTCTGGCTTGGGATGTTTGGATATATTTTATCTGCTTGTTTTTGTTTTTCAGTTTGCAGTTCAGCTTGGTATGTGTGCTGGGGGGGTTTTTTGTTCTTTTTTTTTATTTTATTATTTTTTTACTTGACTTTATCTATCTTGGAATTGTTTGCTTAAGTAGGAGATTAAGTTAAATGTTTTTGTGAAACACCATGGGTTGTTCCCCATGAGATGCCCAGTTTGGCAGCAGGAGATGAGCTGCTGTTACCTGTGGGAGAGCACAAGGGGGTGGCTCACAGGTCTCTTGCAGATTTTTATTTCTGGAATTATCAGGAGGCCTCTAATAAAATAATAAAAGGAACACCCCTGGATTCTGAGGGTTCTCCTGCAAAACTGAAACTCCACGTGCTCCTGTGTTCTGTAAAAACAAAACAAAAACCCCCTACAACACTCCACTGAATTACTTGGATTATTCACAACATTTCCTAGAAATCTGGCTGCAAAATACAATACTGGAATTAATTCAAAAGTGCCTGGGTGTTGTTTGTTTTGTTTTTTTTTTGTTTTGTTTTGGAGGGTTTTTTTTTTTGCAGCAGCAGATCAGCTCTTGGAGTTCTGTTATGAATTATCACTGGAGTGGCAGGGGAAGCTTGACGTTTTCATCTGGCTCTTCATGACAAAAGGCTGAAGTGGGGTTGGGAAGATGCAGCTGAGGTTATGGGCAGCCAGCAGTGGAGGGGTCTGGGAGAGGCTGCAGCTCTGGCCTCGGTGACTCACCTGCTCTGCACTTTCTACCTCTGCTTTGGATTTTTTTTTTTCCCTTTACAAGAGGAGGTTGTGGTTTAATCTGTGCTCTTGAGTTTAGGTAATATATTGACATCATCGTGGCAGGTGGTCATTGCCCCAGAAAATCCGTATCTGATGGGCTCCCAGGGACTGCTCGAGAGCCAAGAAGCATCACCCAACACTTCCTTGGCTCTTAAGGTACCCGTGGAAGGCATTGGGGAACACTTCCTTAAATCCCATTTACACCAAGGTCTGTGGCCTGTGCCCACCCAAATTATTTGGCTTAATCATAGAGTGATTTATTTGAGTTGGGACCCTAAAGACCATCTCTTCCACCTCTGCTGTGGGCAGGGACACCTTCCACTATCCCAGGTTGCTCCAAGCCCTGTCCAGCCTGGCCTTGGACACTTCCAGGGATGGGGCAACCACAGCTTCTCTGGGAATCAATAAAGGAGTTTTTCTAACCAAGGCATGCAAGGTAATCTCGGGGTCCTCTTGTCAGCAGCAAACCCTCAGCAGTCCAGCCATGAGGTCTGAGCCCCCCAGTTGCCTCCTGGGCTGGCACAGTGTCCCTGTGGCTTCCAGCCACACGAAGGGTAAATCTGCTCAGGACAAAACTAGCGAGCCTTGCCAGGGACTCTCTCAGCTGTGAACCAGAGGAAAAGTTTAAAATCCTAGCGAGCAGCCAGCTTTATTTAATCAGCGTGGCTTACACTTTTAATTGGGTGGGAGACAGCTTTGGGTGCTGCTGGCTGGCTGCAGCCCTTCTTGTCTCTGAAATGCAATAATTTGTTAGGAAGGAAGGGATTTTTCAAGACTCTTGTCATTCAGAACAATAAGTAAGCTCCAAACTTTGCAGTTTAACCTCAGCAGGGATGTGTAAAATTTAGGTGCATGTTTACCTAAAAAGTGTTGTTATAGCAGTGTAATGGCTCTCATTTAATCTAGGGGAAAAAAAAAAAGATAATTATTTTGGTGAGTAGGTGATTGTGCTGGAATCAGCCTGTGAGATGTGCCCACAAACTGCTTTGGTTCATGTGTGAGTAGGGTGCTGTTTAAACCCTTTTTTTCTGGAATGCTCTGGAGATAACACTTGTACAAAGTTCTTCCAGGTCTCTTCTGAATCCTCCAGTTTTCTCTCCNATGTAATGGCTCTCATTTTATCTGGGGAAACAAAAAAAAAAAAAAAAGAGAATTATTTTGGTGAGTAGGTGATTGTGCTGGAATCAGCCTGTGAGATGTGCCCACAAACTGCTTTGGTTCATGTGTGAGTAGGGTGCTGTTTAAACCCTTTTTTTCTGGAATGCTCTGGAGATAACACTTGTACAAAGTTCTTCCAAGTCTCTCCTGAATCCTCCAGTTCTCTCTCCCTGCCAGAGTTAACTGCCTGGAAGGTTACCTAACCTACTGAGGCACCAGGAATCCGTGTTTTCTGTGCAGAGTGTAAAGGTCAGGATGGAGGTGGAGGCTCCGTTATTAATTGAGTTTCCTTTTGCACCCGAAGTTGGGGATTTGAGTGTTTTCCAAGTGATGTAGTGAATCGGAGCCTGCAGGGAGCGAAGCAAACCCTCTGAGAGCTCAGGTTAATTAAAACTTCATGCCTTTCTTGAAAATTAGTGTCTCTTCTTGGCTAGAGCAAGTTGAAAACCCACGAGGAGAAAAATTAGGTGAAGATGACTTTTTTTAACTTAATGCCAGTATTATCACCAGTTTTCAGTTAGATACAGGGCTTAAATTTGTCTCGAGTTCCTCAGTACTCTATTACAGCTGAGCACTGGGATGCTCAGAAGAACCAGGCTGGATTTGAGGGTAATGCCCATGTCCCAGCTGATGCTCCTTTACCTTTAAAAGCTATTGAATATACATGATTATCATTGATTCCTTTGACCCTCTGTACTTGACCTGTAATTCCTCTGAGAAAATGGATGCAAAAATGGTTCTCAGGCTCTTCCAAAACAATTTCCTGCCTTCTGTGCCTGAAAACTCACTTGAGAAATCCGAAATGGCTTTTAACACGACCAGCCGATAGTGTTGGATTGCCAATCATAGCTCAAAAAGCCTCTTTTAATGTAGTTTGAGGTTCCTGGCTTTCTGAGGAGACTTTTTTGGAGGGGATAATAACTACCACTTGTGAAGAGGAGGAGATGCAATTCCATGATTCTGGAAGCTGGAGCTTGGATTTGACGGAGGGAATAGGCACTGCTATAAATGAGAACAGTTTTCCAGGCTTGAAGAAGAGATTGCCTTGGAAATTGAGGGTAAAAATCAGTTGCTGCCAGAAAACTGCTCTGAGTCAGTGGCTCGTGCCTGCAGATGTTGGTTAAAGCTCCACAATTGGCTTTGTCACCTGAGACAGCCCGAGAGGTCGTGCAGGGTCTGTGGCTGGAATAATTCCATCACCTGGGGTGTGAGAGGATGTTTTTAGTAATAAAGCTGCTTTTCTCCCAGGAAATTGAGCTTGGTTAAGGTTTTTGGCTTTCCTGGAGAAGCCTGCAGCCCTTGGGCTGGAAGTGCTGCTCCCACTTCAGCTTTTCCAGGGAATATGTATGATGTGGCTGAGGCTGAGCTTCCTGCTCTCTGCGACTCTGCTGATTTTATTGCCCCAGGTGCAGCTGCCAGGTGCCACCAGAGCGGCAGTGGGACACGTCATGCCACCTCTGATGGCAGCAGCTGCAGTCGCTGCTGCTCCCTACAGAGCCCTGGGCACTAAAACTCAGCTCCAAAGCAAAATAGCTGCAGGGCAGGCACCTTGTCAGAGCTGTGAGAGGGCTGAGAGGAGCAGGAGGTGAAAGTGGAGCTGGGAATGTGAGGAGAGTAAAGAGAGAAGGTTGGGGGTGGAATCACAGAATTCTGGAATGGTTTGGGTCGGAAGGGACCTTAAGGATCATCCAGTTCACCCTCTTGCCATGGATGGGCAGGATCAGCTTCCATTAGACCAGGTTGCACCAAGCCCCATCCAGCCTGATCTTGGGTGGATATTGAGATATTAAGAGCATGGCAGGTCTGGGCCAGGGATGAATTACAGAGCTTTGGAGGGAAATCACCAGAGAAATCATAATTACTCCTTTTTTTTCTTCCCAGCACCTGCATAAAATGGGGCCCTGGTTTATCTTCATGTTGTTGCAGAGGATGGGCTGAGGAAAGCCCTTAAGGGAAAGGAGGATTTAAGGTGAAAGCATCTGCTGCTTCTGGCTGCAGAGGCTGAGGAGGGGGTTTTGTTCCTGCAGCGCTGAAGGATGCTGCTTGCTGTCCTTGGTCTCCTGCACTTCCCGTATTTTTCCATTTCTTTGTCATGAGTCCTGCAGAGTGGACTGAAGGGGATTATCCTGACCACAGCGTGTTCTTCATGGTGCAGGAGGGCTGCACTGATCTCAGCCAGCTTTAACTGTGTTCCCAGCTCCTCCTCAGCCAAACCTCATTTCTCCAGTGCTTTTAGACCCTATTTTGCGCTGAAGTGGCACTTTCTGTGCTCAGAGTTCTGGCCTTGTCACGTAGCTCATGGCACTTCAGTGAACGCTGCCTTCATCTCAAGGTGCCAACTTGCAGTGATGAAGACGGGGGAACACCAATTTGGGGATCTTAAACTCTCCCCTGGGAAATCTGATGCCAACGGAAAGGTGTTTAACTCTGCCCTCTGTCTCTGAAGCAGCTGCTCCTGGCAAAGCCTGTGAAGTGTTACTGGAACTCCCGTGTGGAAGCCTGATTGGTATCTGCACAAATTCTGCAAGAGCCACATCAGATCCTGCTCTGAACTTCTGCAAAACACCCATCAAACTTCCAGAGGAGCTGAACAGCTTCTGCTGTCACTGGTGGCATCTGCTGCCCTTCAAGCAGTGAGGATGGCACTCGGTGAACATTAGGGAATGGCGAGGGAAACAGCTGCCAGGGCCGGAGCTCGGAGGGAAGGTGCATCTGCCACGCACACAGCCCGTGTCACCTCGAGGTCACCCTGCATTTGACAGGCGTAAATAGCTCTTGGTTTCAAGCTCCTGGCAGACTAACTAGGCTGAAGGATTCCAAACAGGAGTGGTCTGAAGCCTGGAGGTGGTTCGGTGACAGAGCAGACACCTGTCTGGGAGTGCAGTTCCTGTCCAGCCCAGGTTGGGGATTATTTGCAAGCCGAGTGTTTTGTCCGTCCCTTGCCCAAGGGACACGAGGCTCGGCTGCCTTTTGTTCTGCTCTTTCCTCCCCTAAAGAGGGAGGAACAGAGGATGCTTCCCTTGCCAGAGTCCTCGCTGACCTCTGCCCAACCCTCTGATCCTACTCCACCCTTGCCCTTCTTCCAGCTCCTGCGCTGCTTCTCTCCTGTGTCCAGCCCTCTCTGTTTTCAGGGGCCACCACTGCCACCCTCTTATCAGCCCAGTTTCAGTGGGTGGGGAGGGGAGTAAATAGTTTTCCTTGCTGGGCTTTTCCCTGTTTACCCATCTGGCTCTCTAGTTCCATGAGGACAGGGAGGAAAAGCTCACCCATGTTCTCCGAGCTGGGTGCTCAAACCATCCTTATGTGTCTCCCATCTGACCCACCGAGGGGAAGGTTGGAGAAGAAGCTCAAAACTTCCCTCAGGCTGTAATTCTCGATGTTGTTGAGGTGGAAAAAGCCTTCCCCAGGCTGATTTTTTTCCTTTGCAGGGCTGCCCAAATTCTCCTAGCACTAAGAGGAATGTGAGCTCTGTGGGTGCTCAGCTTTGAGGAGACATTATGGTGTCCGTCGTGCATTTTAGAGGAGCCAAACCCCAATTTTGGGACTTGGTTTGGGATTGAGATGCCTGTGTGGGACTTCGTAGTGCTTCTGATGGCAGCAGGCACCTTGTCTGGCCGTTGTCCATCCCTTCAGGACACAGGCTGCCCCTCAGCCTGCCACATCTGCCAGGAGAGATTTTGTATCTGGTGGTGCCCACAGCGTTCAGGTGTTTCCTGGACTTTCCTCACCTCACTTTTTTCTGTCTGGACAAGTTTCCATCGTGCAGGGATGCAAACACCCTAAACTCTGCCAGCAGCAGAGGACGATATCCTCGGTGTGCTTTGCTGGATGGGGACAGCAGCACCTTGGATGCTTTTTCAAGCCTTCAGAACACTTTTGAAAGGGCTTGTTCACATTTATTCCTGACAAGCTGTGAGGTGAAGGAGGCAGAGATCAGGAGGGGGGTTTAATCTGAGGGGCTTTATCAGGCTTCCCACACCTTTGATAAGCAGTTCAGAAGTCATCTGGAGGCTTGAAGTTCCTGCAGCCTCTTTGCACCCTCTGAGCCCTCCTGGGGGGGATGCTGAGCTCCATCAGCTCGTGGCAGGAAATGCTGCAGCCCCTGTCCTGTGTCACCGAGTTCCTGTTTGTGGCCTCACTCCTCTGGGTTTGTGTTTTGTGGTGGAGAACTGTCGGCTCGATCCCTCAGAGGCAGCATGTGCTGCTTTCAGCTGCTGCCTCCACGTTTGCTTATACGAGGCTTTAAAAAAAGCCATCAATATTTTAGTTTCCATTCAAGCCTCTGCCTTGAAGCTCCCCCTTTTCATTTCACTGTAGTGCCTAGAGCCAGCTAATGAAATACCTCCCTCCTGCTTCAAATTAGGCATAAAAGACTTGTCAGAAGATGAGGAGAAGCTGCTGGATAATCCTGGTAATGTAAAAATCGACATTCTATAATGTCCCTAATTCTCCTAATTAAACATGATGCATGAGTGTGCTACAAGAGTCCTCCAGCTGCTCTGTAATGAGAGGTTGCAGGGACCAGTTTGCTGTTGGATGAGGCTGGGTTAAACTCTAATTAAAGCCGTGCAAAAGGCTAAGGAGTCGTCTGGTGTAATTAAGAAACTTGTCTCGAATTCTCGGTGCTGCCACCCCCAGTGACCTGCTCCTCTGTCCCGTGGGGAACTGTAGGTCTCTCTGTCCGTATCAGGTGTCTCCTTGGAAACTTCTTTTATTTTATTTTATTTTTTTCTTTTTTACATTTTTCCACCCGTAGTTTCAAACTGCCGCATTGCCAAACAGCGGCGCGGCCTTGGGCTGGTGGAGGTGTCGCCTTCGGGGTGGGCTGGGGCGCAGCTCTTGCTTTTGGTGGTGTTTTTATGGTTCCCAGCGAGCGTTTTCATCCCGTGGTGATCCGAGGAGAGCGAGGCGTTGGGGCTGCGCCTCGCTGCCCACACCGTTGGCGTGAGGCCACCCCGAAACACGCTGGGGGCCATTCCTTGAACGCCCCGGCCCTCCCGGGCCCTCAGGGTGGCCCCTCAGGAGGCCCCGGCGGCGGCAGAGGCCTCGCCAGCCATGGACTCGGACTCGGACACTTCCTCCGTCCCGGTGGCGCCCAAGGAGAGCCTGCGGCCCTCTCATGGCACCCCCATCTCGTTGTCAGGGTACCTCAAGTGCGACACGGACGACGCGAAGGAGGAAGGGGCGAGCGAGGAGCTCTTCGACGGCGTCAACTCCACCATCGTGTCCGGGGACAGCATCCGCTTCTTCGTCAACGTCAACCTCGAGGGCACTCCCAGCGCCACCGGTGAGTGACCCCAAAAACGGGGATGGGGGTGGAGGTTGTTCCTGGTGGTGGGATTTCATGGGATCAGCGTGGTTTGGGTTGGAAGGGACCTTAAATGTCATCTCTTTAAGGGTTGGGACACCTTCTGCCAGGCCAGGTTGCTCCAGGCCTCATCCAACCATCCTTGAACTTTTGGTTCTGGCACAGTGTTTTAATATCCTCAGGACGGCCTGAGATAAATTGTGAGGGAGGAAGATAGCCAAAACCTTCACCTAAAACTTCTGTCATTATCTTTGTTTCATTTCATATGCCATTTTGAACTTTTTTTCTTCTGCACAAAATCAAACAAAATCCCGTTCACTTAATTTCCCATAAAAACCAGTGCTGATATTTAGTGAATCCTTTGAAAAGTAAAGCTGGAAGAGGTAGGGAACATAGATCTGAACTGAGATCCCACGTAGTGCCAAGCCAGGTCTGAGAAACAGAGGTTTTAGGAGACGACAGAAATCAAGTGACACAGCTAAAGAGTTTTCTTTTGGGGCTGGTGGCTGTGGCAGTCTTGCTTAGCTGTAGCAACCATTTTATTATTCTAGAAGATGTTTTCAGTTATAGTAAGATAAGTAGTTCTGAAGTTAGACATAACTTAACCTTCTTTATTCCTTGGGAAATGTTCAAGGCCAGGTTGGGATGAGGCTTGGAGCACCCTGGTCTGGTGGAAGGTGTCCCTGCCCATGGAAAGAGGGTGGAACTGGATGATCTTTAAGGTCCTTTCCCACCCATTTTGTGAAAGCTGGATTTTGTGGGATGTGCCTGGGAAAACGCGGCTCTCGGACACTGCAGCAGCCTGGGTTTGTCCCAGCAGCTGGAGCCTGCCTATGTGGGCAATGCTATTTTAGAGGTCAAACGCACAGGCTCTGGATTATTCTTGGTGTCACAGTATCACAGGGTCCTTTAAGTTTGTTAAAAGTGATTTTTAGGTTACGTGCAAATCCCAACTGATCTGCAGCGAGCAGTTCTTGGGAATGGTGATGCAGATTAGGCACGGCCTGGACCCCTGTTTGAATATCTTGGAGTCTACTTTTTGACTCTGAGCGATGACTTGAACTTAGGAGTAATATCCAGCAATTTCCAAGCCTGCAATTTTACAAATACCATCCTAATTGAAAGATTTAAGGGACCTGTGCTCTGCTGTGGCAAGTCTGGACTTAATGCCGTGGGATGCATTGTTTGTGGATGAGGAATGCAAGTGCTGTGGATTCTTCTGCATCTGAAGAAGTTCACTTTCCTTGTGTGTCCTCCTGGGCTTTTTGTGTTTTCCCTTCCATTCAAAACAGGACAAAAAAGGCTTCCTCATTTCCCTGAAGCACTGCTGTTTGTGATGGTGCTATTAGTTGTATCCTTTTTTTTTTCCCAGCTGAGATGTTTAGGATTTTTAAGGAAAAATGGATTTCTGGTGTGCCTGGTGTGCTGCCGTCCTGTTTCAAATGGAAGGCTGGAGATTTTTAAAATGAGTTTCAGGCAGAACAAAAGCCCAGACTTTCAATAAGGGCATATGTGAAAAAATATTTTTTTTTTTTTCTCTTCTAGTTCAACATCAACGTGATCCAGGTAGCCAAAATCCAACTTTTTCACTGTTAGGCATAGAATTCATCAGAGTCCAGGTGTTGGAGTCATCTGGGCTATCCATTCTTTCTCAGAGGTGGTTTTACTGGAGTTTCTTCCAGGCTGGATTTTATACAAATCAAATCAGTCTGTGGCTGCAGAGGGCACAGCTGATCCTCCTGGAGGGGTGACTTTTTGGGTGGCTGAAGGTGGCTGAGATGAGCCTCTTAAGCTCTTCTAAGAAAAATAGCCTGAACTTCTGAAAAAAATACCCAGTTCCCAAATCGAGGTTTAATTATGCCAGAGCCAAGGCGTGTCTGGGAGTGAATTGTTCCCTGTTCAGAAATTCCCTTCCATGCTGCCACTCTTTGGAAGCTTTGGGAGGCTTTTTTTTTTAATACTCAGGCTTTGATTTCTTGGAAGAAAACTGTGGAGGTGAGCCTTTGCATGGATTGTCCAGAGCGAGACAAGCTGGAAAAGAGGGGGGAAATAAAAGCAGGGTTTCTCCAGGCGATGCCAGATGCCCCAAACACCTCGTTTCCCACCCCAAGGGAGCTGCTGCACCAGAATCCTACAAAATCCTCTGCTGCTCTGTAAACACAGAGCAAAACCAAGTGTGGGAATGACATCTTTGCATCCTCATCTTATTTCCTGCCTTCTGGGTGAAATGTTTGAGCCAAAGTGTGGTCTCTTGGCTGAATATGATGCCCAAACTCTCTCCTGCTGGAGACCTTTTTGGGTCAGCTGCTGTGAGGTTGCTGCCCACCTTAATACAGGACTGAAAGATCCAAAATACCCATTCGGGGAGGGGATGAGTTGGAACCCTGGGATGCAGGTGCTGGCAGGCAGGGAAGGTGGAATTACAGATGCAGTGACAGCTCTGCATCATCCTGTCGAGCTGCTGGTCTCTGTGTGATGTGTGTGCAGCTCTCCATGAGCGTAATTGGATGCTCACCGCTATAATTCTGTTTTAAAAAGATCACTGTGTGGGATTAAGCTTTGAGCCAACAGAACACAGCACGACCCATAAAACTCCACCAATTGCCCATTGGCCTAAAATGCTGGGCTTTGTGCACAGGTGTGTGTAAAACAGGATGGCTTGAAGAAATCTGGGGTTTAAGGTATGGCCTGTCTAATTTTTAATTAATACTGGCTGCTTTTGCAGGGCATACTGAGCCCGAAGCAGTGCAGATGCCTGAGCGCTAAAATGCTGCTCGGTAGTGACATTTGGGTCATTTCTCCTGGGTGTTTCAGTGCTTCCTTGCGTTAACTGATGAAAGGTTTTTTAATTCTCTCCTGCTTTTCTTCCTTGTAACTTAGGTTTTGGTGGCAACATTTGTTTTCAGCAAATGTTAGTAGTTCTAACGGGAAGGTGGGTGTTTATCTGAAGCTGGAGGCTTTTGGACCTGGGATCTGCATTTTTGGGGGAAGATCAGGGTGGATTTTAGGCTGAGGCTTTTTCTGAAGTCATAATAAATGCTTGCAAGTAAAATCACAGAATTGTTTGGGTGGGAAGTGACCTTTAAAGGTCATCTAGTCCAACCCCCCTGCAGTAAGCAGGAATGTTTTCCAGTAGACCAGTTTGCTCCAAGCCCTATCCAACTTGGCCTTGAACACTTCCAGGGATGGGGCAGCCACAGCTTCTCTGGGCAACCAGGGCCCTCACCACCCTTGTTGTAAAAAAAAATTCTTTTTCAGGTCTAATCTAAATATCCCCTGTGTCCGTGGGAAGCCATTCCCCCTTGTCCTGTCACTCCAGGCCCTTGTCCAGGAAAGCTTTATGTGCAGCACGCCTGGAATTAAATCCCTGCACATAAATACAGCAATTTGATTTAGGCTGG
This sequence comes from Callaeas wilsoni, assembly GCA_013398955.1. Lineage (NCBI taxonomy): Eukaryota > Metazoa > Chordata > Aves > Passeriformes > Callaeidae > Callaeas > Callaeas wilsoni. The sequence continues at coordinate 57,913 of VWPU01012158.1, forward strand.
GCCTTAAATTTAATGGGCAGGTGATGCAAGTGAGTTTTTGGAATATGTGAGGACTCATCTTTGCCATCAGTCACAGCGTTCTTATCTCCTTGGCAGCTCCCTTAAATCAGCCAGGCACATATTTTCATCATTTGGATCTTGGTTTTGTTTCAGTTTTAGGTTTTAAAACAATCATTTTTTTAAAACAATCATTTGCGTCTTGTTCTTGTAGTTTGGGGTTTTAAAACAGTTCTTTGGATGTCGTTTTTGCAGTTTGAGGTTCTGAAATAATTCGCCTCCTCCTTACCCACATTGCAAGAGGCGTTTGCACAGGATTTTCTTAAATTTAGGCACAATTTATCAAGGATTTGTGGAGCTGTAGCTGCCTAACTTTTCTCACTTGCAGCTGATGCCCAGACTGGTGATTTTAGAGGTGCCTGCAGCAGTTTTGGGGAGAACAAGGCCGACTCCTGAGGGCAGCGCAAAGCCAATTGGAAAGCAGGATGTGGCTCTGCCGGGGTGTGGGGGGGAAGTAGCGGAACACGAATTACGCTTCAGGAGAAATTAAAGGCCGTTCCACCCTGCGGACAATTGATCATTCCTAGATACAGAGAATCAACAGTTTCCTGTATCCCGCTCCAGAGGCGCACACGTGCGCGCCGGCCGCCGCAAAACACTGGATCCAAGTCCTGGCCCAGCCCCTGCCCAGATGACTTTTTTCTTCAAGGGGACGAGGAGAAAAGCTGGATGCTGGCGCCAAGGATATTCCAGGGAGAGTAGCGTCCAGAGACAAGTGGTCTGGGCTTGAATGGGTATCACTCTGCACACAATAGTCACATTTCCTCACATTAATACCAAGGTCCTTTTTATGTCTCGAGGCACAATGCTGACCCACGCGTTCCATCTGATAACTCCTGTTTTAGCAGTTTGATGTCAGAGTGGGATGTTGGGCTCCCGAGGCTTCCTACCCTCTAATGGAAAGTGGATATACCGATTGTGTGCCGGGGGGGGGGGACGGCCTCCCTCCGAATTTCCTGACGAGGGTGTTTTCAAAGCGCTGCTTAGGAAGCCGAGGGAGGCGTGGGGGGAGCGCGGGTGGTTCTGCACGGAGGCAGCGTCCTCCCTTCTCCGTGCTTCACCTTGGTCCTATGGAGTGGCTTCCCAGGGGATTTCGAGTGCATCAAAGAAACGCACATTTTCCCCCTGCCCCAAATTGATTGACAAAACCTGCTGCAAGTGGGTTTTTTCATGAAATATTTGGCTTTTGTAGGACGTGGGTGTGACAAGTGACACCGTGCTCGGCACACTTACCTTGTCCCTGCTCAGTCTCTGTGCTGTCCCCTCTCTTCCCAGTTCCCCACCCAGGAGTGTGAGGGATGGTCCTTCGCCTCCCCTGCTGTTTTTGCTGCTCCAGAATCTTTATTCCCACCTGCCTTTAACCTGGGGATTTGTGGGATGAACCCAGCTGACTTCAGGCTCTCTGCCTCAGCTCAGCCCATCACTTGTCGTGGGAATGTGGGATAATGAAGGCACAGTTATTTATCTAACAATATTTAACCAAAATTACTCAACTCTGATGGTGATGAGTCCAGGCTCAGGACAGCAAAGCAGAGAATCCCTCAGAGATCCTGTTTGTGCAATCTCTCGCTGCCAGTGGTGTGTTAGAGGTGTCACCACTGCTCCTGACAAACTCCTGTCATGCCATGTGGTGATGTGGTTTTATTTATGTATTTTTAAGGCAGATCTGAAAAGCAGAACAGTTTTTTCTGCTCGCAGTGTGGTTCGACACAAGTGGCTGAGTCTTAGATTTGGGCAGACCCCTGATAAAAAACAAAGATAAAATAGCCTTTTCTTTAATCATAAGCTCTCCAAACATTAAATACTTCCACGCACACCAGATCCTTGATATTTTTCAGGGAAAAACGTGGAAGTGCTAATACAGTATTCTGCTCTGATTTATTTTACTGTGCACGTTTATTTTACTATACACACCATGAAGATGCACCAGGGAGTGTTTGTAGATCTAAAGAAATGTGCACAGCCAAAAAGCTCTTTTTCTCTAATTTCCACTCCTTTTATCCCAAAATAAAATACTGTCTTGAGATGCTGCAGGCATCCACTGGTGGCTTTGCTCCAAAGGCTTTCAGATCTTCTCAGGTGTTGAGGGCAGCACTGGGGACCTGGATGAGGGAAAGGGATCTTGGGTGAAAGGAGATCTCTTAAGGCAAAAGGTGAAAAGCCTTAAACTTTGATATTTGACTTTTAGGGGTTTGTTTTCAGGCTTGCATGGCAGATGTTGTTACCTAAGCAGAGGATGGAGGGGAAGCAAGGAGGGGATTTTGTTTCTCTGGGTTGCTCTCGGGAATATTATTAGGGCATCTGGGATGAAACTGAGCAAATAAACTTCCAAGTATTAAATCTCCTCGTTCGTGTTGAAGTTGGATGGGGCCTGTTTGGAGAAGGGTGGGGGGATAAAAAAGGAGAGGCAGGGCCCTGAGTGTGGCACGAGTTCTGATGCTGACAATTCCTCGGTGTTGTCAGAATCGAGCTGCCCGGGAACCACTCGTGGCGTTCCCAGCAACGCTCCGTGCCTGCGTGCACGCATCCCAGAAATTCGGGATGCGCGTGGCGCCTTGATGTGGCTGCCAGGGGATGTCGGGGATGCGTTGCTGACTTTTTGGCTTTCCCCTGGGTAGGACCTGGAGCAGAGCCCAACAGATAAGCTCGGCCACCCCTGGCAGCTCTCCCTCAGCTGTGTGTGAGGACACACAATAATGCCCCTCGCTCGCTCGCTTGCCTAAAATAGGCTTTTGCTGCCTGCTCCGTCCAGCAAGGAGGGCCACAAAAATAGAAAGGAAAATTTCACGTGGCCTCAACCTCCTCGTGGTGTTTCGTTGTGCTTAATTGTGACATTCAGGTGTGAAATCTCAAATTACTGAGCTTTTCAAGTTATTGCTTTATTGCTCTTAGTAGTGAGACATGGCTGAGGAGATTGATGGGGAGTTTCTTGTAGGGTGAATCCAGGGTTTTCTGTATCCATGTCTGGATGGGGCTTGGCTCCTTCGTGGAGGTACAAGGGCCAAGGGTGTTGAATCTTTTCACCCCCCTCCTTGGCTGGAGGGAGGCAGGAATGATGCTTTGGAGAAGGAGAAAATGGGTGGCAAGCTGGTGGTGGCTGGACTTCAGCTTTGGACGTGTCATGGGCAACCTCTTGCAGGGCAGGGTTTGATCCCACATTGCCCAGCAGGAAATAATTGGATATTTAATGTGAGCAAGGCAGAAGAACACCTGAGAAGTCTCTGTGTGTTTTTCCCTTCCCTTTGTCACGTTCCAGCCGATTTGCTGCTATCCCTGAGTGATGTTGTAGCACTCCAGTGAGCATTTAAGATACCAGCCCAGAACTGGGATGGCCATATCCATCCATCTCCCTGGCTGGATTAAATCCGAGCGGTGTGTTGTTGGGATGAATGATGAATGAGGCTCTGGGCTTTCCAAAGCGCCACCTCCGGACCCAGAACAGCTTTTTTGAGAAGTTTGAAAGATCCTGCTCCAACAGATGTAATTAGATGTTTTTGCTTGTGTTGATAAAGCAGCTGTTGGTGCTACTCCAGCTGGGTACGTGAGAGAGCTGTCAGCAAAGATTGATACACCTTGAAAGTGATAAGAGGAACCAAGAGTTGGTGCCTGATAAAAGCACAATGAGAATTTCTGTTCCATTTCCATGTATCCATGAGGACAGGCTGCAGATCTCTCTTCAGCATGCGCCTGCTATTGTTCAGGGTTGTGGGTGTTTTTTGTCTCTCCCGAACTATTTCTTGCAAGAGCAGATAAACCAAAACATGTTTTCTCTTCAATGAATATTTATGGTCTTCCAAATCTCCCCGCATACTTCTGCATGTGTAATTAGGCTGGAAGTTGGGTAAGCGAGTGTTGGAGAACTACAAATGTGAGAGCCTGGGGAAAATGCTTGATGTTTCTGGTTTATTTGGGTGCTTGCTTTTTAATAATAAATCGCACTTTTTAGATGAAACAGCTCGTGTTTTCCAAAAGGCGTGTCAAAAGCAGGAATAATTTGGGCTGTTGCAGCGGCAGACTTGTCTGGTTAAGCGATGCTTTTAATCACACACGCAGCATCCAAATGAAATTTGGGAGAAGTTGGGTGATGTAACCAAAGCCTCTGAACCACCTCTTTTTGTTTAGGGGGAGATGAAGTCAGTCCTTTCCCTCTTTTCCCTCCACTTTGAGTTGGAGCCTTTGAACCTCATCAAGGGCAAGACTCAAATTTCTGTTTGATCAGCAATGATTTTGATTAAAGCAGCTTTCTGCATACAAAAGATAATTGCTTTTTTTCTAGATTTCTGGAGTTTTAACGTGAGTTGCACCCTCAGCTTATTTTTTGGAGAGTGGCAGGGCTTGGCTTGAAGGTGCATGGCCAAGTCATGGGATTGCAGCAGCTCTTACAGGTTAGGATTTGGAAGTAGAGATCTGGAAAGGAAGCAAAACCCTCATCTGAAAAGCTGTAACTCCGTGTTACATCTCTGTAGTTTTCCACAGCTTGGCCTCTGGAAAAGTTTTGGTCTTCGGTGGGTTTTTTCCATGCTGCTGCTGCACTCATTTGAGTTAAAGCTGTTCATGTGTTTCATTTTGGTAGCAGCTCAGGCTTGGGGGTTTTTTTGGAGAACTTAAGGAGAAAGGATTAGAGACTGGAAGTGTTCAGGGCCAGGTTGGATGGGGCTTGGAGCAACCTGGGCAAGTGGAAGGTGACCTAGATGGTCTTTAAGGTCCCTTCCAACCCAAACCGTTCAATGATTCTCTGCACTTGTGGGACAAGTGATGCCACAGAGAGGCTGCCTTGGATGCAAGGAGTGGGCTTTTGGCAAATACAGCTTGGGTTTGTTTTGTTTTGTAGCTGATACCCAAAAAATGCTTCGTAGATACTCTTAAGAAAATGTTATTGTTGGCGCTTGGCAGTTTGAAGTGGGAATTTCCCGGGTTCCCCCATCCTGTGTATTCAATGACATTTACTAGTCCCTAAACAGCAGTTTTCTTTCCCAAGAGCTGTGTTGCTTTCTCCTCAGATTTATGGAGGCAGCGTGGTGAGTTGACAGGACATTAATGTGCTCATCTTGGAGTCACTGCCTGCAATCCCTTGGAAGTGCCTGGCTGTTATTGTTGACTCTTTAATGAGGACAAGGAGGGTTTCCAAACGAGGGTGACTCATGAAATCGTAGCCTCAATCTATCAAACAACGATGCATTGGATTAAATGATTATTTAAAGGATTAAGAGTTAGATTTTTGGGGAGGTGGAGAGGGGGGGAGAGAAGGGAAGAGTAAAAATACATCAGAGTTACAAAAACCCGGCCAAAAAAAGCTGCAAGACGCAATCCTCAAGTGATCAGATAATGCCAATCCTGTGCTTGATTCATGCTTCCAAAATGGGAGATGTAAAAATTGAATCTTTGCTTTTCTCTAGAGATCATCCCCTGCCAAGAGAGTGATGCTTCACCTCCTCCTGAGCCTCCTGCTCGGCTCCTGCTGCCTGTCAGGTACCTCTGATAGTAACACTCTTCTGATGCATTTTTTTTTCCCCTCTTTCCAGCTGAAAGTGAAGGTGCTGGCTGCGTGTTACTGCACACATCAAGGAAGGTAAGTAGAGGTGTTGTGTGACCAATTTGGTTTTTTCATCATCCAGGAGTACAGAAAAGGATCATGAAACACACTGAGGGGCTGTTTGTCACTGGCCTAAGCAAAAGGCATTTAAATGCTTCTTCTCTTGAATTCCTCTCCCTTTCTTTAAACCTGAAAAGCCACATGCTTCTCATTCTCCAAACAATTTCTCTGTAATTCTGATTGTTCCGCCGCTTTTTGTCCCCAGACAATTCCTTGACATGTTCATTCATCACTTTCTCCTCTGCAGCTGCCTCCATGGGGATCCAAGTGTGCGCTGTAGAGATTCCGGCTGCCGAGCTCCTCTGGAGCTGGAAGCAGAGACACCCAGTAGACATGGCTGGGGTTTGGTTCCCTGTTTATTCCAGCTCATCAGTTGTCCTTCACGAGGTTCAGCAGGAGTGAAGTCCCTGGAAACGAGCAGGCCAGGAGGAGGATTAGGAGCCCACACTTAGTTTACACTTGCTCCCAAGATTGTAACTCACTAATGATAAGGTGAAAGTGCAAAAAAAAGCCTTGTATAGGCTTTGTTATTCCAAACCTTCAGCTGTGGAAGTACACAGAAACTACTCAGGGAGGAATTGAGTTGGTATTTTGATAACTTCCCTGTGAGGATGGGGAGGCCCTGGCACAGGTTGCCCAGAGAAGCTGTGGCTGCCCCTGGATCTGTCCAAGACCAGGCTGGACAGGGCTTGGAGCAACCTGGGCTAGTGGAAGGAAGCCTGGGGCAGGGGGATGGGACTGGATGATCCTTGAGGGCCTTTCCGACCCAACCCATCCTTTAATTCTCTGATTCTGTATTTAATGCCACGTGAAGTTTTGTCTTTAGGGTTGTGAGTCTTGTGATGCTTTAAGCTGTCTTGACTTCTTGCCCGATGGTTGGAGGGAGTGGCTGTTGTCATGGGAACTTGTAGCATCACTGATCCTGGTAAATCACAGAATCATTTACGTTGGAAAAACCCTCTAAGATCATCAAATCCAACCATTCCCCCACAACTGCCAGGGCCACCACTGACATGTCCCCAAGTGCCACATCCACAAGGCTTTTAAATCCCTCCAGAGATGGAGACTCCACCATGGACAGCTGTGCCAGTGCCTGACATCTTGTATTTCAGGCTTTGTTGCAGATTGTAACTTGAGGTTTTAGTCTGTGTAGCCTTCTAAGCTTTGGGGGCTTTTTAGGGAATCCCAGAGAGCTCTTTAATTCTGCTTTGCTTTAGGCCTCTTAGACAGCTCAAATCCTGAAAAGATATTCCAAAAGGCTGAATTAGTAGTGGGAGGAAAATGTGTGATAGCTTTCGAAACCTGTTCCCCAAGTTAACAAAAAAAACCCAAAGCAAATAAATACCAAAGAAAACACTACCCAAAACAAAGCCACCGCCACCAAAAAAAATTAGGCATTGTTTGGTATAGAATCATGGAAGTTAAAATAAGGCATTCCATGCTCAGGAATGAAAATGTCTTTATCCCTAATTTGTCTTGTCTAATCCCAGTGCCAAGGTTCTCAGTCATACACACTTGACTGAAAGTAACCTGAGAACTTAATCACTTAAAAGTGCAAATTCTAAGCCCAAGTGCAGGATCTGCCTCTGATAAGAAATAGTTGGAAACTGCTAACTCATAAGTGTCTCTTCTATTTTGTTTTTCCTTTTCAGAGCTGTAGGGTTCCTGCTTTTTCTGGCCTACAGTTCATGCTTGAGAATTTTAGTGTGCTGCAGAGCCACAAATACCAGAGAGCTTTAGCAGGGCTTGAGAAAAAGATACTTTTGCCAGTTTTTCCCTCCAGGGAGGATGAGTGGAAATTTTGTGCTTCAAATGCAAAGGAAGTTGGGACCTGACTCATGGAGGAGATGGCTCCGAGTGTCTGGGAAGGGGGAATCACCAGCAGAGAAGTGAGAAGCTTTGTCTGGAGAAGTTTCCCTGTAGGTTGTCCCTGTCTCTGGTGGTAGCGTGTGGTTCTGGAAGGGCACTTTGTGTCTCAGGCGAGTTGCTCTCTAGCAGGGCACTTGGTGGGCAGAAGCAAAGGCTTTTCACACAGATTGAGCTATTTAATCACCATCACAGAGGGTTTCTGAGGGGATTGGCCCAAGGGACCACGGCAGCAGCCCAGGCAGAGCTCTGCTCAGGAGAATGGGATTTTTTGGACAACACAAAAAATTTGCTGGTGGCTCTAAGTGGAGGTGTCTCCAGAGCAGCCAGCCAGGAGAGATCTTGCGTTTTGAGCCTTTTTGATGAGTTAGAATGTTTGATTTTGGCCTGCCTGGAGTCAGGGGAGGCTGTTTCAGCGTTTTCCCCCTTTTTTGGCACAACAGCCTCCATTCCTGTCACGGTGCAACGTGGAGCTTTGCAATCAAGGATACCCAGAGCTGTTCAAATGGCTGTTGGGTAGCTGGCTTGGGTTTCTTCCTCAGCAGTTTCCAGCATCGAGTTTCCAGCATCAGGTTTCCTGGTGTGACTTGACTATCCAGCTAAAAATACTGGTGAGGGAGCATTCATTAATCTCCCCTGAACCCAGCAGGAGTCCTGGCTGGAACAGTTGTGCCTCAGCTATCGCTGAGGCTTTGCTGTGCCAGTGCTTCCTGTAATTTGATTTTGGTGTGTCTCGGGAATTGACGGATTTCTCTCCTTTCATGGTGGCTGGTTGCCTTGTGATGTTTAATGTGCATAAAGCCTCTTTAAGCTCAGAGAGGAGATTTAGATTGGGTGTTACAAAGAGATGCTTCCTCACCAAGGTGAGGCCCTGGCACAGGGTGCCCAGAGAAGCTATGGCTGCCCCTGGATCCCTGGAAGTGTCCAAGGCCAGGGTGGACAGGGCTTGGAGCAACCTGGGCTAGTGGAAGATGTCCCTGCCCATGGTGGGGGCTGGAACTGGATGAGCTTTGAGTTCCCTTCCAACCCAAACCTTTCCATGACTCTGTAATGCCTTCCCTAATGTTAGGAGAGTGATAATAATGCTAAATGGGTGATAAATACGAATCTTTCCCCTATTTCCTATGAAGGACCAGGGAAATGAAACAGCACTGAGGCATGGAGAGTTATTTTCCCAAGGCATTGCTTGAGGCCCGTGGCTCAGCTGGAGCTGAACCCTTCTGCCTTGCAATGAGCTGCTGCTGGTGCTGTCATGCACAGCTCACTGCAGGATCAGTGTTGATTGAGATGAATTGGGGCCTTCCAGTACCCAAAGGGAGCTACAAGAAAGATGGGGAGGGATTATTTACAATAGTCTGGAGTGACAGGACAAGCGGAAACGGCTTGAGACTGAAAGAGAGTAGGTTTAGATTGGATATTAGGAAAAAAGTCTTTATCATGAAGATGGTGATGCTCTGGCACAGCTTGCCCAGAGAAGCTGTGTCTGCCCCACCCTGCAAGTGTCCAAGGCCAGGCTGGATGGAGCTCTGAGCAACCTGGGATAGTGGAAGGTGTCCCTGTCCATGGCAGGAGGTTGGAACTGGATAATTTTTAGGGTCCCTTCAACCCAAACCATTCTATGATTCTGTGATCTGTGCAGATAACCCACAACTTTCTTCTTCTGCTTTTCTGCTTCTGGTTGCTTCTCTCATGCAGGGGAGAAGTTGGTGACACAAAGCCACCTTTGCTATTTTGAAAACTCCTGTTACAGGTGCGTGTTGATCTGCTCTGAGTTCGAGACAGACTCACTGCTTGCACTTCTGAGGTGGAGTTGTAGCTGTGTCACCGTCTCCTCTCCTACGAGCAGATGGTTCCAAAGCCTTGGGGGTGGGAGCTGAAACGTTTCAGAGAATCCTCCCTCTCAAGGATGCTGTGGAAAGAGTGATTGATGCAAAGTAAAACAGTGCTAATTGCAATGGATATGTACTGACAACTTGATAGTTGCTGTGATAATTACAGTAATTAGGGAGATGTTAGCATTTTTTTGCCTGTCTCTATAAATGGAAAAGGTAAGAGAGAGTGTGCACTGAAGGAGGGGACCCATGAGTCAGGCTCTGGGATGGCCCAGTACCCTGGGGGGAACGTGGCATGGTCCTGGCTGTGGAGGCAGCTGGGGATCAGATTTGTGAGAGCAATTCAGAGCTCGGTTCTTACGGAGCTTGAGGGGAACTGAGGGTTTCGCTGTCTCTTGACAGTCTGGTTCTCAGCATCATGAATTCCAGCCTGGCAGCTTTCCCATCGGAAGGAAGATCCGTGTAACAGCGCGGTTCCCGTTTCCTCACTCAGTCTTAGGCTGTTGAAGGACAGGGACAGGACTGCCAGCCCTCCTTGTCCAGTGCTCTGTGTGTGGATTTCCAAGGACCGTGCAATGGGAACGAGGCATTTGTAGTTTGATCACTCAGTTAATCACCTTCACAGCTGGCAGGTACAGAAAGGAGTTGAGGTTCTGGAACACACCGGGGCTGTCTCTTCCACCTCAAGGCCAGTAAGTCTGGGACAGCAGAGGGAACCAGCAGAGAGCTGGGATCGTTTCCGCCTCTGCTGTCTTTTTTCCATTGTTGCTTTAAGGCTAAATCCACAAAGGAAGAAAAACTTCCATGCAAGTGGAAAGAACAGAAATTTAGCAAGTGTCAGAAGAGGTTATGGACTGGATGGCATTCCCCAGCTCCCACTTCAGACTCCCTGGCTGGGAGCACTGGGGAGAGATGGTTCCCAGTTTGAGGACAACTGGGTTGACTTGAGATTCACACTGGTAATTTTTCATGCTGCTGAGCTCAGTGTCCATTTCTCCCAAGTAACTTTCCCATGTTTTTTTCAAACTTCTTAAATTATTTAAGCCTAAAGACGATTTAAAATGCTACCTTAAGTATTTTTTAGGCTTACTTACGTACTTTTTCCTAGGCAAAAAAAAAATCTGATTTTTTAAAATTCTGCTTTCTATGTCAGGGTGCAAATGGTACCTGGGCATTCACCTATGGGCACACTGTTAGGATAAGCCTTGAAAATGCAAACATTCAATGCATTAATGCATAAAATGCCTTTTCTCCTGTGATCTGAATGGCCAACAGAATCTTTGGTTGGGTGGTAACCTCAGGAAAACTGCTTGTGAATGGCCCAGATTCTACTTCACTGTTTTTGGGTACAGCTGTCTCATGCTCTGACCTTCTCTCAACACAGTACCTGAAATTAAAGAATTTTGAGGAGGAGGTCAGAGCCCAGCGAGACCTGGATGGGTTCTTGGCCAGAGCCAGCATCATCCTGGATGAAACAGCCACGTCCTTGGACGATGTTCTTCGGGAGATGCTGAAACACTTCGCGGAGGACCCTGAGAACATGGAGCCAAGCTGTAACTTCGAAAAAATCATGAACACTTTATTCACAGATTCAGGGACCCCACGGGAAGGGAACGGTAATCAGCTCTTGGTTTGCTTTGGCTGGTGGGCTGCTGTTTGTTTGCCATCCTTGCTGTGGTGGGGTGCTGGACACTCACCGTGTGGTCCCCAGGCTTGCACGTTGCATGTGACACCGTGGGTTAATTTTTTTTCCATGTCACTCCAACTGAAGGGCCTCATTTCTCCAGGTTTTTGTGTTTTGGTGGAGTCTTGCCCCTGTTTCATTGAGATCACCCATTGTGGTGCTCTCTGGGGTGAGGAGTCTGCAGCACTGGGGTGTCTTGTCTGTGTGGACCCTTTTGGTTTGCTTGTCCTCAGACAGCGCTGTTCAGCCAAGAGACCCTTGCTGGTGTCTCTTCAGCAGTGACTCCTTTGCCTTGTGATTCTCCACCTGAATTCACACAGGCTGGGGAATTTTGCCTGCTTTGGATGAGTAGCTGGGGAGGGTTGAGCCTTTGTGTCACTCCCAGCCCACTGGAGGAGATGGGAGACACTTGATTTTCCTCCAGAAGCTCGACCAGGGCAGCCCTAGCCAAGGTTGTTGGCTCTGGTGTCACCTTAAGCTATCAACAAATGTCATAGTGTAGTCTAAAAACGCTGCCTTTTAGCCCAAGATGTGAAGAAGCTTAACTGAGCATTGTTTCTCTGTAGGCACCCCTGATGTTTCAGAGTCAACAGGAATGAATGTACAAACATGTCCATCGCACCTCAAATGTAACTGTCACAGCCTGAGTGAATTTGTTTAACAGATATGTCAAGTCCTGAGCATGTAGTAAGCATGTTCATGCTTTGGTTACTTCTTGCTACCTGTCTTAGAGCTTCGCGTTTATAATCCCTTTAATTTAGGCTTTCTGCCAATAAAGAACAAAAAGTAAGTAGTGCCATAAAACAGTGTGAGAGCAGTAGCTGGGAAGAGGGGGAGAGAGGGCAGGGGATTGGGAAGGCGACACCCTCCCAGTCCTGTCTGTGTGTGTGTGGTGGATAATGCTGATCTGATAACCCAGTACTGCAGTAGGATGATGTTGGGAGGAGAAAGCAGCTGCCTTTCTAAGCTGTGAATAGTTTAAGGACACGACTCAAAAGCAGCAGGACAAATGTTTCCATCTCTCTCTGTCAGCCCCCACCCCTGCATCAGTCCGCTGGGCAGATAGGAATGCTTGGGATTAGTAGTCAGCTTCCATTTAGAAGGAAATGTTATTTACAGCTGCGGAATAAACAAGGACAGCCTGTGATGTTTCCCTCTCTTCTCTTCCCAGTTCACCTCTTATCAGACACAATTCAAGGGGTCACAGCCACTGTCACGGGGGTGCAGTATCAGCAGTCCTGGCTCTGTATCATGTAAGTACCTGGGTTGGATGAGCAAAATCCACTGCCTTCCAAACCTTTTCCTGCTGCTGGGAAGAACAGAGATTCAGAATGTGTCCTTTTGGGTTAAGATCACGGTGCCTTTTCCATCCATCCTGTGGGATCTGTCTCTCTCTGGGCTGCTCCTCTTTGCAAACACATGCAGTAGGTGACCACAGTCCCTCCAGGACACTGAGCTCTTGGATGTTATAGAAATCTGCTGTTAACAAGCTAAGAATGCTAAAAAAACCAAGCCAGAAAATGCTAATTACTGAGAAATGCTAATAAAGGAACTTCTCAAAGGGACAAGCAAACTGGTTCATGGACTGCTTTGCCTGCCAGAGTCTGGGAGCCTGGACCAAAAGATTTCTTAGGTCCTTTGATGGAAACATCCAAACTTTGTAGCTGAAAATTGAAGTCAGACATTCCACGCTATTTAGACACTGATTACTTTGTCTGACAAGTAATTTGGATGCTGATGAATTGTCAACACTGTTACACATTGGAGCGGGCCCTTAAGACAGTAAGGACCCTGTCACCTGGGATTTATGAGATGTGGTGGCTCCACCCCAGCTTGCACTTGACCAAATCTGGGGTTTGAAGTTATTGTCTCCAAGTCAGGCCTGTGGGGTGAGCCAGGCTGTCCCTTCACAGGGAACAGGCCACAACCTGAGTCCCTGAGCCAACCAAAGCAGTGCCTTTTTGACTCTGTTGCTTTATCCCTGTGCAGTCTTGAAGTCAAGTTGTCAAGAAATATGTTAATTCCCAGAGAAATTACTGGGATATGTGGGATAGGTGCCTAAAGGCATGCACATATTTTAGCCTTCACAGCCAGTTTGCTGGGACAACTGTCACAATAGCTTGCCTTCTGCTGGCACTTCTTCTCCTGCCCTCTGCTTATGGCTGGGGAAAATGGAGAGAAATAGAGGATTTAAAAAAAAAAATAACAACAAAACAGAAAGGAAACAATGCCATTGACAAACAAGGAAAAATCTCCCCCTTGTTTTTAATCTCTTATGAAGGAGAAGGATGTGATCTCAATGTGAAAAAGGAGTGATTGCATATCAGGGCTGTGTCCTGAGAAAGAAGTGAGCTGGATGATATCTCGTGCTTCGTGTGTTACTTTTTTACGCCTGGCACGTACAAAGCAGGAGCACAAAGAAGAAGATGAGTTTGTAAAGTAAAATGGTGTCAACCAAGAGGACTTTTGGGCAGTTTTCTCCACTTTGGATGCCATAGGTAGTGTAGCAGCAATGATGCAGAGGATGGAAGTTTCCCCTGGGGGGTGAGACAGCTCTGTGGAGGGTTTTGGTGAGTGTTGCCTTAACACCAAAGCATTCTAAAAGTCATGATACAAATGCTGTGATTACATACATGAGACTGAAAAGGGTGGGTTCAGCCTGTTAGGAAAGTGAGCCAGAGCTTTAAATGCATCCATGTGAGTAATCCTGGCTTCCATGACAAAAGATGATTTGAAAAATAAGCTCACAGCCTGAAGGTGTCTTGTGCAAAACTTTCCTTGTTTCTTCCTTTTGTTGCTCTGAAGAGGGAGAAGAAAGTGGTGGGAAAGCAATGATGAGTTATTAACTATAATTACCTAATTATTGCACTGTATTTCTGCTGGAGTTATTGTGCAACAGATTGTGAACCATATTTTTAGATCTTACATTTTTCTTGAAGTCAGATTGCAAAATAGCTTCCAAACCTCTGAAGTAAAAGGAATTTGTTGATGAAAAAATTTTCCATATGAGTGGGAAGAACCTTTACGATATCTGCTATTCTTTATCCTTGCATTTGGTCTATAGTCTTTGCTAAATTTTAAATTAGCGCTGCTGGGTTGGTGCACCTTAACCAACTTTTAATTCCTGGTGGATGAGATAGAATTGAGTATCATGATAAGAGATTATATTAATGAGGAAGAGCAGCTCAGAGATAATGTTTTTGGTGGTGTTGCATCTGCATAGATGATGAGGGGAAATATTACAGCTGCAATTAGTTTGGGGCTAGAAAGAGAGAATTTTTGCAGGATTCTCACTGAGTTGTGCAGAGCCTGGCTGCAGAAGAACATTCCTAATGGAGACAAAAATGTGTTTCCCTCTCCTTCGTACTGGGAAGAAGGCTCTTACTTCTTATCTGATTTATCCTCAGTGAGAAGAGCAGTGGGCAGAACCTGGGGTTGAAAGAGCTCTTCTGCTGCTCTTGGATTTGGTGCTTTCCTGATGGTTTCAGGTCTAGGGAAGCTCCAGCAAGGTCAGACATTCCATGGGGACCTGGGCTTCAGCCACAGGGCAGAACAAACCCCTGAGGAGTTGAAGATCTCAAGGGTTGAATGTTCAGTGGAGTCCAGGAAAACAACTGAATTCTGATTCACAGCAGGCTTCAGGGCTGGTTTGGTCAAGAATGACCAACACCTGATCCTGCTGAGGCCATACCAGGATACATCAGCTTATGGAAAGCTTGGGATTGTTCCATTAAAATGAGAGCTGAGAGCAGCAAAGCCTTGCATGCCCCAGTGACCAGCAGGGTCCAGCTCTGGAAGAGTGAAGATTTCTGTTTGTGTACGTGGTCATTTCCTAACTAGAAAGCAAATCTTGAGGGTTACAAATGAGCTTCATCAGTCCAGGACAAGATCTCAGACCTTTGAAACCATGGACCCAACACTTTTTTCCTCCTATTCCAGCATTTGCCAGAACAGGAGGACAAACTGGCACGGAGATCTCCTGCTGCTTCCCTGGGAAGCTGCTGGCGGTTGTTTCCTGGGAGAACCTGGGATGAGGGATAGTCCTGTCCCAGGATGGGGAGTGCTGGACTGTTCTCCTCAGTTACTGAATGTGGGGAAGCTCAGCTGCTGGTGGGATCCCAGAGAGGTGCTTTGGGGTTCCTCCAGCATGGAATGACTGAAGCAGGCAGAGGTGCTGCCAGGAGAGTGCTTGGAGCAGCTCATGGACCACCCAGACCTGCCATGATCCCAGCACAGAGGGGTAAACTGGATGCTTTGCATGGCTGGGCTGGGAAAAATGGGCAAGAAGCTCCACTGGGAGCAGCTGCTTTTGGTGTTGCAGTTTTGTGCCTCAAAAAGCCCAAGAAAGCCCCTCCTTATTCGATGAAGGATATGTGAAGTGACTATCACAAGCCAAGTCCTATCACACCCCATTCCTTCTTTCAGTGCCTGACAAATGAAGATGAAAATGCCTGATTTTTATTTTTTTCCTCTTGGAGTGAAGGATGTATGATGTTAAAACGCCTTAACTGGGTGCTGGTGGATTTTTCTCCCTGATGTCCTGCTAGGAGAAACACCAGCTGGGTGGGTTATGGAACAAATGTCCCTGAGCTGATGGAACTCCCCAGCCATCCCAGCTTCCAGGCTGTGTTCTCCTTGCCAGCAGATGGATATAACTGCTGATTTCCAAAGCCGAATCCTTAGAAAAACATGAAATCAAGCTGCTCCATAGTCTGGATGGAGTAGTTGTAGAGCCATTTCTTCTGGCTGGATTGCTAAGGCACGTGGACTGGGCATTAAACTGATTTCCTAAAGCTGTTTTAACAGGCAAAACAGAAGGGGAAAAGCCTCTCTGCAAGCAAGGAGTGGTTCAGTGGTTTGTGTGCTCTGTGTTGCTGTAGAATTTCTGCCTTTGATGCAGCCTGTCGTGGCAGTGACTCCTGTGGAGGAGTTTAACTCAGAAAAACCCAGGTAGCCTCTCAAAAAAAGGGATCGTGAGGTTGTTTTGGGTAACCAGCAAGGCTGCTGTTCAAACAGTGAAATTTGAGGAGTAAGATCCCAAATTTAATGTATAACTGCGTGAAAGATGTTATTGGTGTCTCTCTCAACAGGAGTGGTGCAAAGTCCGTTTCGTGTGTTTAAGGATTTTTCCAGACCCAGAGGTCTGTGGGTCTCTAGAAAGGTCACATTGTCTCTGATTTAGCTGTTGAATAGATTTCAAATGGAGATGTTTCAGTTGCCCTCTCTTCCTCAGATTATTCTTTTAAAGGGCAAAATGGGAAATTAAAACAATTGGACTGCTTAAAACAAATATTTTCATTTAGAGGAATGATTACAAGATTTGGAGCCTTGTAAGCAAGAGCCTCTTCTCCTGAATTTACAACCATCATTTCTCAAGTGTTCTTTGGGCTCAGAGAACCGTAGAATTTTTTTAAGGGCCTCTCCACCCTTTTTGGGTTTTCCCAGATTATGCTGGAGAGCTGAAGCTCTTGCAGGTGCTGTTTTATGAAAAGAAAATCTCAGATTCAAACTCTGCATTAGGAATTTGGGTCCTGAAGAAGAAAAATTGCTTGTTTTGGTACCTGCAGGGTTTGCATGGGGATGAGATGTGTCCTTATGGAATCACGAAGGTTGGAAAAGTCCAACCATTAATCCAGCACCACTGTGTTCACCTCTAAACCATGTCCCAAGTGCCACAGCCAATGTCTGGCAAGTGTTCTTTGTGTTCAGGGAACCAATTAATTTTCTTTTAAGGGCCTCTCCCCCCCCCCCGTGCTGGGCCGTCCCAGGTGGTGCTGGAGAGCTCTTGCAGGTGCTGTGTGATGGAAAGGAGTTCTCCATGTGCATTGACCTGGAGGAAATCCTTCCCCCTGGAGAGGACGAGTCTTCCTGGAGCCCAGCAAGGTGCATTTCCCAGGCCAAAAGGACTTCCAGCCTGGAGTGAGGACGTTGTGGCTGAGACAAACCCGTGCCAAGCTGTGGGTGAGCTGCCTGGCCTGGCCACAGCGTCATTCCTCACTTGCAGATCCCGGTTTCCCAAAGCTCGTGCCTGGAGCTGCTCAGCAGAGGAAGATTTATTGGCAGTGGATGAGAACAAGAAGTGTCATTGTTGTTCTGTGTGGGGACAGGAAAAGGCTGGCTGGCTGATTACCTCTGCTGGGCACTTTTTCTTACTGCAAGGGATAATTTGTTTCTGAATTAACTTCCTTTCTTGCCCTTTTAAAAGAGAGTTTCTGTTTCTCTTAGGTCTCCATAATTTGACCCTTTTTATGATTTGGTGGAGCAATGTGTTATTACTCCGATAACATCTTGGGTGTGGGGCAGACCTGGGGCACGTGGGACTCGGTGGATCTGGGATTTTGGTGGAGCACTGCCAGTTCTCACCATCCCGGTGCCACCCTCAGCACCACCAGAGACAGAGAGGAGGACAGGGAAGCAGAATTTGTGCTATAATTTAAATGCCCTTTTTATGAGCTCAATTATTGGGGGATCAAGATAAAACTGCTGAGAACACAACCTGGCATCTCATTAAATCATAGTCCAGCATTTCCTGGTGTGACTAATACTGGGTGAAAATAGATTTTTCAGCTTTCTGGCCAAACCGAGGGAGAATCAAATGTAGCTCAACTCAAACCAAAAAGGAACTTGGAGGCTTTGGCCAAACCAGACGTGATTTAGAGTCAGCTGAAAATGTCATGCTGGTTCTCAGTTTTTTGGGGCTTTGGCTATTTACCCTCCAGCTTTTTTTTTTTTTTTTTGATTCTTAGTGGGAATTTATTTAAGTGCTACTTAGAAAAAAGTTGTTTTGTTTTGAAAGTGACTTTCTTCTTGGCCTGAGCTGTGCTGACTTTCACCTGCAGTCTTGCTTAATTTGGGATTTCTGCATGTGAACCAAGGAGCTTCTTTTTTTTCTCCTTTACAAATATTTGCACAAGTCTAGTTGGAACTGCAGTTTGGGTTTGTATTGTATTCGTATCTGGATTCTGGAATTAAAACAAAAGTGGGAGCTGTAAGTGCTACACCAAGGAATAGGCTTTGACTCAGCTAAATGATGGCTTAAATTTGAGGAAGAGCTTGAGCTGCTGAATGATGCATGGGCAGGAGTGACTTGGCCTTGCACTGGAAGTATTGAAACACCATTTTTTCCCCAAATAAATGGATATAACAGAGGGAGAGCAGACTCAGATGAGGCTGCATTCTGCACTGTTCCTCCCCTCCGTGCAGCCAGGCTCAGGTACACCCCATCTTCTCTGTGGCACCTGTTTAAATCTGGTTTTAATCAGGTTTGTCCTCACTAAGTCAACTCCAGCCTGATTTGTAAATGTGTTATTGATCTAAATTATTTGTGCATTGACCTAAGTGTTGGAAATTCTCAGTTTTACTGCGGTGATATTGGGATTTAGATCCACATGTCAGTGTCTGTAGAGCTCAGAGGAGCTGGAGGAAGCTCTCAGAGGTGTGAGCAACCTCAGGCTCCAGCACTGTGGATAAAGCTATTTCAGATAAAAAGGGTTGATAATGACAGTGAATTTCTTGGTGTCTTGTAAATGTGCTCAGTGTGAAATCTTTCAGTACTGTGAGATCCTCTTCTTGCCCAGTCCCTCAGCTTAAGGAGACAGTGAACTCCTGACTAAGAGAAACACGAATTTTTGGTGGCTGCCAGGAAAATTATCTCATGTGTGAAAGAGACCCAAGAGCAAAACTCTGTTTTTTACAGTCTAGTTTTCCCCTCTGTACCCAAGAAGCTCTTGAGCTGAAGTGGGATTGTGGCACCATTGGCAGGACTCCTGTCTCTGGAAAACACAGCCCTGGACGCAATTCCTGGAGCTGAAACATAACCCTGTCACTCTGGGGAGAAAGAAAACTCCAGAACATGTGGCTTGCCTAATTATTGCACTTTATAATGGGCTTTTCCAAATTGCTTTGTACTTGAGTGGTTTTTGCCTGGTCAGGTCCTGCCTGGTGCACATGGTAGGGAAGGGATGATGTCTGGGAAGTGTTGGTACAGCTCTGTGAGCCACAGGTAGCTGATACCTGCTTCTGGCCGTGCCTGGGATAGAAATGATGTTCAAACTGCCCAGCAAGCCTTCCTTTTCCGAACAGATTAATCGATGAGCTCAGCAGCTGAGGTATGGAAATGCTGAGAACTGAGCTCAGAATTAATGCTGATGGTGCATTGATCACTCACTGCTGGTGACCAGGTGGGTGAAGGTGAGAGAACTGAGGGTGCTGGGCCACTTGAAGGTTCTCCAGTTGGCCCAAAGCCCAGAGTTCATGTCCCCACTGGCTTTGTTGAGCTATAACACAAGGAGACTTGTCTGCTGTCCAGCCACAGCTGGATTGCAACCAGGGGCTTGGCTTTGGTTGTGAAAACAAGTGTAGCTTGCACTCTATTTTCAACTACTTCAAAAGATATTTATTCCTCACCTTAGGACCTGCCTTGATCTTTCTCTCTTCCAAACCTGATTCAAGTACAAAAAGAACAAGAGGCTGTGGTGGAGGGGAGTTAGGAAATAAATGAAGCAGTGTCATCTTTCTCATGCCCTGTATTGTTCTAATTAAGCTATTTGCTCTCAAACAAGTGCCTCTGTGAGATCAGTTTATAGAAGCAGGCTGCTTCCAGTCTGGGATCAGGAAGTCAAACTCAGTAAGAAAATACTTGATGGTGTGATTTTAATTTTTTTTTTATAATGCAAATAGTGAAGAACTTCATAGAAAATACGATGTGCTCCTGACTAGAACACCTCCAGCCAAAGATCTTGTTAAGGGAACAGCCCTTAGGGTGCATGGGGATGAGAATACGTCTTAAAAGGAAAGAAATAGGCTGGGAGTATGGAAAAGAAGTTGGAGAAATAAATCCTCCTGTTGGAGGAGAGTGATAGGTGCTTGTTAGATGAACAAAAGGGAGCAAGCACCTGAAATAACTTTGAACCACATGAAAGGAGAGGAAAAACCACTCTGAGTTAGGAAGACACTCCCCTGCCTCTTCCAGGTGTCTGTAAGCAAACCCTGCGTCGTGCATTTTTCAGCAGTGGTTTACAGAAGGGTTGGGAAGTGATTGGTGGCTTCGAAGGGAACAGGAGAGCTGCATTCCAGGCTGGCTGAAACTCCTGCCACTGCACCAAGCCCCGGAGTTTCCCAGCAGGAAAAGTGACAGCTAACCAGGTCCCAGCTCTGTTTAAATATCCCAGGGTGCAGACAGACCTGGACTTTCACGGCCTCTGGAGATGATCTCTCTGTTTATTTCACACAGCTTTTTTGTTAGTCCTTGTTCTGGGAGTCGAACACCCATCCCATCCCCTGGATCACGGCCAAGGATTTCCCTCCAAGCACTAATCCTGCCTCTGTGGATCTTGAGCAGGGAGGTCAGCCTGGTTTCTGTAACGCTCGTGAGCCAGAAAGGGGAAAACAACAGCTGGGAGCAAAAGGGGAAAGCCATTACAACAGAGAGGTCTGCCTGAGGCAGAAGTGGGAATATACTGGCTTGGCATTTTGCCTTAATGTTTCCAGAAGCACTTTGGGAGATCAGGTGAAATGAAGTGTAATCTGCTTTCCAATAATGCAGATGTTTTTTTAATGAGAGGCTTTTTTTTGTGGAGAAGCTTCTGTAGCTCTGCAAGTACTTGGTGTGTCGCGCTCTCTATCATTTGTTTTCTTGGCTGTTAGAAAGCAGCTGGAGGAAAAGGCAGAATACACCTTGAAATCTTGAGAGGTATTTCCCATAAAAACATGGATGTCAAATTGTACAAAAGAGAGCAGAATTGGGCTAATAGGAACTAAAAGTCACCGTTTAAGACTTCAGAAGTCTTAGACCAACAACATCATGTGTTTCTCAAAGCTGAAATGTGTTTTTATACCTTGTGCACCGGGGGAGATCATGCCTGGTGTTGTGGGGCCCGGTCTAACGATCCCGTTTTTCCTGACAGTTGCACTATAAAGTCCCTTCAGCGACGTCACGTTTGCATCAGCCGCCTGGAGAGGCCTCAGAACTGGGGTGAGAACTCCTGTGAGGTCAGATTTGTGATACTGGTCCTGGCTCCTCCCAAGATGGTGAGTTTTGTCTTCTTGCTCCAGAACTTCAGGGGGTACTCCTGAGTTTGCTTTTCCTTGGGCTCCTCCAAGGGTTAATAAATGTTATTTTTAAAACACAAGGGGACCTGAAAAGGCCTGAGGTCTTCTCAGCAGCTGCCAAGATGATTTATCCTGTTGGTGAGGGGTGGATTAGTGGGCTGTGTCCTTGTCTCATGGCCTGTATCCTGATGGGGAGGAGAACACTGTGTAGTCCCCATACACACCTGGGATGCACGTAACACTCCATGGATTCCCCTCTCCAGCTTTAGCTGCTATTTTTAGAGGTAAGAAATGCAATTCCTTGCTAAAGCCGAGCTTTTGAAAGGCACTTGGGAGTCTACAGCTGGTGCCCCACTGCAAAGGTCTGGGTTGCTTCCCGTCAAACTTCCTCAATGGGGCTGACATTTACCCTGCACGTGTGGCTGCAGCAGCTGGAGGTGATGTAGCCAAGAGGAAGATGATTCTTTTTTGAGCTCTGTTGCAGTGAGGGTGAGACTTTCTGGGAGCTGCGGTGCTTTTAAGGTCAGCCTGACCCCGAGGCCCTTTGGGATGTGTTTTCAGAGCTTTTAGCGCTTGAAACAGCAAGGTTAAAGCTTGCTCAGGTTCTGGTTCTTTGGTGTAGACAAGAAGGGCACAGTAGAACACATTTACTGCAATCAGAATATCCTGAGTTGGAAGGGACCCACAAGGATCATCCAGGTCTGACTCTGATATCATGGGGTGCATCGAGGTTAATTGGGGATCACCATCCTGTCTTCCTAGAAAGCTTTGGCCTGACCAAGGTGGTTCTTCCAGCTGATGGCTGAATGGTTCAAAGCTCAAGACCTTTTCACACTCCAGCTGGCTGTTTACACCTTGGGGCTGCTGGGTCTGTGCTCCTGGGAGGTGCTGGAGAGGCTGGGGACCTTTTCTGGGACAGGATATGTCCTGATTCAGTTTCCTGCTCTTCAATGCTATCTGTGTGACCTTGGGACCTGCTGGTCTGGCTTGTCTCCTCCCGCCCTTCACCACCACTCTCGTTTAAATGGGAATACTGGTGTTTCCTTCTTTCCCAGGATTTCTGGCAGGTCTTTCCCAACCGAGCCGCTCGATGCTTTTGGCATCGACCTCGAAGCCAACAGGCTGAAAACATATTGATGTTCCTTGTGAAAAGCAGGAGGGAGAACAGCTGGAGCTGTGTGCAGTTCCATGGATCTCTCCCTCATTGTTATCTCGGGCCAGCTACGTGCAAAGCACCCGGCAAACGGCTCCGCATCCGCTCGGATCCCGAGAGTTTGCAATTCCAATGGTCAGCATCAAATTAAGGGAAGGGAGTGGAGGCCAGCAGAGCTCGCACTTGCCAATGTGCTTTTTTTATTTTAAATGGGTTGGTGGAGCCAGCCCCAAGTGCGCATTTCTGGTGCAGCAGTTAAAATAATTAACCTGCTGACAGCAACACATTAAACGGGCCTTGATGGGGAGGGGAAAAATAGTCCACAAAATGGGCATTTGTTGTGCTGGGAATCCAGGTCCTTGGCCTTGCTACTATGGAGAGTGGAAAAAACTTGAGTTTTCTGGCAAATATCTGTCTTCTCTAAACTGTTCATCTCCCTGGGAACGGAGGAACGGGAGGAGTGTTCGGAATGTCGAAGCAATCCTTGCAGCATCCAGCCCAAGGATTGTTGCTACTTAGAGGTGAAAGGTGAAGCCTCTCCTGTGATGGCAAATCCAGACTGGTTCACAGACTCTAAAAGCAAGTTCCAGGGAAAATCCTTCAATTAAATCCAAACCTCTCCCTAGAAACTTAAATTGAATGTGCCCCAGTAGGTGTTTGAAGGGACATTCCTGGTGGTGGAATCCCAGAATGGTTTGGGTTGGGAGGGACATTTAAGATGATCTCATTCCAACCTCCTGCCGTGGGCAGGGACACCTTCCACTATCTCAGGTTGCTCCGAGCCCCATCCAGCCTGGGCTTGGACACTTCCAGGGATGGGGCATCCATAATTTCTTTGAGCAAAGAAAAGAGAGGAGGATGATGTGAGCGATGGAGGAAGTGCAGCGTTAGCAATGACTCTGGGACCAGCTCAGTGCCACCCACGCCTGCGCCTCTGTGTCACCCACATTGAATTATTTGGTTGTGTTCATGGAGAAATTGTTCATCTGTTCGGTTGTGAATCATGAGAAGCAATTGGATCAATCACAGATGCTCGCTCTTCTTTTCACAGCAGTGTGAGGAGCTTGGAGGCTCTCCAGGGTTGGGGAGGGGAGTGTTTGGGTGTCTCTGGTGGTTGCTGCATGATGAGTGTGGAGTGTCGAGAAGGTGGGTGGGTTAAAACTTGGCATCAGAAGGAGCTTTTAATGAGCTGTGGTTCTGTGTAACTTGGCCTTGGCAAATATCTTACTTGTCCTGGCCACTGTCAGAGCAGATGAGCAGGTCAGGGCCTGGAGAGTTTGGATTTGGTGGGTTTGTGCAGGGATGGCGAGCTCAGCCTCCTTTACTCTTCCCTTTGTATTTAATTTTCAAGGTGCTTGGAGCTCTAGAAGGGCAGGCTTGGATTCTGCTGGAAGCAGAAGATCACGCCTGTGTCTCACAGAAATATTGAATCCTGAAAATAAGCACTTTTTTCATGTCTGCAAGTCTCCTGTCCCTTCCAAACATTTAATGAAGGCAAACAAGAGCTGCCTTCATGTGTGCTCAGCTGTTTTTTCCCATCTTTTCCTCTGTGCCAGTGGTTACTTGAGCTGAGAGCTCTCAGTCTCCACTTGTGCTGCCAGAATTTCCCCAGAGTGGCCAAATGAATTGCGTTTTAATGCCCAGAAAATAGGAATCAGGTGAGCACAATAATCTCGGTCTTTCAGATAAGACCTGCAGGAACCCTGACTGCAGCATCTTTCCACCCCAGGAGCAGCAATGCTGAGGTGCTGTAAGACAGCAAAGATTTTAGTTTGTCAGGTCTGGAAGGGAAACCAGGGATAAAATGCATGCTCAGCATGATTCAGCTTTGGATTGAGTTCCAGGAAGTTGATCAAGTAAAGATGGATCAGGGCTTCAGGACCTGTGTTGGTGCCTCCTCAGGATTCTGCTGTGGTTGTGTGTTCATCTGCAACAGCTTCCATGTGTGCCCTCTTCCCTCTGGGATCCCGGGAGCCACGCAGGGTCTTCTTCAGAGGGGTAAATTATGGGTTTTTTCCTTTCAGAAGTGAAATAAAATCGGTTTTAAAGTGCTTTTTCTGTCTTTTCTTCTTCCCCGTGCTCAGAAAAGCACCAAAACGGCCACAGAAGTGGGCAGGACCTTTGCCACGATGTTTTCAGACATCACCTTCCGGCAGAAACTCCTGGAAACCAAAACGGAGGAGGAGTTCAAGGAGGCCTTAGTGCACCAACGCCACTTGCTGACGGTGGCGAATCAGAGACCCTCAGGGATGACCGATGGGCACAAGTCACACGGTAGCAAACCACTCAAGGTAAGGCTTGGCCAGCACCTCTGCCATGCCCCTGCTTCCCTGGTGTCCAAATGATTCGGTCCAAGGGGATTTGGGGTGAGGAGGTGAACACTCGAGGCCAGCGGATGCAGCAGCGTTCCCAGCAAGCTCCCGGCGCCGAGGCTTCCCCAAATGGCTGCTGTGTGCACATCCACCTTCCTCAGATTCTGTTGTAAATCACCAAAAAAGCACTTCAAAGAGGCAGGTGCTGAAGGGATGCCGAGCAGTTGGGGGCTGAAGTGGTTACAGGACTTTGATTCCAGATGCTTAGTTGAGGGTGGGATTAATGGATCACTGCTCCTTGTCAGTCCAAGGTACTTAATCCTTACAATCAGAAGGCTCTGAAGGAAGCTGCTGCTTGTCTTTCCTGCAGCCAAAAGGCTTCTTGGCCATCTCTGCACGGTAATTTCACTTAAAAGTTGCCTGTCAGTATTTGGCCTGAATTCTCCCTGTTTGATCTATAGCTCTGTAAAACATTACTTGCTTTGTACTTTAAAGTTCGAGGGAAATGCTGTAACTCAGCTTTCTTTTCTGGAATTTCCTGTGTGTTGGTCATTGCTTTGTTTTTCCGTTCAGAAATCCATTCTTTAACCAGACAGCATACCTGAAAAACAAACTGGGCCATCTCCAGCATGCTGCTCCTGTCCCTGCATTACAAATAACCCCAAAGCTTTGGCTTGCTCTTAGTGCAGGAGCTGCTTCACTTACCACTTTTTTGCCCCCCCTGGAACAGATTTAAGGGGTTTGATCTGCACATCTGGAAATGAGCAAAGCTCATGTTTTTCCTGCAGAATGCCCTTGCTTATAGGTAGCGCTTTGAACTTTGCTAGACCCCATACCTGCTCTTAGCTTTACAGAACAAGTCCTGAAACCCTCTTTAAACCCAGGTCATGCAAGGCAGGGATATTTGGAGTAGTAATTTACCTAAGGTAGGTTTAACCCTTTACACCCAGCCTTTCAAAGGGGTTTTTGTTAGAGCAGTTGAAGTGTCTGGCTCTGTCTTTTGCTAAAAATAGCAAAAAAAAGGTCTCCAGAGGGTTTTCTGCTCTGTGGTTTGGTGAGGAGGGCTGGATGAGACACTGAGCTTGTAGCTGTTGGCCCTGAGACTGGTGATTCCTGCTGGCCTGCTTGGAAAAGCAGCCTTGGCCAGGCAGAATCCTGATTTCTCCAAGCCACTGCTGTAGAGAGTGACACTTCTTGCTTCAGCTCTTGCTTTTGGCTTTGACAGTTGTGGGTCTGGATTTGCTGAACTGTTGTTTTTAAATATTTTTTTCCTTGAGCTCTTGGGAGATGCAGCCTCTGTATCCCCACCTTGCCCTGCCAGCACAAAGAGCTGGGAAGGAGATTTCCTGGCAAGCCATGGCTTACCTGGAGACGTGAGGTTGATTTGAACCCCTAGGCTGGATTCCTCAGCTCCTCAGAGCCACCTCCAGCATCTCCTCCCCTTCTGGAGAGGAAGCATTTAATACGAGCACAAACCCATGTGAGACCAGGAGTGTAATTTCAACCTGTCAGCCACCCCCAGAGAAATAAACACCCTCACTGGAGCCCCTGGGCTATGACAAGGGAGCTCTCAGGAAGGTGTAAAGTCTCTGCGTGCCATGAAAACCTGGCCTCCTGCCTCCCTTCTTCCCTGGGTCCTGCAGTGATGGGAGAGGAAACGGGCTTTAAATTCTGTGTGTGAGTGGGATTTTTGCAAGTGCTTGTTTTCACCTCTGCTGAAATACTGAGGGGGATGTGACAGTCACATTCCCTGCTGTGCCTACAGCACCGTCACTTTGCCTTGGCTCCTCTCAGAGGATTATTTAGGCAAGGCTATGTACTCAATCATAATTAAGTCAGCCTGAAATCCTCTTGTTTACTGAGGCATCTAATTGTGATTTTGTTCATGGAGGAGCCCCTAACAGCTGTGATGTTTTTCTGGCTGTGATTTTGTGTCCTGTGTGGATTTGCTGAGGGGGCTGTGTGTGCTCAGCATCAGCAGGAGGGAGGATACAGGGGATGTAGTATTTTTGCACAGACTCGTGTCCCTGATCTCTGTAAAATGCTCCTGCGGCCCTCCAGTACTTTGGGGAGGGCTGAGGAAGGGTCAGAGTTGTTGGAGCAGATATTTTCTGTTTGGCTTTGTAGCTGCTAAGTGCTGGCTTAGCCTCTCCTCTAACCCAAATAATGGCAAAAAGCTTGGAGGGATTTGTGGAGAATGGAAAGTGGAAAAATTCATGAACTTCATCTATTTGGATAGGTAGGGGGATAAAAGTGAGACCAAAAGGGGCTGTAACTTTGGAGCCCAGGAAATTTAGTCTTTTATATTTTATATTTTTTTCTCTTTTGTAACTCAGTCTTTTGGCAGCCTTCCAGTACCTACAGAAGGGCATGGAGTGACAGGAGAAGGGGAAATGGCATTAAGCTGAAAGAAGTAGATTTAGATGGGATATTGGGAGGAAATCCTCCCTTGTGAGGGTGCTGAGGCCCTGGCACAGGGTGCCCAGATTTGCTGTGGCTGCCCCTGGATCCCTGGCAGTGTCCAAGGCCAGGTTGGACAGGGCTTGGGACAACCTGAGCTGGTGGAAGGTGTCCCTGCCCGTGGCAGGGGGTGGAACTGGCTGGGCTGTGAGGTCCCTTCCAGCCCAAACCATTCCATGATTCCGTGATATCTCTGGTGCAGCCCAGGCTGAGTCTGAGGGTAGGAGAGCAGAGAGGAAAGCTCAGAGGAGGCTCAGCCCTACAGAAGGAACAGCTTTCCCCACTGGTGAGGTTTCACTCACACACACAAGAAATAAATGCATGAAGGAATGAGGAGGGGTCTCAAACATAACCCTTGTGCCTTGTGGGATGAGTTAGGCAGCGCTTTCCTCCTCTGCACGCTCCCAGCTGCTTGGAACAGGCTTTGGGCCCCAGAGCCCCCTCCCTCCTGCCCCGGGCCAGGAGCAGCCTCGCTCCTCCTTCCCTGGAAGATGAGACACCCCGAGCATCCTTTTCCCCGTGCTCACTGCAGCATGATAAGTAAACATCCCAGTCTGAGGTTATTGTGATTCTCTGGCTGACTCATGCCTTCAGGAATCTCTTTCTGGGGGGAAAAATTAAATTGCTTTTCGAGTGCATCTGGCTTTGATGTCCAGCTCTGCCACCAAATACGGTTGAAGCGCAGAGATTTTTTTCAGAAATGCTTAAAATGCAGATGTTTTGCTGGTGTCTGCTGGCAAAACATCTGTCTGCTCGTCCTGATTGTTCAGGTTAGAGTTGAAACTCTAAACCTAAATTTCGAAAAGTCCTACGGGTGTATTGACAAATTGCAACAGAATTGACTTAAATAGCTGAACCCTGAGATGATGCGGTCACTGATAAAGGAGCTGGTCCTCTGAGGTACTTTTTGCACCCCAAATCCCAGTGCATTCCTTCTAAAGGAAAAGATTCCCTTCTTTATTTTGTTTATGGTTCTGATCCTCCAGGTGCTGCAAACAGGTGAGTCCCAGGAGAGGAGGCAAAGCTGCGTGTAGTCTATTAAATGAGCACTGTAGTGTCAAGTCCTTTCTAAAGCAGTCATTTTTATCAGTTTCCACATAAACTAGCCGAAGGAAGAGCTCCTTGCTGCTTTGAGATGATCTGTTGGTATAAATTTTGTGACTGTGATTTTTTATTTCCCACCTTACATTCCCTAGCAGAGGTTATAAGTCTTCTGTGTCTGGTTCTGCAACATGAAATGTTTTAGATGAGGCAGCTGGGGTTGTTATCACTGCATAAAGGTGCATTTGATTTTCAGAGTGGTTTGTGTGCTCTGAAAATAACAGGAAAAAATCTGACAGGTGCCTCATTTGTAAATGTTGCCTACCCTGATGCTTTCCATGTGCTTTCCATAAGGAAGGAGTGGTGAGGATTGGGAGGCTGGGAGTCAATAGCAGCTGTCCCGTATTCCTGACAAGCTCCTCACTGCCAGTGGTGAGCAGCAGATCCTATCAGCAATCCCACCGCACCTTGCAGACCCCCGTGATGCCTTAGGATTTCAGCTTTTATGTTTTTCATATATTGGTAATCCTGCAACTCTTTAGTGCAGAACTCTAAACTCCATAGAGAGTGTTCGCTGCTGCTTTCCCCTTTTGGTCAGACACAACAGTTCCTCCCTAAGCCTGGGAATCAAGGACACCTCACTGTCTCAGGCCCCGAGAAATGGAAACAAAAGTGAGCTGGGGGGGAGCAAACTTGGGGTAAATTACTTCATTACCTGAAGCTGTAATTGGAAGATTAACCCCCGATATGCAAATGGACCAAACTCATAAAAGTGTGAAAACCCATGACCCGTGGTCCATTTTTGGGTGTAGCCCCTGGGGAGCTTCGTCTGCCCTGAATGTTCCTGAAGGCCCTTCAATAAATATAACTGCTTTTTATTCCCTTAATTTTGTCTAGCCTCTGTTTTTAGGTAGGCCCATCAAGGCATCACCCAAACCAGGAATAAAAGGAAACGTGTTGGACTTTTGGAACCCTTCCCCAGTGCTTTTATGGTCTTTTAATGGGCAGAAATTATGGCTTGGTTATGTGGATTTATTTAAGCTTTTTCCCTGTTGATGGAGTTTGAGGTGCAGACAGCCTGAATTCCCTCACATCTCTTCGAGGTCTCCCTTTGCCGTGGCAATGCCAAAGAGGAAGCACTTGCTGGGGATCTTTTGCAGAGGCTTTATGTGGATTTGTGGGAATTTTTGTGCTGGCATCTAAAGGAAAAGTTGTCTGAAGGGATGGGGAAGGTGTCTTTGACCTGTCTAACCCCGGGGCACCCAAGGGCTGATCCTTCCCAGTGGATCTTCAGCTCCCTCACCTGCAAAACAGGGATGCAGATAGGAATGGGAGGGGGAAAAGGGAAGGAAGGGAGGAAAACAGGGTGGTCTGCAGGATTTTCTCTTTTACAATGCTCTGAGGATATAAATTGAATCCCGGTGAGTTTATTTTTATTATCATGACAAGATGGGATTTGAATGCCCTATTGAAAACAAGCCCTCTCGCTCCTATCGGGGTTGAATAAGGAGCTTAATTTCTTTAACAATGCATGAGCCTTTACACTGACACAGCACTTCCTTCCTTTCTTCAGCTGCACGACTTTCTCAATATTGGCAAGGGGATTTCTGATGACATTGCACGAAGATTCCCAGTGTACGCGCTGGACTTCACCGATGGTACGTTGGCCAATGTTTATGGAAGCACTGCCCCGATTTGGGATTTTTTTTTGTGATGTGATGTCCTGTTTACAGTGTGCATTCAATGTGTGCTTTGATATGTGTAACAGCTCTCCTGTCCCTTGTTTAAAAAGGATTGTGACGAAAGCCTGTGAATGGGCAGCGTGGAGCACTGCAGATGAGGCTCCTGCAGCGTTTCCTTAATGAAGGTGCTGGCTGTGCACGGATGAAGATTTTAATTTTTATTAAGCAGTGATTAAATGGCTCGATTATTGCCGCGTGTAGACTCAGATCAACTCCTTGCAATCTAATTAGTCAGCACTGGCCCGATAGGCCCTTTCTGCTGCCTCTGCAAGCCGGCTCAACGCTAATTATAGTGATGCTGTGGGAGTTGAGAATGCTTAAACAAAATGTGAGCTGCAGTAACTTCAGCCCGGTGTTGTGAAAAACAGGATACGGCTCGTCCGCTGCCGCCAGATCACAGGAGCAGCACACAGTGTTTATAGTGAGCCTCGGCTTTCGGGCTTGATGCAGCTCCCGCAGTGGCCTTGGGGTTTTTAAGAGTTATTTTCTCCCTTTTCACTTGCAGACTTTCACTTTCTTGGAGGCTGGGAGGAATCTTCAGGGCAAAGCAGGATTACTGAGCCCCAGCCGGACATCAAAACGTGTTTCTTGCTGCTTGGTGGGGAGCTGGTTAATATATTCAATATCATACCCAGGAAGTTCGGATAAAACAGAGAATTAAAGTGCAGGCAGGGAGAACCTTGGAGATTTATCAGATAAAGCAGGAATTGATCCCTTCCTGCTGTTAAGTCCACCTTAGCTCAAGCCTGTGTCTCTGCCTTCCTCAGTTCATGAGTGCTGTGAAGGCTCATGAGATGAGGGTGATCTTCCTCGGATTAGGCATAGAAAAAGCAAGATTGCCACCCAAACCCCAATTTTCAGAGTTTTCTGTTGCAAAGCCACCTTCCACAGGCGGTTTAAGGTTCAGAGAAGCATGGCCAAGGCTGTGGATGTGTGTCCTCACTCCCTTCCAAGGAGGATGGCCACCAGCAGCAGAGGAACGTGGATGAGATGTTGGCCTAGCACAGGGCTTGAGTGCTGGGTGCTTTCTCCAGGTGCTTTGGCACTGCTGGGATGAAACTATTTTCAGGAGACCCGGTGTGATTTCATTAGTGCTGATTTCTCTGGGGATCTGAGGGCGTGTTGAGGAGGACGAGGGGATATAAAACGATTTTCAGGGGAGCAGGAATCTGATAAAACAGAAACATTAATTTTCGGCATGTGCGTCACTGGCATCAGGTCTGGCAGGGGAGTTCAGCTCCTAATCTGGACACTTCATCCCTTTGGCTGTTGCTTTCTAGAGCTGTCAAAGGCTCATTTTTCATTATAAAGGGATATTGAAGCACTTGAGAAGGGAACTGCTGCAGAAGCTCCTTGTGGGGACCCGTGTTCGCCTCAAGACAGAGCAGCGTCTGCTGTGCCTGTCTGAGCACAGCAGGCACAAAACCAACAGATTTTGGTCCTGCAGCCGATTCTGGCTGTCAGCAGATTTGGAAACCCACTTCAGGGTCCATGTTGTGGCTCTGACTGCACCCAGATGACCCTGTGGGTGCTGCCTCAGCCCTGGGCTCTTGGCTGCAAGCTCCGCGAGCTTTGCACGTGTTGATGTACAGAATGGGCATCAAATTGGGATAAAATGCAACTACGGGTTAAAAAGTGTCAGTGTGTTGTTATACAACTCCTTGGAGAGTGGAAAAGAGCAGAAAAGAGCTCAGTGAAACTCCAGAACTACTGCAGCTGAAATGGGAGGTTCTCACCTTAGGAACAGTTGTGCCCTTTCAATAGGATATGGGGAAAAGGGGATTTTCTGAAAAACACTGTATATTAGTACGGCCGTTTCTTCCCAGAAACCAGAAATCAGGATGAATTCTTTAAGGAACTGCTTGAAATGAAAAGCAGATGGAGCATGAAGCATCTGCCATAAACCACTGAGACTGAAGGTGATCAGGAATGTGGAATTCCTGGAGCATCTCAAAGCAGTGGTGCATCAGAACACGAGGGATTTGAAGTATCCACATATCTGCACTCCAGACAGCCACATGTGCATCATCAAAGAGCTCTGAATTACAAAAATACTGGGTTTTGAATGGCTGGAGTCTCTAAATCCTCAGTGTGAGAAGCATCCTGGGGTTTGGGGTTAGACAGATAAACCCATCAAGGGCAGGGTGATAAATAATGAGGCTTTTGTAGGACCAGCAAATCTTTGGCC
The DNA here is from genome assembly GCA_013398955.1 of Callaeas wilsoni. Classification (NCBI taxonomy): domain Eukaryota; kingdom Metazoa; phylum Chordata; class Aves; order Passeriformes; family Callaeidae; genus Callaeas; species Callaeas wilsoni. The sequence continues at coordinate 89,891 of VWPU01012158.1, forward strand.
AGTTGGAGTTTTGTGGGTTTGGTCCTCTTCACATGCTGCACAAATTATCCTTAAAGGAATAGTCTTTCTCTTTTTTTTTCCCTTTTACTCCAGATTAGGAACCTCTCAGCTTTGTTTTGTGGCAAAGTCTTGTGCCTTTTACTGAATGGGTCCAAAGATCAAGGAAGAGTTTTCTAAAGTTTTCCTCCAGGATTTTGGCGATAAAGGTGGCTTGTAATAGATGTCTTCCAGCAGGAGCATCTGAAGATGAATAATTGGGTTATGCTGAGCCTGAGAACACCTGTAGTTTTCCTTTAAACGGGAATTTACTCCGTTTGACATGTGACTATGACCTTTGTGTGTAGGATTCTATCTTAAAAACCAGTATGACTCAACTTCATCCTGATGCTGTCAAAGTGTGTCACTTGCGTGTCAATTTTATTACTCTTTAAGACTCAAACTGTGGGAGCTTCCAGAAATTTCTTTGTATTGAGGCTGGTTTGAGTGAAGGAGGGGATTCTGCCTGGACTCAGAAGTGAGATTTCTGAAACTCCTGAAGGCTGCTGTCCTCATTCTTCAGTGTGTTATTTTCTGGTACAACACAGAGGAACAAATACAAATGCAGTGCCTGAAGTGCCCAGTGGGAAATTTGAGGTGCCTGAGATTTTTGTGGTGAGCTTTGATGCTGTGTTCTTACATATTCGTATCCCTTCACCTCCTAGGGAGAAGGAAAAAGAAGAGAACTGAGGCTTATTCTCTTTCTCCCTGTTTTTCTGGGCCTGTGTCTTTGCTGCATGGCTGTGGTGGGTGGAAGTGTGGATTTCTCCCTGTCCTTGGTCCTGCAGAGGGTCCCTAACCAGCTCCTGAGATCTGCTGGCAGCATCCTCGGGATTTGCTGTGGTGTTTTGCACGAGGGAAATCTCCAAAGCTCCCTGCAGTGTGGGCATGCTTAGATGGAAGGCTTGAAAACCTTGGAAAAGTGGGATTTGAAGGAGAACTTTTGCCTTGCTGGCTGGCTAAGGTAGCTCAGAGCTTAGACCTTGACCTGAACCCAGAGCTGAAATGCTGACCGTGGATTGGCTTTGACGTGTACCAAATCCTCATCAGCTTTCCTGCCTGACTGCCTTGGCCACCTTGTCTGGCAGGATTTCATTCCTGAGGAAGGAGGGGAAATAAAGGGAGTGCAGAGAGGCTTTTCCCCTTCCCTTCTATGCCTCTCCTGCCTACATCAGATATAAGGGAGCTCCTGCATCACTCTGCAGCCCTTCATCCCTAAATATCACCTGGGTACGGAAGTTTAACATGCTGAACTTGTCATAATTCCCCAAAACATCCAGCCTGGGTTGCTTTGGGGTCTGTTTGTGTCAGTGGTGGATGGGAATGTTCTAAAGATGCATAAAAGAATCGTGTTTTGTCTGTGGATGTTTCCTTCCAAGAGACCCAGGATTTCCTGGGAAGTGGGCTGAAGAAATCAAGATGGGAAGGGAAAGGTCTGAGCCTTGCTCTGATTTTTCGTGCCTCTCTGCTCTCAGCGTATGCTTGGCTTCTGCTCCAAACTCCCTGAGTGAATTTCCTTTTCCAGTTGAGTTCTTAGTCCCACTTGTTGTGTGATTTACTCTTCACAGGACTTCAGGGAAGATTCATCTTCACAACACTGGGCAGAGTCCAGCAGCCATCACATAAACGAAAGCCCAGCTTGAGGGCATTAGGAGAAGTTTGTAATTATGAATTGTACAGTGTTTTTAATATTAAAAAGCAATTTTTTTTTAAAATTAAGGCTTTAATAAACATGGCCTTGGTGCTGAGCTGCAGGTCAGTGTAATTAAACTTTTTTTGCATGGGATATTTCGACAATTGGGAAGAAACAATAACAGCCAGTTTAGAGAACGTCCATCGGTCGTGATTTTGATTTATTAAATGTACAGTTAATAGACTTAAGGAGCTGTAAACCCAGTTTTTAGGGCTGCTGGTCATTAACTTACTGCTGTGGAATCCCAAGCAAAGTGAGGCCAGCAATGCTGCAGTTTCCCCTGAAACTGTACCCTTGTCTCTACAAACTGTGACATTTCAGAAATCCAGGCAGGTAGAATGGAACTGTCACATTGATGAATGTAATTGCTCCCCATTCCAGTGTGTAGCTATACCTTAATTTCAGGGGATTGCTCCTGTAGTAATCAGCTACTGAAGTTCCACAGCTGGACCAAGAGTTGATTTTTCTGCTATGAATTTACGTGGTGCAGGGGGAGTGACACGTTTTTCAGTGGCTTTATGAGCCTGTCACAGATGAAATGGCTTCATAATACAGCCTGGCTTCTTCTGAATGAAGCCATGGCAGTCCACGGGCTGCAAAACACCCTGAAAATGTTCACCAGATGTTGGCTTTAAAAAGGCAGAAAGGTAAATGGTGGTTAATGCAGGATTTCAGTGCCTGTGGCAGGTGGATCTGTGCAAGGAGAGGCAATGTTTGGTCGTGACTGCAGTTGAAGGGTGAGCAATCAGCTTTGGGACGGAGTGTGTTTAATCTGGTGTAATTATTGTCTCTGTTACAAAGTGAATTTTGCTGCCCACCAGAAGGATTCTTGATCCTAGAATCTTATCTGGCTGATTATGGATTAAAGAAAGTGCTGGAAGTCTTGGACCCAGCCAGGATGAATCACAGAATCACTCAAGTTGGAAAAAAACTCCAAGATTGAATCCAAGCTGTGCCAAATTCCCACCTTGTCACCAGCCCAGAGCACTGAGTGCCACCTCCAGTCCTTCCTTGGACACCTCCAGGGATGGGCCCTCACTGCCCCTTTGGACAGCCCTTTCCATGAGGAAATTCCTCCTGATGTCCAACTGAGCCTCCCCTGGTGCAGCTTGAGATTGTGTCCTTATGCATAAGGACCTCCATGACCAGCAAGGGCTCCTTTGCCAGGATTGAAACTGAAAATGAGCTTTTGTGATGCTCTTCAAGCCTTTGTCCTTCTGCCCTCTCATACTATAGTTTAACTAACTGAACCTTTTAAAAAAAGGTATTATTTGCTTCTCTGGACCTGGTTGTCCTTTCAGAAGTGATTTCAAAGCTTCCAGGCGTCGTTGCCCCTGACCTTTCATATTGGAAAGACTCCCTTGTCCAAAAAGCAGCATTTTGGAGTGACAGGGAATCCTCTGAACCAGGGTGTGACTATGTCTACTTGTGGAACCACCCCTCAGTCCCCGGTGTCCTGCCAAATCCTTCCTTTTCTCTAAAGGCCTCGGGCAGTTTGGAGTGTGAGGTAGGAGCCTGCAGCTGTTGAACTCAGGATCACGGGAAGTCTTCATGTGTGAGAATTAAATTCCACCTCCTCTGGGTTGCCAGGAGTGGTCAGGAATGTGACCTGTGGTTTCTGAATCTTCCCAATAAATGGAAAGGAATTTGCCTCGGAACAGCTGGTCCGACGACTCCCGAAAGGTCAAGCTCATATTTGCATGCCTGAGGTGTCTCTTGTCAGGTTTTAGCCCGGAGTTTGAGGATGCTGAGCATCAGAAGGGCTGCTTATGTCTGTTCCTGTCCTGTCTGCAAGCAGGCACCTCACAAGGTGTCCTTTCTTCAGGTGGCTGCCTGTTCATTACACATCACCTTTGATTTTTGGGTTTTGCGTCCTCTTCTCATCCTTATCTCTGCCCTGCAAGTGGTGCAGAAAGCAGATGTTAGATAAGATCCCAAAGGCATTGAGAGATTTTTGTTCTTTTCATTCCAGTGATGGAGATTTTCAGTGTGGCACCAATAACCTCTAAAGCCAAGCCCTCCCTTATCTGATCCAACTCACTGGATTTTACCTCTCTCAGCAAGGGACTGATGCTGCAAAAGCTTAGCTGGGCATTTGGGAGCTCAGGGCAGATGCCTGTGTGGGAATTCTCTGCTCCAGAGCCTTCCAGAAAGGGGAATTGGGCAGCTCCAAGCTCTTCCAGCTGTCTCAGGAGAAAAGCACCATCAAGGATGGCGGCACAGGCAGGCTGAAGGCTGAGGAGACTTTCTCCAGTGCATCCTCTCTGTTCTGTGGAAAAACTTGTGTTCTCCTGGAGCAATATCAGCTGCTGTCATCTCATCCTTTCTCCTGTGCATCCCCAGTGAGCTCATATCACACATCAGCCTGAAAACAGGAAGGGGAAGGGAAGCTACTTCAGAGGCTCTTAAATTCATATTCTGACACTTTAATTCTCTTTCTGGCTGCTTTGTGTTTTGGCCTGGTGTGTTTTTTCCGATGGAGATGAGGGGGGTGAGTGGATGGAAAAGAGAGAGGCTGTTCTTTCAGCAGGGCCTGTTAAAGCAAATCTCAGCGCAGCCATTCCTGACCTCTGGGGCTGTTTGTTTTTGTGTCCTGCTGCCATTTCTTTGCTCAGGGTAGCATATTCTTGATTCAAACCTACAGCCTTAGACTTCTGTTTAGGGAAGAATGAAGTGCTGCATGTTTTCCTGCCCAAGATGAGGGTAGGGAAGACAAGAGATCATCATGAAGCCCATTAGGGACACAGTCCAGCATATCTGAAAAGTTGGTATTAAAAAGGCAGGGTAGGGGGGGTTTATGACCCCTAAACTTACAGTTTCTGCCTTGATCCTCTTACAAGCTTTGTGGGCTGGCAAAACTGAGCAAAAGGCTTCTTGTATTTCCTGTTATGATGATGTCAAAAATGTCTGGTGGCAATTTTGGTGCTACGTGTGGTCCCAGATGAACAGAAGAGTGTGGGTTGTGCACAATCAAATATTAACAATTCGGTTACATGTTTAAAGTGTGGACTGAATTTCTACTTCTGCCTCTCAAGATGAACTAACAGTGCCTGTGGCTGATGTGAGAAGGATTCCAGTGCTTTACCAACATGATTTTTGTTGTGGTTTGCCCCAGGTATTATTGGGAACAACAAAGCGATAGGAAAATACATCACGACCATGATCTTTCTGTACTTTGCCTGCCTCCTTCCATCCATTGCCTTTGGGTCTCTCAATGATGAAAATACTCGAGGAGCTATTGGTGAGTTCATCAGTTTTGTGCTTTATCCGTTTCATGCATTTGACTCCATTTATTCAAAATGTAGTTCTGGTCACAGAAAGTTCTGATAGTTTTTATTTACAGAGGGAAAACAAATCCAAAACCATAACTGAAGGATTTTTTTTCTAATTAAGTTCATGACTTTTGTAGAAAACCAGAAAAATTGAACACTGCTTTGGGTGGTGTCATCTGGCTTGGACTGATACAGATGTATGCTACTGTATTTTTGAATTATGCTGACTTTAGGTGATTATTTGCACATTTTTCTTGGTACAAGCTCCCGTGCTTTTGACCTGGATTTGATTGCCAGTATCCAAATCCCTGGGATGGAGCTAAACATCATCCTTTATCCCGGTTGTAGCAGCAGTTCATGCTGCAATCACAGTTTAAATCCTGCCCTGAAGGCCTCCACAAACACTGGTTATGTCTTATAGGTGTTAAAATAAAATAAATATATTAAAAATGTGTATGTAAAATACAACAATACACAGAAAAAAATCTCAGACTCCACCAGTTAGCTGAACATCTGGAAGCCTAAATTATGGGTACGAATAAAGGCTCACTTCTTGATTTAACAGTGTGTTACCTCTGTATCCTTTAAAACTTACTCATAAGTGGTTGGTTTCTCTTCCCTGTGAATGCTCCCGGATCAGGGAGGGGTTGACCCAAATCCCTGTTTTTGTTTCCATGCTCCCCAATTCCAGATGTGCGGAAGACAATCTTCGGGCAGTGCATTGGAGGGCTGCTCTACGCCCTCTTCTCGGGGCAGCCCCTGGTTGTGCTCCTGACCACAGCTCCCTTGGCCCTCTACATCAATGGTGAGTCTGCTCCAGGGGATTGGGGGATTGGAGCTTCCTATGAGAGCTTTGCAGTCCTGGTAGAGCTTGAGCTGTGCTTCTTTAATAAATTGACTTTTAAGGGCTGCTGTCAGGGAAAGGTTCTCCTCCAGAGAGCGGTGGGGCGCTGGAACAGGCTCCCCAGGGAAGTGACAGCGCACAAAGCCAAGGAATGCTTCGGCAAGGCTCTCAGGCACATCGTGGGATTGTTGGGGTGTCCTGTGCGGGGCCAGGAGTTTCATCGATGATCCTGGGGAGTCCCTTCCAGCTCAGGATGTTCTGGGATTCTGCAAAACCTGAATGAAATTCCTCCCCTCTCCATCACCCTCAGAATATCCTAGGTTGGAAGGGACCCACAGGGATCATCAAGACAACTCCTGGTTTAGTTCAAGTTGTTTTTCTAAAGAAAACATTTTGCAGAAGAAAAAAATCATGAAAATAAGCATTTCTTCAGCTTCAGTGAGGAAGTCTGTTTCATTAGTGGCTTTCTCATGTGGCTGCATTTAACCAGCTTGAGACAGCTTTTTGGGTTTGTTTGTAGAGGTTTTTATTTAAATCGATATTTTCAAGTATGGTCAGCAGTTTTGCAGGTAGTACAAGCTGATCTTCGTGAACCAGAGGTCACCCAAAGGAGTGAGCTCAGTGTCTGTGGGGATAATCAGAGGATGAGCTATGACCAGCTGGAAAGAGCAGCTATGAGACCCCTTGCTCATCAGCATCCCAAAATGTCAGCGAGAGCAAATCCCAACAGCTTTTGTGGCCTCAATCCCTAGAAAAAATGCTTTCAGCAGTGGGGGAGAATATTTTTCTAGGTGTCTCTCCCCATTTCTGAAGGTGGAAGGGGGGGACAGTTTGTGTTGATCCAGTGTCCCTCTGGAAGTGCGGGAATATGGATTTTATGGTTTCTGTAATAAATGCGTTGGGGTGAAGTCTTGAAATTGGTTCTTTTTGGCATGGAGCAGATGGGAATCACTGGGTGGCGGTGCCAGGAGTTTATTGTGACACATGAATGCTTCACTTTTGCAGTCATCCGAGGAATCTGTGATGACTACAACTTGGATTTCAGCGCTTTCTATGCCTGGATTGGACTGTGGAACAGCTTTTTCCTTGTCATCTACTCCCTCTTTAATTTCAGCCTTCTGATGAAGCTCTTTAAAAGGTAGCTATTTTCAAGAAGTCGTATTTTTATCAGATTATTCTTCAAATGGAAAAATTACACATTCCACAAGCTCCTTAATTACGAACTTGCTGCAAAATGTGTTTTGTGAGATGAGGCAAGTATCATTTTGGCTTATTGTTCTGCTTGAAAGAAGTTCTCTGATTTACTAGGTTTTGTTTCTAAGTTGGAGCCTAACTCAAATTGGTATATTTTCATGTAAATTGATGAATATGCTGATTTTTCTTTGAACAGAGTTGAATGCAGCTCTATTAATTCCTGGGCTTTTTCCACAGGTCAACAGAAGAAATAATTGCACTTTTTATATCCATCACATTTGTGCTTGATGCCATCAAAGGCATTGTTAAAGGTAAGTCTTGCAACGGTGTTTTTGGGAGCAGCTCTCTGCTTTGCTGCCTTGTCAAAGGGAAGCACAAGGCTGCAAAAATGTGTGATGTTTGCTCGTTCTGTGTTCATTCAAAGTCTTCAGGGAAAAAAAAGAAAATCAGTGTGCGAGATGGAAGCAGCCCTTTGTCAGCAGTTTACCTGGGTGTGCAGAATTTTTAGCAGCTCTAATTTGAGTTGGTTGAGACAGAATTGTTTTCTAAACTTTCACCAAATGGAGAAACCGTGATGTTATTGATGTGAGAGCCTTCTCCTGATACCACGTTTCGAATGGTCCTGGTAAAAAAAAAAAAAGTCCAATTTAAATTCAATGTAGTCCTTATTCCTTGAGACATTATCCAGACTCTGGAGGGGTGTTGAAAGATGGGTTGAGATTTCCTGTTTTTCCCTGAGCTCCGAGACCCTTCTTTGATGGCAGTACGAGGACTGCAGTGCCTCCAGCACGTTCCTAAAGCTCCTCTGCCCTTTCCAGCCACTTGGTTTTGCCATTTCTGGGTTAAATTCTAAGTCTGCATGGAGAGCCTTGGGGTTTAACAGATTCCTCTGACACTTCTCTCCCTCCCCACCAGGATGGCAGGAGGTATTTGAGATGGCAGATCATGGTAGCAGAAATACCTTGTGAGTGGCAGCCTTTCTGTTCATCCCAGTGAGGAGTTGGACAATATCCCATTCCTTGATTTTTATGACCTGCTGCCCAACGTCCCAAAGTTTGGGCTATCCTTTGAAATCCTTCAGGATATATCCAAGCACACTCCTTGTTTTGAAGACACTCAGGCTTGCAAGGGAGTGCTTTCTGAGAGATTTGACACTGCAGAGCAATTTGAAGTGAGGTACTTTCTCGCTTCACTGGGAATCCTTAATTTGCCTTGTGTGCTTTGATTGTGCAATCAGAGGGTTTTTTTCTCTGCAGAACACCTGCATCTTTTAAATATCCTTAGACAGAGCTTGGTGAGGGAGAAGTTTTTCTGGGATAGTTGTTGACTCTGTGGCTTTGAGCTTTGCTCCATGTGTGATGTCAGTGCCCTGTCCTGGAGGCATGGGACAGTCTCCAGGTGGTCCTCAGCAGAACATTCAGCTGCTCTGCAAAAATTAGCAAATATTCACAAAGTTTCTGTAGCCCAAAGCTGATCTCCTGTAGCAGAGGTGTGGGGTGCAGGTTGAAAGTGCAGGAAAGTCTTGTCTGCCAGAGTTTTAGGAATATGCAAGTAAATGCTCGGAGTATTGCAGTGGGAACAGGACAGGATCCTGTAAGACAAGGGGCAGTGGCCTTACTGACAGAAACCAGGTTTAGATTAGATATTAGGGAGAAATTCTTCCCTGCGAGGGTGGGGAGGCCCTGGCACAGGGTGCCCAGAGAAGCTGTGGCTGCCCCTGGCTCCCTGGAAGTGTCCAAGGCCAGGTTGGACAGGCTTGGAGCAACCTGGGGTAGTGGAAGGTGTCCCTGCCCATGGCAGGGGGTGGAAAGGGGTGATCATTAAGATCCCTTCCCACCTAAACCGTTCTGTGATTTTATTTGTGATTAGTGAACCAGTTGAATTCTCCTTGTTCTTGTGAAGGGATGAATTTATAGGAATGATGGTAATAAAGGCAAACCAGCACTCCTTTGCCAGCTCATGTTGGCTTCAGCTGCATCTGGGAGTGTTCAGGGCATCCACAGGTGAGCCCAAAGCTGTTTGCAGATGCAGGAGGGCACCGGCACTGGCAGGCACAGACTTCATCCTTAATCCTCTTAGACCCTGTATTTAAAAACATGTCACCAGTGTAACTCATGGCCACAGACTCATCTTTGTTCTTCCCCTCCTGTTTTTGAGGAGGTGATGATTTGCTGCTGCTACCTTCTCCTCCCCACTCAAAATTTTGGTTGAGCAGTTCAGTAGGAAGTGAAAGCTGGTATTTCCTCCATGCTGTTTAAAAGTGTCCTGGTAGTGCCTTATCCAGCTGACAGCAGCTCTGGGTTTCCTGAGTGCCAGGGGACAATGCCACCTCTGCCCAGATGTTTTCCCAGCCTGTTCATAGCCTTGATTTTTTGCAAGGTACACGTGCAGGAAAGGAGGGGGAGGGACCTGCCCTGCAGAGGAACCAAAGCCCTGAGCGTTCACGCCGTCCCAGTGACACTTTGTTTTTGCTGCCTGGCCCGGCCACCGAGGCTGTGTTTGTTTGATCTTGACATCTGCACTGGGCAGGAAACGGTGGTGAGCAGGCAGAGGAAAACAAAGCCAGCTCATGTTGTTGGAGGCTGGAGAAGGGCTCGGCTTCAGCCAGGGCACCCTCAGCTCCGCTGCTCTCTCTGGATGTTGGCAACGAGGTTCACTGAGCCCTGGTCTAAAAACAAACTCTAAATGTTCAGGAATCACATCCTTCCCAGCAAGGTGGTATGGGATGAAGGCCTCCACTCTCCATCTTGGGGTGTTCTCGTTGCTTTAATTAAAATGCAAGAGTAAAGCACCATTTTTTCCTCTATCCAGGAGGGACTGGAGCAATCCTGCCTGGGTTGGTGCATATAAATTGAATTGCAGCCTCAGAGATGGAGTGTGCAGCGATGGAGTCAAGCTGAGCACGGGGCACCAAAGATGAGCCTCAAATATATTATTGCAACATAGCCCAGCCCCAAATATATTATTGCAATATAGCCACGTGTGGGAGCTTGAGAAAATCTCCAAGACCCAAAACAAAGTCACTTGTTTCTTACTCGTTCGAGTCCAAATCTTAATCCAGAGGAATGCAAATACATTCTGTGGAGTTCCTGGGTTGTTTGTGCTGCTGGTTTCTCTGATGCTCAGATGTGTCTCTAGGACTCAGTAGCCCTTAGGATGAGCAGGCTTTTCCCCCCGGCCAGCTGCGAATTCCCAGGAAATGCTGCCGGAATCATTTTTGTCAGGACAAAAGCGTCCTTTGGCATTCAGAGCCGGAAAGTGCAAATCCTCCCACAGCCCGTTCTGTGCCGGGCTGTGGGTCGTGGCAGTGCCCTGGGCCTCATTTACCTGTTTGCAGAGCAGGTGTGTGTGTCCTGCCAGGGCTGAGCAGCTGGAGCACGGAGGGAGGAAACAAAGGAGAGCAGAGCCCCTTCCGTAGCACGCCATGGGGAACGCGCGGTGCTGCCCGGGGTTGGGATGGGATTGCTCCTCCCTGGGTGCTTTAAGGTGATTTCCTCGCTCCTGGCTGCTCTCGGTGCAGTTTGAGAGGTTAAAGTTTGAACTGTAAACCTTTTGTGATGTTTAAATTTATGTACAGATGTACCGATCGTGAGGCAGGCTTGTCTCTCGCGGCCTGCGTGCCGCACTGACCGCATCCACTTGTGGAATGCCCAGACTCCTTTTAGAGCACCTTTAAATCCTTTTAAAATGGCTTCATGGCTGAACTCGGGGTATTTTACACTGGGGTGAACTCCAAACCAGCAGTAACACAATCTGGACTTCAGCCAGACTCAAGGTGGTTGCAAATACCTGTTGTGCTGCACAAGAATGTTCAGAGTTTGTTTTCAAGTATTTAGAATTAGTTCGTCTTCCCTGCTTTCCCTGAACAGCTGCAGATGGAAAAGCTGAAGTGTTTGGAGCTTTCAGAACCTGGATTATTGTTATTTGATGGTGAGGGAAATGTTAGGAGGTGCATTTTAGCCTAAGCTTCAGGTGGTGGTTGTGTTTTTGCCTAGAGAGGATGGTCTTGCCCTGAAGTTCTCTAGGCAAAGTTTGAAGGGGTATTTTGACTAAAAAGAAGAAAGATGGAAAGGACTCAAAAGGTAGTCCTCTTGCAGAAAGGGACTGCAAAGCTCTGGCGTGGTGGTTTCCATCCTCCTGTATTCCCCGTGGGTACAGGGAAGTGTGAATGCTGCGTGTTGCCATCTGAACAGATAGAGTGGGAATACTGAGGCTGCAAAGCCCAATTCCCGTCTTCTGGTTTTACTTGCTCCTTCAGGCTGTTCTTCCCCAAAGAGGTTAAATGATCCCAAAACCATATTTATATACTTGGAGCCAGCCAATGCCATAGAAATGGGAACACAGTAAATGCTCAAGAGCAAGAGGGTCTTTACAGCTCTCCATTCCTTATATAAATGCCTTTGAGCTGATCTAAAACATTTATGGACAGTTCCAGGGGCTTCACCGGCTGTTTTGCTTGTGCAGGTTTACTTCAGGTGCCCTGTAACTCTAATTTGCATTGTAAATTTAAATATTCTTGCCAGGTTTTGCCTATCATCAACACTTATCTCTAAAATCTGGACTAGCCTTGGAAGAAAAGTAATTACTGTACACTTCATAATCCACTTAAGGATCTGTGCAGCCTGGCTGCTCTTAGTGTTTCCAGAGAATCCTGATGGAATTTGTTTGCCAGGCTGCTGAAAGCAGGTGTCTATATAGAAATATTTATATGTGTATCTAAGAGCAGTGATTCCAGTGTTGGGAACAAAACCACATAATTAGCACTGGAAGTCCTTACAGTGTTGCTTTATACATTAATTTAACTCTTACCTGTTAAGTGAAAAAATCAGTTTGTGAAGCGCTGGCTTCCTAAGAGCATCAGCTCTGATTTCTTTCTGCTGGGTTGAGAGGCAGAGCTATAAACCTGGTGAAGCAGAACGTGACTACTGCATGATCAAGCAAGAAACCCACTTTATTCTACTTGCTTTGATTGTCACACTCCTCTCCTAACGCTCGCCTGTTGGTTGTTTGTGCAGTTTTTAAGAAATATTACCACCACGGGCACACAGGAGGCGTTAAAACACGGGCTGATGCTATCCCAGGCCTCAGCATCAACACCACCTTCTTGATGAACTCTTCAGTGAGCGAGAACCAGACCTGCACTCATGATGGGCACTATGGGCGGGAGACCGCCGTCCTCAGCCTCATGTTGATGTTGGGAACCCTTTGGCTCGGCCACACGCTCTATCAGTTTAAGAAAAGGTGAGTTGTTCAGAGCTCAGACTGCTGATTGTTTCATGTTCCCTCTGAGGGAATCAGTAACAGCTTAGATCTTAATTTTGCAACCCAGGAAAGTCAGGTGGAAGCCAAAGGCAGAGATGAATTTGGCAGGGCCACCTAGAAAATGTTCCCAGCAGAACGAAATGTTCGCTCAGTGGACGATGCCCTTCCGTCTTCGGTTTGGCCTCACAAATGACCTTCTAAAAACACTTTGGGTTCCCAATTCATGTTGGGATTCCTGTAACTCCCTCCAAACAGGCCTCAAGCTGTTCTGCTGGGCAAAAATTCCTGGTGGTGCAGGGAAGTCTACTGGGGATGTACCTTCAGTGTGCTCTTGGGAGTCAAACACCAGCTGTAATTTGGGGTTTGCTCCTATTGCTCTTAAAACTCTTCATTTGAAATGCAGGAAGCAATTAAAATAAAGTGGAAACGAGACACAAATTGGTGCTTGAAGGCCTTTTTTTTTCTAGTTTGCATCTTTTCTTGTTTCTTTGTGTTTTGCTTCTGCATTCATCAACCTTCAAAGGCTGTAAGTTCCAGAAGATTTAAAGCTGAATGAAAGACTAATTCTTTGCTCCAAGTATCTCTTCAGACTTGCAAGATGGGACTGAATTTTCACTTTTAAAGCATTAACGTTGTCTGGATTGAGTGATTGTCCCAACAGTGGGGTGTTGATGGGATTTTTTTTTGTCTTTTTCGCAGCCCATATTTGCACGCGAGGGTACGCGAAATTCTGTCCGACTGTGCCTTACCCATTTCAGTCCTGACCTTCTCTGTTGTGGGCTCCTATATCTTCAAGGAAATTGAAAGTAAGTTCTGCTTTTGTTCTCTGGAATACTGGCGTTTATGAAAGAGAGAAGTGAAATCCTAGAAAAGTTTTGCTAAAAACTGAAGTTCTTCCATATAATTTCACAAACACTGTGTGTACCTCCCACCAAGAGGTCAGATTTCCTCACCATTAGATTTATGTCATTCGAAACCCCAATTTAATGAGGCTGGGGCAAGAAAAATTATCCAGATGTGTCTTTTCAATGAGTTTGAGGTGTGTGTCACAATAAGGGAGATGAACAATTTCTGGCAAAGAACAAAGGGCAGAGTAATCAGCAGGCAGGAAGGGTTGTTGCCACTCATATCAACATGGAGTTGGTCATCCCAGTTTGTCCTCTTTGTCTCCAGTTTGTTTTGCTAATTTAGGTGAAATGGTGCAGAGCATCTGGGCAGTTCTAAGTTACACAAGGAAATCTAAAAATGAGACACCATTCATTGGCCAGATAGATCAACTTTTCCATATCAGGAAGCGATAATGGGGACAGGAATTGCATTGTCCTGCAGTGACGTGAGCGGGTGATGTGAGGAAATGTATGGAAACAAATAAGAAATGGTTTTTTTGTTTTATTCTGATGGCCATTCCATCCAGTTGGATTGCAAAATGATGCGTGGCCATGTGTGATTTATCCCTAGCCATGGATTGCTTCCAGTGGCAGCAGAGTTTTGATTTAGATTTTATACTAAAATGCCTTGCACAGCTTGCTGGACATGAGGAAGTTTTCAAATGCCTCTGTGAGTTGATGAGCTGAGCATTATGGTGCTGGTTAGAAATAAGGTTTCCTCATCTAAAAACACCTTGCATCTGTGGAAAACAAGTTTCCCTCTTTTGTTTTGCTCAAATATCTGTAATGCCTCGCTAGGACTAGCAGTGATCTGTCCCATCAGGATGGCAGCCAAGTCCTAAGTGGATGGAGGAAAAAAATAAACCAAACCAGCCAGATGGACCCATCTTCCATGGCCTCCAGGCTCCCACATGCCAGAGCATCACGCCTGCTTTCCTGCGTGGCTCCCAGTAGTTCGTGGTGTGGGTAAAAGGTTGATGGTTGGATGCAAAGGTGCCTCCTGACATCCTTCCCCTCTTCTTTGCAGTGTCCAAATTTAACTACAACGCCTCTGACAGTTTGTTCGTGCTGGCCCCTGTGCAGTCCCTGTCCATTGGGTCGGTGATGAGTGCCATGGGACTGGGATTTCTCCTCTCCATGCTCTTCTTCATCGAGCAGAACATCGTCGCGTCCCTCGCCAACGCCCCGGAGAACAGGTAACGCCTTTGGTGCTGCTTTTCCCTCTGTGGAGGGATGTCCCTGGGTCTTTCACCACCCCCGCTGGCCCAAAGCTTGTCTGAGCATCAGAAAATTTATTCAGGATGTGTTTTTAGGAATTCCTGTTGTCACAGGTGGAGGTAACTCCGCTGCTTAACTCCTCTCAATGCTCAAAGCCCAGTTTTGTGGCAGTGAGCCAAAAATGTAGAGCATCAACGAGCTCATCCCCTCAACCTTTCTTCTTTACCCTCTGCTCAACACCATCATTTGTCCCCTAAAACTCTCAAGGCGTTTTTCAGGAAGAGTTTTGGGTGCCAAAGGTGGCGTAGTGAGTGTGGAGTGGTTATTTGTACGATTTGAAGCCTTTGGATGCACCTCAGGATATTTAGGGAGTGTCTGACACATGTGGACACTTGCACTGCTCTTGCAGTACAGAGAGTTCGTTGAAAATGAGAAGTCAATGACCTACATAAGTGTCGTAGCCCAGTGTGCTGCAGCTGAGCATCAGGAGCGTTTGGAGCTGGTAAATTCCAACTGACTAAAGGTAGAAGTGCAATAAAACAATAGGTCCGATGTCTGGTAAGTCTCACTTATGTGCAAGCTTGAGAGGTTGCGCTATTAAAATATTCCTTCTGATGTTTTTGTGCCAACTGCAATCAGATGTGATGTCAAGAATGAACGTGGATGACTTTTTTCCAGGGAAACTACCATGTCTCCGAGGATTTTTTGCTAATGTGATGCGTGGGAGGGTTCTCTCCTTGCATAATATCCATTAGCATTCTCCATGTTGTAGCTGGAGTGACACAGTATTAGGAGAGAGGAGACAAGCTCAAATTCAGCCACACTAATTTAGTTTCCTTTGACCACCTCTTATCTCTATTATATCCCTTTAAGTGTTGCATAAATTTGTGTGTAAGTGGGTCATCTCTTGGCTAATATGAATTTCATCTAAACTTTTGGTATTTTCCACTAGAATGTCTTTAAGGAATGTAAAATGTTCTTTGGAGTTTTTCAGGGTGTTTTTCAGAGTGCCTCTGTGCAGGGCTGAGCTGATGCTGCTCAGATGTTGGGGCAGGGATTTTTAGAGATGTGAAAACTAGGACTTGACACCATCTGTTTGTGGTGCCATCACAGACACCTTGCACTATCTCAGGTTGCTCCAACTCCCATCCAGCCTGGCCTTGGACACTTCCAGGGATCCAGGGCCAGCCACAGCTTCTCTGGACAGCCTGTGCCACGGCCTCACTGCCCTCACAGGGAAGGATTATTTTCTAATATCCCATCTAAACCTACTCTTTGTCCATTTGAGTCCCTTCCCCCTTGTCCTGTCACTCCAGGCCCTTGCAAATAGTCTCTCCCCATCATTCTTGTAGCTCCCTTCAGGTCCTGGAAGGCTGCAATTAGGTCACCCCAAAGCTTTTTCTTCTCCAGGCTGAACAATCCCAATTCTCTCGCCTTTCCTCACGGCAGAGATGCTCCGTCCCTCTGATCATCTTGGTGGCCTCCTCTGGATTCATTCCAACAGGTTGATGTCCTTAAAGCCTTCTGAAAAGAATAGACAGGACAACAAAAAATGTCCCTGAGGGTGCTGAAGGTGCCTTTGCTCAGAGAAAGCAGCACGTGAGCACGGGCTGTGTTTCCCAGGCGTGAGCCAACGCAGGAAACGCGATTGCAGTCCCACCCTTCCTGCCAGCACCTTCCAGAGGCATTGCAGGGTAGACACCTACCTGACCCGCTCACCCCACAGCCTCCTCAGTCAATGGAGGGGGACACTCCCAGTAGGACCAGGCTTTTTGTCCCAAAACTGAACCCCACCCAAGATTTCTGCTGCCCAAACAATGGCTTTGATCTTCATGTGCTGGGTCAACTCTACCAGTTCCATGTGCCTCGTGTCCAGGAGTATGTTGGATGACTCCAAGTCTGTGCTGAGGTGTTGAATGGAGCTTGTTTGGGTGGCATTGACACATCTAAATGGTGCTCCCTTTCCAGCTGATGGTGCCCAGAGAGAAGTCAGCTGATCCCTTGCATTGTGTGAGGATGTCAAGTGCTCCAGCGGCAGAAATACAGCCTCAGACCTTTCAGCGAGGGTTTAAAGTCTGAGAGCTGAATCCTTCTCCAGCCTTTTTTCTAAACTTTACTCATAATATCTCAGCAGTTGGGAAGGTGAGAATATTCAGGAAATGGGCAGACCTTGCAAAAAATGACAAGGTTAAAGGAGATGTGAGTTCAGTCTTAGTGCTGCTTTCTGCACAGTCATGGCAAAGTGGGTGTGCTCAGCTTCCTCAGTGAAGGCTGTCAGATCCCCCATCCCCATAAAAGTAAAACAGAGAGGCTCTGCAGCATCTGATGAACTTAGGAGCAAATCTTCTTGGTTGGCTACCAACCTTTTGGAATGTGTTGCCCAGAGAAGCTGTGGCCGTCCTATGCCTAAAGTGTCCAAGGACAGGTAGGATGGGGCTGGAGCAACCTGGTCTAGTGGGAGATGTCCCTGTCCATGGCAGGGGGTTGGAACTGGATGATCTTTAAGGTCACTTCCAACCCCAGCCATTCTCTGATCTGTTCCATGATTCTGTGACTACCAAGGAGGAGCTGAACTTTAATGAATTCCTGTCCCATTTTCTTATCATGCAGTAGCAATTACATAATTAGGGGATTACTGCAGCACACCGAGCACGTGTTCTGCTCGTGGGGAAGGAGAGAGTTCAGGGTTGCAAACAGGACAGATGGGAAACTTCAGTGTCAGTACTTTGACAACAAATGCTCAGGATTTTATCCGCTCCCTGTGTGGACTCTGCGAGCAAACACACGTGGATTTTGTGTAGACTCTGCAATGAATGTAGGAGAAAAACGCTGATGAAATTTTCATGGGCTGTTTTTTAGTGGGCTGCCTTTCTGCTCAGAGTTGTTCTTTCCAGATGATGACAGCTCTGGGAGCGAACCATCGCATTTCACTGCCTTTAGTGTTCACACCGTGCCGACGGTAAATCCAGAGGTGTGAAATCGCTCCGTGTGTGTGTGAGAGCACTTGAGTGTTCGACAAAGGCAGCCTGTAGGGTTTGCACCAGGTGTAACTGCTGTCACCGACCCCTCATTCCAGGCTGGTGAAGGGCACAGCTTATCACTGGGACCTGCTGCTCGTGGCGCTGATCAACACGGGGCTGTCGGTCTTCGGCCTGCCCTGGATCCACGCGGCCTTCCCGCATTCCCCCATGCACGTCCGGGCCCTGGCCTACGTGGAGGAGAGGGTGGAGAGTGGACACATCTATGAGACGTAAGTAGATCTCTCTGGATTCGTTAGTGGCCTCCCAGTCCTTTGGGAACAGTGGGTTGCGTGGCTGGGGAGCTGGCTGTTGTCTCCAAGATGCGTGAGGTGTGAAGGTGATGGAGAGATGCACCCAGCGAGCCTTGATTTGGCTTCATCCCCTTCACTCAAGCGCTCAAATTCGTGCTCTGGCCAGCGGCAGCATCCTACAGGGATCCCACCCACTCCATTGCAAATTCTCCTCTGGAAAAGTCAGCCAAGGCCATTTTCAGTTTCATCCTTGTGGAAAGCTGAGGAGATGCTTTGGCCGGATCTCTCCGGATGCCTTCCCCAGAAAGAATCCAAAGCTGATTCACTGCCTGAAACCTGTCTGGTGGTTATTACGAAGGGGAGGAAAAATGCACCATTATTTCAGAGCTCCCATAACATCTCCCACCACATTTTGGGAAGGAGATGCTTAAATTCTCTGGGTTTTAAACAAAAACAAGTGTGAAGCCATGGCTGGGTCATGGGTTTCTATTTAAGACCGACTCTTCTGCTGTTCTGAGTTGAGCAGCACATTCTTATCAGAGACTTAGTAAAAAAAAATTAAAAACTTTTTTCTCATGGAACAATCTCTACTCTGGAGCAGATCTGGCCCGTTTGATCTCAGTCTGTTGCAGTTGAGTGCTTTTACCACAGGAGTGGTAATTTCCACTCACACACCGTTAGTTTTAATTATCCTGCCTTGGTTTCCATTTTCTGAGTTGCCACTTACCAAGTGAGGCTAAGTGATCATTGACTTTGGGGGATGGAGTGGGTCTGTCTTAATCTCAGTCTTGCCTTCATGCTTGTTTTGGTGCCAAATGGCCCAGCCCAACCAGGCACAGCTGATTTTTGGGTCAAGGATGGACAGATTTCACCTTCCACATCTAGAAATTGCTGAGTCCTGCTGCTCCCTGTAACTCTTCGAGAGATCTTTTCCTGGGACATCAGTCCCTTGGGTCTGTATTCCCATTAGGATATGTTGGTATCACTTGTTTCCACAACTGTATCTGTCTTGAATAAATGCTAAACCCCATTTAAAGAAAAAATCAACTTTGAAATTTGAGTTCTCTAGGGTTTTAATCCATGCCCTTGCTCCTCATGTCCGTGATCTGCTCTGGGATACCTCCACTCTGTTTCTTTGAGAGATGCAGAATTCACACTTTGAAACCCATGTGCCAAGTGTCACTTTTAATATCCTAGTGCCTCTTTTTCCTGTTTTTCCACTGTCATGATTCTGTATTCTGGCCTTGCCTTGACAAAGTCAACTCCCTTGCCTGAACTAAGGACTAATTCTTGCCCTTGTCCTCCCCTCCTTCACGCAGCTGCCCAAAAAAAAAAGCCAAAGAGAGGCCTCTTTGGCTACTCTGACCTAGATACAGCTCCAGTGATTATCCTGGAAGGGCTGAGGGATGCCCTGATCTCCCCGAGTGTGTTCCCTCATGGCACAGCTCTGCTCTGCTGGAGGCAAATCGATGCTGGGAACTGGATATTGGGAGGGAAAAAGGGAATGAGGGTTTCCTAGTGCTTCGAACTCCCTTTGAGACCAAAGCTTTTTGTTCCCTGCAAAGCACTGGAGCTATATCAGGAGGCTCCAAGCAATGTAGTCATCTTTTTTTTTTCCTTTTCTTTTTTTTTTCCCCTCTTAGCCATCTCTGCTGAAAAAGAAATGAAGCTCAATTAGAAAATCAGCTCTGTCTCCCTTGGCAGGCTCCTTCCCTGCACTCAAATCAAAGCTCCCACAGGATGATGATATAAACAAGGATAAAGATCTGTCACAGTGAAAGGAAAATTTTCTTCTCTCCTGTAGAGAAACGATTTAAGTTTGCTGTGGCAATCTGCAAACAGACTCTTGTTGCTCACATGGAGAAGTTCAGGAATGGCTGATCCAAGGCTAGCCATATTTAGAGGATTTGGGGGAAATGAGCCTGGATTATGCTCTTTAATCTCCATTAATTACTTTATTTCCATCACAGCACAGACTTTCTGGAGCTGTTTCCTCAAGGGCCAAATCAGATTCTGAACACATGGAAATCAAGGATTCCTCTGTTGACTTAATGTGACTGTGATGTTCTTATCCTGGAAATGAGGTGCTAGAATTAGCAGAAGACCAATCTAAGGCTGGGAACATCAATTTTAAAAATACCATGTTTGGCCAATTATGAGCAATTTTAGCTATGTTCTGATAAAATATTCCAAACTAATAAGTGGCATTAGCAGGAGCTGGCAATAATTGCAGTACATCTTGTCTGTGATCAAACACAGCGCTGTGATTGCTGCATCCCTAAGAGATGGCTGCAGAAAATTCCATGAACTTCAGAAATCTCTTACCAAAGGGCTGCCGCTCTGAGCTTGTACCTGCAGCCTTGCATCCGATTGAAATGTGGTTTCGGAGCTCGTTTTGTTCCTGAGCTCTTCCATTTGCATGACTTCCCTTGCAGGCTTGTGTGTGCTTGCAGGGCAGGAGCCTCCCCAGCAGGAGGAGGCTTTCTGCCTTAATTTCTGCCTTAAACAGCAGAAATTCTGCCTCTGTGGCTGACCTGGGGCTGAAGGGACTCTCGCTGTACCTGGTTGAGGCTGAATCCTTAAACTCCTGCTTCTCTGAGCCACCACGGAGGCTCATCGTGGTTCTGGCAGCTCTGCAGTGGCCAGGCTATGGAATTACTCTGGCACAGCACTTCCAGTTGCACTTTAAGCTGCTTGGCTCTGTTCATCTCCAAGACTTGTGTGGCGATCCAGACCTGGAGGCAGTGGGAAAGATGCCAAACTCTGTCCATTTGGGTGGTGTCCCAGTTCTACCAGAGCTGGCAAGAGTGAAGCGCTCTGCTCTCCCTCAGCTTCTCTAGGCACTGGCAGGGACCCCCTGGATGTAGGAGACTTGAAAAAGGATCCAACAAAATCTGTTTGGAAGGAGAAAAGCTGTGGTTTAAACCTGTTGGAAGGTTACTTAAAGGTTAACACCTCTGTGCATCCTGCCCTGGTAATCCTGGATGACACGTATCACCTGCCCCACTACTCACAGAAGAATTCCAGTGTTGTCCTCAGGACTTTGTGTGCTGCTGGTGGTGCCTGTTGTTCCTTAGGTCTCGTGACTGCTGGTGTTAATTCTGCCGTGTTGTCCAAATCCTCGGAGCAAGCTTTGGGCTGTCCCCCTTTCCCTCCCTCTCCAAATACAGGTGTGGAAGGCTCCTTCATCCCCTCAGCTTCATTTTGCTCCTTGAGGGTATAAACAGATTTGAAGTTCAACCTGACCTTACTTCTAAGCAAAACTCTCCAATTTAATATTGAAATAATTCACTGGGAGGCAATCTTCTTTAGGACAGGAGGGATTATGAAGTCCCAGCAGTGCATGTGCAATGGAGGGAAGTGTGTTTTGATAGATCTTTGGTGTTAATCCTCAGAGTAGTTTGTGCACAGGGTTAATTCAGAATTTGAGGGGTCTCATCCAGGGAATGAGGTCACTAAGTGACACCAAAACACTCTATGGACAAAAATTTTCCCTCATAATAGGGGGATTTACCCACTGGCTTATCCACTGAATTGTTGGATTTATCTGCTAAAAAAAAAAAAATTAGGAATCCTCTTTTTCACTCTTTGTAAGTAGTCTTGACAGATGTGGGTTTTCTTTCCTCCTATTGTTTGCGGTGATTTTTTTTCAAACTGGGAGGAGATGCTCACAGGTTTAGCTGAAGTGAAAAGAAAACAGAGCAGCCTCCCCTCAAGTAGGTTGCTAAAGCTGCTGCCTGCTTTCCTGTCAGTCTTCCCCTCAAAAAAGCTCAATCTGTGGCCTGTCAGCTCTGGAAAATTTGCATTAATTAATTACATGTTTTGCATGGTAATAGGCAATTGCCCACAGCAGGACTGAATCCCTGTGTGGTGCTCTCAGCATTCCCTTCCATGTAAACAGGGAGATCCTCGTATCCATCAAAAATGCTGACTCGCTGTCAGGAGACTGCTGACTTTCTGTTGTTTGTTTTTTTGTTGGTTTTTTTTTTTTTCCCTCCAAGAGGTTCCTTAGTTCCTGGAGAAGTCAATGAGTTTTCTTTGGGACAGAAGCCAGTTGCATGTGCCCTGGGTAAATCCAGGGAAGGATTACTGCCCAGAAAGAGGATTCTTGCCTGGTTTGGTTTTTTTTTTTTTTCCACATTGTGCTAAACAGAATCAGTTTCGAGGGCAATTTAGTTCAGGATAGGATCTGTGGAGCTTTGCAGAAGGGGAATTTGGCACTTTTCCAGCTGCTCTGTTTGAGCTGCTGCATTAAGTGCCTGGCCTGGCTCCAGCCAGGCTCTGCCTCCTCGGTGTCAGAAGTGCTGATTTCAGTGAGGTGGGGATGAGTTTCCCTTTCCCTGGTGGCACGTGTCCTGCTCCTCCATGGAGCAG